>JAOXNO010000005.1:10593039-10614135 GCA_028565335.1 Limnodromus scolopaceus
TCCAGTGTAGGAGACACCACATCCAGCCTGCTTACCTGAATGTGGCTGGTCCCAGTGCAGTATTGGTGATAGTAATGGAATAATCACCTATATAGAGTACACAGATGGGTCCTCAGCAAGGGCTATATACTACTACAAAACACAGAAATTTAAATAACTTACCAAAATCTTCAGTTTAAGCCCCAGTCAGGTTGTCTTCTTACCTCATCTCTAGATTTGGGAGGTGGAAAAGGTGCTTTCAGGAGGGAAATTTAGCATCCATGCCAGTCTGTGCTGGAGAAGAGCGTGGCTATGCTGATGGCTCTTTGGGAGAGCCTCTCCCCTGAGGTCCTGGCCAGTGCCCCTGGAGCCAGCCCACCCCAGGACCACACTAGAGAGTGACCCACAAAACACCAGCAGTCCCTAAAAAAGGGACAAAAAGGCCACGAGGACACCTAGCACCTCCCTGTAACCAGAGCAGGCTATTAGAGCTTGGCTCCTGCTTTCTGGTGCCATCCTGCAAAGAGCACATTATTAAAATTAAAATAGTAGTACCTTTAAATTAGTAACACTCGGGTCACTGAAGAGGATGCTGAGCAACTGCTTAAATTTTTCAGAGACACAAGGTTGGGTAGACCACTCGTTAGGAATGACTTCAACACAGCCCCTTTTCAATCTGGTTTGGCCCCTGGCTGCTTCTTTGAGCCAGTTAGTTCAAGCAGACCCCAATTAAGGAGCGGCTAATAAAGCCTGGGGGATAGTCCTACAGCAACAGTAATGTAATGACTCCGCAATTATTTATTTATTTTGCACTCCATGTTTCCCAAAGCCCCTGGAGGGCTCTTTGGGCAGCGCTGCCCCAGGACCTGCCTCCTCTCTGCTCGCTCAGAGGTTGCTCCTCAGCGCTCTTCAAAGCAAGGCATCCACTGGGGGATGCGCGCTGTGATGCAGAGTGGATCGAACCTTGCCATGATTCTAATTTACTAAAATACTCCCAGTTTAGCAATTAACCAGCCCTGCTTATTTCTGCCCTACTGGGATTTGAATGCAGACCCTGATGAGAGGGCGCTGATGGCATCACCTGTGCCCCAAATCAGGGGCACTTCCCCAGCTATGGCCTGAGGGAGGGAACGTGACTGCAATGCCACAGGTCCCCTGTGCCGTGGGCGATGGGCAGAAGTATTAAAGACAATCTGTGTTTTATAATTGCTGAATTTTCTTTAGTACCCACCTCGTGAATTGTGCTCTCAGTGTGCTGTTTCTATAGAGACAGGGGATGCTGTGATTGCACCGGTGGCCACTCGCTGTTCCTCCAAAAGGGAACACCTGGAGCCACAAGCTGAGAAGCCTTTAAAAGCTTTCCCCTCTCAAGGAGAAGGTCGTGGGGTGGTCCTGGTGCTAATGTGATTCTGAGATGATCAGCAACGGCCTGTTGTCCTCCCTTGGCACCTGATCCTGTCTGTCCTCACGGGCACAGTGTGGGTGGCTGCTCAGAGGAAATGGAGGCAACTTTTTCCAGCCGTGCGGTGCCAGTCTCTCT
Source organism: Limnodromus scolopaceus (assembly GCA_028565335.1). Classification (NCBI taxonomy): domain Eukaryota; kingdom Metazoa; phylum Chordata; class Aves; order Charadriiformes; family Scolopacidae; genus Limnodromus; species Limnodromus scolopaceus. The sequence goes on from JAOXNO010000005.1 coordinate 10,594,559, forward strand.
GGTGGAAGAGGACAGGAGCGGGTGGCCACCATGGAGCCCCTTGCTGCCAGTCCTGAGCCAGGCATGGTGTGCCCTTGGCTTGGCCAGGCAGGAGGGGAAAGCCAGAGCTTTTGAAGCCGGGGCTGAGGGCTAAGCCGTGGCCAGGTGTGAGAAAACATTTTGCTGGAGCTGCTAACGGTGGCTATTCCCTGTTGCATTAATGCTCCCAGGACTCGCTTTGGCTTCCTCCAGGAAGGCAGTGCCACAGAGCCAGCCTGGTTCCCAGCTCCTGGGCCAGAAAGGAGTACAGTCACCTCTCTGCGCTTCCCAGCACCTACTCGCTGCCGGGGCCACCTCTGTCCCAGCTCTGGCCCTTCCCCTTGTGCAAAGATGAAGGCCAAGAGAGGGGGTTGCTTCCATGAGCCTCGATGTCCCACAAGGACGGTGGAGGGTAGCATGGTCATCCCTGGGATGCCTGGGCAGGTCACGCTGAAAGGACACTGGGGCTCAGATTGCACCTTCCCTCCCACCGGTGGAGGCTAAGGCTGCTGCCCTTCGGTCACAGGATCAGGCCAGTGCCTTTATCCCGCTTCTCACATATCGGACACCTCCCTGCCCACACCCGGGGACACTCGGCAGGGAGCAGTGGGAGGGATGTTACCCCTGAAACCAGCAGCTCCAGAGGCAGCGACCCAGCACCGTTCCCCCTACCCTGGGGAAGGGGCAGGCTTTTCATTTTGCCTTTATTAATATTTTTTAAGCAATACGTCATTCCTTTAGCAGCAGACCCACCTCCCTCCCTGCTTGCCTCTGCCACACATGGGCCAAAGATCTGCTCCATTCATCAGCCTAAGATTTATGAGGTGCAAAGGGCTCTGGTTACACCGCTGCCCCCAGCCTCCTCCCAAGGACTGGATGAATGAGACGCTGCTGGTTCCTCCCATACCAGAAGCAAAACAAGCCCAGAGGAGAGTAAAACCATCATTTTCACCAAACTCAGCTCCTTAACTCTCTACCAGAACATGAAATCTTCCCCCATGAGACCCCTTGTGTTCTGCAGAAGCTGGGGGAGCCCCTGCTGCCCGCGGAGGCTGAGCCTGCGTCTCGCCAGCCCCTCTGCACAGCCCGGCTTTGCTCATGTGAGACACTCCAGAAATAGAAAAGGGATTGAAGGTTTCAGCTACTCTGGATTCCTCAGGCCCCCGGGCCCCGCTGCCCCTGGCTGGTGCTGGGCTCTGCTCTCCTCTCCCCCCCTGCAAATCACTCTTCCCCCAACTGCCATTTCCCAGTCCCTCATGCCTGGATTTCCTCGTACTTTTCCCGTTTCAAGGGACTGAGTGAGAGGATGGGCCACAGGCAAGGGAGAATCAGTCCTCTCCAAACCCAGAAGGACCGTGGTGGTGGAGGAGCCAGCAGCAACACACAGCTTGGAAGAAACTTGGCAGGAGCCCTGGGGTCTGGAAGCAGCGAAGGGACCTGTCAGCAGCCGTCTGCATTGCCTGGGTAGGCTTCGGGCCAGCGAGCTGCCTTTCCTGCTAGCCCTCTGGAGGAGGCCAGCGTGATAGTAGCACACAGAGCTTGCTCAGAGAGCTGGAGGTGTCCTCAAACATCCAGCACCTAACTTTTAAAAAGCAGTAAGTGAAAACAATTATCTTTGCAAAGTACCCCCCATCAACAAAAAATGCAAGATTTTGAAATAGATACTGGGAAAAAGCTAAAAACCATCCAGATGCCACCTATTAAATTCTGCACCACATGTTGATGAACTCTCCTTTAAGACTGGAGTGAACGTGTCAACCTGGAAAGAAACCTGGAGGTTCCCTTGCAAAGATCCACATGGATACAGTGAGCAGATAACTGTTTATTATTGCACGTAATCCAGCAGAACAACCGACAGAAAACTCGGGACAGTAGTACACAGATTGTAGTAAACAGCTTGCAAAATCTGTGATGAAGGTATTTTTGTGTGAAGAGTGAAATGTATCTGCATCTTTGTAAGACCTGAAAAGTATAACACAATATCCTAGTCAGTTTTGAAAGCATGCAGTTTGAGGTAAATCTGTTATTTTTGCATCTAAGAAAACGAAATCCCTAAGGGGCTATATATATGTATATATATCCATATCTCAGTGCAATATGGATATATTTATACGTCACATAAAAGCAAATCTACCTACTTTTCTCAGAAGATTACTAGGAGGAAAGCACATTACCGAGTGCACGTCACATGCATTAAAAAAAATGAGGTGGGGGGAATTACTTTAGCACTGTTGTAAAAGATCCATTTTTGTGCTTAGTGATAAATAACAGCCCCTCAGGTCTCTCAACGGAAATTTTCTTGGTGGTTAGTAAAAGCAGTTGAAACTGCAGAGCTGGCAAGTGAGTGTCAGCAAACGGAGATAAAACGTCAAAGGCAGCAGAGCCTGGGGTTTGCAATACATTTATATTTAAGAAAAGAAAAAAAAAAAAAAGAAAAGAAGCAAACTGCTACTAAACTATGCTCTGTGGAAGTGTAGATGATGCTGCACAGCTTTCTCAGGACTGGTACAGCCACATGGCTTTTAGGAAGGGATCACATTCACTTCTCCCACAGTTAACACCATGTATTTGCTACTGTGGCAACGTTCCTGAGCTGAATAAGGTTAAAAAATAAACTTGGTTCACAAAGAAAAGTACTGAATTATTCTCACTCTCTTATGCCATACTTAGAGCAGATAAATTAGGCAGGTTTTGCCCTGTGTCTCCAGTCAGTGTAAACCCCTGCCTGTCTGCTAACCTGTCTCTCAAATCCTTTCAGACTGACCTTTGGAGCAGACTGGGCACCTGGTTTTCTCCTTGACCATCGTTTAAATCCCCATTCTTTCCAGTCCCTCAGGTTTTCCCACCCAGTCCTGTGCTGTGGGACTTCAGGATACACAGAGTGCACAACCAACTATAAATAACATTTCCGATTACCTTAAAAAGGGATAGAAAATACATATTGCTCTTAAGAGAAGGAAGAAACATGTCCAAGCACTCAGCCTCACACTAAACTGTAACTTCATCTGTGCTGACTTTCTAAGCTCACATGGCTAAGGATCAGAGCAGATCATGGTGGAAACATCTTCCAAAGGTCACTCTCTGTTGCAGCTTTGGGAAGAATCGGTGCAAATCGCCCAGGTCTCTAGGCCTCACACACAAGAACAACAGCTAGAATTGCCCCTCTGTACTCTACCACTGCTGAAAATCCGGCTGCTGCATATTTTTGAGCCTAACACCCAAATACACTGGAGTCACTCAGGTCTCTGCACCTTTTTCCTTTTGGGAATAACGTAACCTCTCCCACAACAGCCACCCTGCATCCTCTGGCTGGAAAAGCTGTTCACTCTGTTGCAATGAAAGAGCACAGGAGCCCCCCGGCAGCCCAGTGCACCCAGGGGAGGAACCTGCGGGCGTACAGAGGTATTTTTCAGTAAGTACCTCCTTTTTGCTGTAACTCACACCATTATTTTCATAGAAAAAAAGGGGTAAGGGGACAAATTCAGCACACCTACTTCCTTTCCCGTTACAGTGGGAAGTCCCTCACTGCAAGACGCTTCTGAGCAGAGCATTGCTGGTGGCAGGAGAGCGCTCGGATGGCACGTGGTCCCGAAATGGGCACCATCTCCCCCCTGCAGCACCCCCCTCACGCACGCAGAGCCTCAGATCAGGCAGCCCCTCACACCCCATCCCGCAGTCCCCGTCCATGGCGCGTCAGCAGGCACGGGCAGGACTCTGGTTACACTTCAACAAGCCCAATTTCAACTTGCTCCCCCTCTCAGTCCTCCATACACGCAAAAAAAACTCCAGGCGATGGGGAAAGACTTATCATTCATCCCTTTGGATGACTTCAGAGCATGGAGGGCGATGCTGTCCACCCCTAGCCATGGCACGGCTCCCATGAGTCATTTTGGTTGCTGTGTATTGCTTCATCTCCACGCCATGGATGACATTCTTTGGGAAATCTCTGACAATGAGTCAACCAAGGGAGTTAGAAAACACATCAGTGTGCACGGAGGAGACCTTCTCACTCGTTTTCCTACAGCTACAGATAAATCCTTCATCCCTGGCATGACAGGACAGTTGATGGCTTTGGTGAGAATAATTTAAGGCAACTGCTATTTTATATAAAGAAGAGAAGGAGGCTGAATTGCAGAAACCCTGGCTTTTCCTTGGTAGATTGCAGAGGCCAGCCACAGCTTGGGAGCAGGGAGACTGAACTGATCTTCAGGCACTTTCGTTTAAGGTTGATGTTTGCAGTGCAACCTTGGGATCTCAAGTCCTCCTCTTAGGTGTTTCCAGGTGGCTGAGATTTAATCCCTGCCAGGGTCTGTGGTCTCCATCAGCAGCAATGCCTGTCCCAGACACAGATGAACGGGAGAGTCAAGGGGGAGCAAAATACATGACCAACATGTAATCGCGGCTGCCTGCAAGGCTTTCAACTGTGCAGGCTGAGTGAGGACTAAGAACATGACAGAAAGCAGTGCCCATCGGAGCAGTTTTATCCCCCAGGAGGCCCTGGGAAGACATCCCAATACCCTCATGGGGGCTTGGGACGTGCCTCTCACATTATGTTCATGTGAGGCCCAAGGGCCAGATTCAGCCTTGATGAGCTTTTTTTTGCAATACTTGAGGGCAAGGCAACAGAAGACTTGTGCAAACCCATGACATATTCCCATGTGTAGGCATCCCACAGGCACAAGAAACCTCACAAGATTTTATTCCCACCAAATCCAAATGCAAGCCCTCAACTCAATTCAAGTGCAAGACCTGAGGGAGCTTCAGTTTAACTGTAGCCAGATATATATCTCAGCTCATATTTACCTTTAGTAACGCAACTACGTAATAACAGCAACAGAACTAGCAGTAGTGCAATTAGAGAAGCAAATTTCACAGTCATTCACACATGACTCTTTGTGTTCCAGCCTCTTGCTGGGCTGAGTGACAAGAACTATTGCAATGTGCAAGTCACCTGGCAGCAGCGGCCATGGAACAGCAAATTGAAAGTGTTTCTTGCAGAAAACAAATTTCAAATTTATTATCACACATTCTTGCACTGAAAGTTTCACTCCACAAATCACGTTCATCCAACTGGGAAGGCACAACTATACTACGGGATTGCATCTGATCAACACAGTTCAATTCTTTTAACTTTGAGGAAATCATTTTATGAATAGACTCAAGAACTACTCACTGAAATTAGTCCACAAATTTAGAACAGACAAATAGTAACTGAGAATCTCAACTCAATGCAAGGTAATTGCATCTATTGAATAAATGTGCACGCATTTTCATCACCAGGGCATCCATCCGTGAAGGATTTGCATTGGCAATGCAGCTAGTCAACCCTAAAACATCCACAGCGATTTATAAAATTTGAGGATAAAATCTCATTGCTCTTCTTACCTTGTCTGAGGGGCATATCATGTCAAAAAATGTACAAATAGGATGGCCAGACCAATGTTGAGTAAGATGACCATGCAGATCACGATTGTGTTAGGTCCCTGAAGGAAAAACCCAAAACAGAGTATTATACACCACAGTTCCAGGCAAGGAAACAGATACGGCTTGATTCTGCTATTCAAAAGTACCACAATCACCCCCTCCCAACACACATAAATCTGGCACTTAACAGCCAGCTGGAATTTCAAACAAGTTGAATGTCTATCAGTCCCTATTCCTATTTCTCCCCTGCAAACTCCTGCTGAAGAGGCCAAAGCAGGCTTCTTCTGAAGCTAAGGCAGATTAAAGGAGACCCTGACCACAGGCACACAAACTGCCAAGACCATGTCAAGCTGCTCCTCCCAACTCCTTTCTCCACCCACATCGCCCACATTTGTCAAGTTGCCATTTTTAAGATGAACAAACGCATCCGTATGAGATTGCTCTAACTGCACACCAAAATACTTCCAAGCTGTGCTCTTCTAAAGTCACATTGGAACTGTTCACGTCCAAAGGGCTGCAAGATGAGAAGCAGCGGGCTAATAAAACGTCTGGCTTTACAGCTGTATTTGCCAACAGTAAAATTGAATCTCTGTATTTTAACACCCGGGAAATCAGCTGGTGATTCAATACCACAGTTTAGCTCATAAGGTGCCCCTACTGCAAAAGAGTAAAAGTAACAGGTAAAAAAGAAACCACTCTCAAGCTTTTTCTTCCCTGTCCTACATCCTCCCCCCACCTCTCCAGATCCATGTTGGCTGGCGAAGGGGTGGGAAAAGAAGGGGAGAAAAGTGTAAAAAATGTATCACAAAATGCCTGTTTTCCTCAAATTTTGAAATAGGGAAGTGTCTGAAAGCATATCTGCCCTTACGAAGGGAGGAAGTTAAAATAACAGGGTTAGGAAGGCCAGCCCAGGCTGCCAGGGCAGGGCGGGCTGGGAAGGCAGCGGAAGTGGGGAAACCAACACTCTCCTTCAGCAGGTTTTGGGATCTCAAAAAGAGCCTCTTGGGGCCTGCTGCAGCCCAGAGGCCATGGGCTCTGCATCCCTCTGGGCCCTTTCTGACCTCCATGGGGAAAAATAAACCAAAAAAAAAAAAAAAAAGAAAAGGAAAGACGGCTCCCAGAAGTGCCTCCTGGGCTGCCCCACATCACCTCTTCACACTCCTCCGCCTCTTTTGCTGCCACCGCAGTTGTGGCCGGGCCCCGCTTGGCCCCCGCCTTGGCCTCCGTCCGCGCCGGTGCCCTGGCCTCAGTCTTCTTGTTAGCAGCGGGCTCGGCCCGGCCGGTGGCCCTGCGCTCGGGGCTGGGGCGCTGCTTCGGCTCCTTGGGCCGGGGTGCCTCCGGCTTGGCATCCGCCCTGGCCGCCGGCTTCTCCTCCCGCTCCTCCGGTGGGGTGGAGGTGCCCCCCCGGGGCTTTGGGGAGGGTGGCTCGAGTTCGGGAAGCGGCTCCTCCTCATAGTCCTCGGCAGGGGAGACCGGGGAGGTCCGGACGGCGTAGCTGTGGTAGCCCTTGAAGAGCTCGACGTCGGGCTCACGCGCCATCCTCTGCAGCGGCCCGATCTCCATCTGCTCGGCGGGACGGCCCCGGCCCCGTGAGGCCGGCCGGCCCTCGCCCTCAGGGGGCACGGGGCTCCCGCCACCCGACCGGCCGCCCGCCTCAGCCCAGCTGCCCGGCCGGAGGGTGCCATCCTGGCGAGGGGCCGCCTTGGCCCGCTTGGCCTCAGGAGGGGTGGCGGCAGGGCTGGGGGCCGGGCTGGGCCGGCGGTGGGCCTCGTCCTGCTCGTGGAGCTGGGGGCTCTCGGGGGGCGTGGGGGCCGGCGGGGCGCCCTCAGGCCGCGGCGCCTCCTCCTCCATGTTGACGGCGTGCTCGGCGTTCTCCATGATCTCCTGCATCAGCTTCCGCTTCTGGTACTCAGGGCCTGCGGAGAGAAGGGTTGGTGTGAGGAGCTGCCCTGGAGCTGTGAGGCTGGAGGGACGGCAGCCTGCTCCAGCTCCGTGCCACCATCATGAACCCATGACAGCTGTGCCCCCAGCCCCGCTGGGTTTGGGGATGACTGCAAGAGGGTCCAGGCTGGAGGCTGGGAGAGGAGGTGCTCCCAAACCATAGTCTGCTTCCAGGAGGGATTTCCTCCAGGAGTGGCTGGCTGCTCTGAGCATGACCGCACATTGTCTGGCTGGGAAGAGCCGAAGAAGCAGGCAGGGAGGTCCAGATATGGGTAAAGAAAGAGTGGAAATCTGCAGCCCAGCTTTTTATGGACACACAGGTGGGTTATCCAGCTCTCATCCAAGTTTTTGTTTTTTTTTTTTTTTAGTGGCCAGCAAAGTATTTCATGTGGCTTCTTTGGTGTCTAATAATGTGGGAACTCCACAAGTGATACAGGGGATGCCCGGTCTCCTCGGGAAAGGCAGGTGTCCCCAAATGATCTACCTGTCATCCCTCATGATGGGAAAAACATGTTTCTCATGCATGGAGCAGTTTCTTGGCCCTCCTCTCTGCACCGAGCCCTGCAATACCAGCAAAATCACCTGGCACCATCACACAAGGTGACTCAGGGCTTCAGCTTTCATTCTGGCCTGACCTCCCACGCTGATTTGCCAGCTCTTAGCAACATTTCCCTCACTTCAATTATTCATGCCTCATTGAATCTTTACTTCTTGTTAACCCTAGGCCGTGTCTGCAAAGCAAACTGCAGCCCGGCTAGGGTCTGGGGAAGTCAGCCAGAGCCTGACACCAAAGACACCCGTTGTGCTGGGTGGCTGGATGAGCAAAATCCACCACCGAGTAAGTGGGAATATCTTTTGGAATAGCAACCCTGCACAGTGCTGGGACAGGGGTCCCTGGATGTCGCCACGATGCTCATAGCAAGTGAGAACAAGTAGAGCACATTCCTTATGGGCAGCATGAGGTCGCAACCCAGCTTGTTTGAAAGCAAAGCACCTGCTTTTGGAAGTGGCTTTGGCCTCATTCTGCTGAGTCCAAGCGATGCTGAGGGATGCAGATGTACAGAGCTTGTTCTGTGCTCCTGAATGGCACAGACCCTGGAGCCACACCATCTCTGGCTGCCACGCGGTTCCTCCCCTCGTCTCCTCCACCCTAAGGGCTGATGCAGACTTGAGCCTAGTTGGGAAATTGGGACTGGTGCTCCTTTCCCTCTAATAAATCAGCAGCGTGATTTGCATGCTGCTACCCCCAGCCCACACAGGCAATGCCTGCGCTCGGAGGGGGCAGTGGGGAGAGAGAGGACACTGATTTTAGCTGCTGTGCTCTGCCTGCACGCTCCTGTCAATCAGCAGGCGACCCATTCAGGGCCATTTATTTCTGGCTGCAAGTGGATTATTTGGAAGCCGTTTCAACAGTTGTTCAGACTTCTCAAAATAGGCTGCCTGCAGCTCCAGGTTCCTTGCTCTCCCCTGCTGCTTTCTTCTCCTCAATAATTCACACCAAAAAAAACCCAACAACCCAGCTGCCTGGAGGGCACTACACAGCTCTGCTCCTCCTCACCTCCCCACCCCACCTTCACCTCCCAGCACAACACTTCACCAAAGGCTTTGGCTTACATCGCTTTCCCCTAAGCTATTAAGGTTGATATCCTAAATGAAACCCAGGGCGAAATACTCATTAGAGAGGTGAGGCTTGCTGAGCAGGATTGCCCTATGCCAAAACCAGCAGCTCTGAGTCCTAGCAAAATCCAAGGGTGGACTTTTGTCTGTTTGTTCCTTGACGGTGCAGCTGTGCAAGAAGTGATATTTCCCCGTGTTGTGTACTTAGGGAATTTAGAGATTTAAAAGAATCATAGAAGAAAAACATGCATCAGCAGCTTACAAGGCCACTGAGAGAGGCCAAGACCCAAGCAAAGCGCTACATAAAAGTCACAAGAGGATTCAGCTCCAGAGGAGCCAGGAGCAGAGGCCAGGCTGCTTCAGGCACTTTGCAGAGAATGTTTCAATTGTCTTATTCAATTTCCATGGGTGGAAAAAATAATCTAGATAGATGTCGTTATTCTACGGTTCTATGTCAAAAAAACTCCCATCAGGAATTCCAGTTTCCTTTGCCTCTGAGCTATAAATACCCCAGTGTGCAAAGGGTGAATGTGGAGCGGTGAGTGGCAGCTGGGGGGCTTATGTCCGGATCAAGCGACATTTAGCTATTGTTAAATGAAGTGCCACACGCTGGCTCATGCCCATGCCCGGGCCCCGTGGTGTTTCCCTGCTCAAAGCCAGCTCTGATGGGCCTTGCTGGGTGGTGGGGAGGAATGGGCAACCCTCCAGCATGGCACCTCCCCAGCTAGTAGGTGCAGGGCAAGGTGGGAGTACAGGGAATTTAGGCAAATCTGTCAGCATGACTCTCCCTGGCCAAGCACCGGGTGTGAGCCATTCCCTTTTCCCACTGAGTGCCCTGTGCTGGGGTGTAGTACCAAAGACCTGGAGGCACCGAAATCAGAGGAGGAGCAGGGATCAGATTTTGCTGAGCAGGAGTCACTGCTCCTACCTCCAGGTTTGCTGCTGTGATGGTCCCTTGTGATCCTGCCTCAGCGTCCACGGGGGCACTTATTCCAGGTAACAAAGCCAAACGATAAGAAAAACAGGATAAAAATGTAGGCGCTTGGATCCTCATTTTCTGCTCTGTTATTACCTTCCCCCTCTGGAAAGGAGAGCTTTCCAGGAAGAACATATCTCTAGCTAGCTTGGTCTAGGGAAAGGTAATGGCATTCACAATGCTGCTCCTAATGTTACACTTCCTAGCTACTAATCCTCAGCACTAGGTCTCATAGAAGGAACCTCCCAAGTGTTTTCCCAGCCAAATAATCAGCAGTGATGCTAATAAATAAATAGAAAATCAGGGAAGTAGTATTCTGCATTAGAAAATTTCTTATAGGATATTACAGCCCCTAATTAGCTGGGTCTGTTCGTACCCTGGTGTGCTGCGGGGCCCCACGGGGTATGTGCTGTGAGTCAATGAGCAAAGCTGTTCCAAGAAAAAGCCACGAGGAGCATATCTACAGGAGCACTGCAAGTAGACCCGAGCTCTCTGCCTGCCCTGCCTGGCGCTGGGAGGACTTCAGTGCGTGGAGAAACACGAGGGGAAGATGAAGGACTGTGGGTTTTTCTTCCGGGCTATGGTAACATATTCCAAAAGGTAAAACAGCCGTGCAAATCATCCAAGGGAGGGGGCTGGCTGAACTTGCATGAAAGAGGATTTAGGATAGACTGGGGGGCAACTTGTGGAGTTATAAAGCGGGTGAAGCATTTGAACGGTTTCCCCAAGGAAATTGGAAAATCCCTCTTAGAAGACGCCTGTGGTCTTACCTGGCTGGTAGAAGTCTGGGGAGAGCTCCCTGGCCATCATCCTGGCAATGCCCGATTCATTGTTAGCTGCCTGAGCTGCCTGCTCAGACCCTTCAGCTTTGGCTTTGGCATGAGCCGTCCTGCAGAGAGAAGAGGGGACAACAGTGAGCACCATCCCAGCCGAGATGAGTCCGGCTCGAGCAGTGGATCCTGTCCAGCAACAAGGTCAAATCAGTCCATCTGCTGTAACACAGCACTCGGAGCCTGCCCGCTTGACCCCAAACCCCCACACTCGAGGAGAAAAGACCAGACTTTCAACCAGAAAGGGGCAGAGATGCTAAAGGCTAAGGTGTGAAGGTTGCACGTGGCCACACAAGGGAGCATGGCGGGTGTATTGCAAACACGAGCGTGTTCATGGGCTGCAACAAGGCCTTGTCACCGTGTTGGGAAGCACCGAAAACCCAGCTCAAAGGAACAGCTAAAGCATCTCTGCGGGCATCTTTGGAGCATAAGGGGACAACAACACGACGGCTGAACGCTGCTGTGCTGTCACCAGCCCTGAGCTGCTGCTCCTCACCAGAGGTAGCACGTCCCTTCCCAGCACACCAGACACCTTTTACCCCAAATGTCTCTCCTGTAGCTCTCCAGCAAACAATCTCTCTTTTCCAAGGCCCTCCTTTACTCACTGCAGCCCGGGGGACTACTCTTACTGGTGCCAGGAGAGGCAGAGCTATTGCCTCCCTCTCCGTTCGGCTCCCCCAGTCCTCTCCGCTCCTTCCCAGCACATCTCCTTCTCACTCCTTAGGGCTATAGGGCGATCAGAGATATTTCGCTGGCCGGCTGTTGTATTCCTCACATGCCTCACGCTCGGCGCCCTGTGATCTTTACACTAAAAGCAGGACTGGCTTTACAGCCCAGCTGCCCGCCGTCCAGGAAGGAGCTGACTTCAAACAGCAAAATCGCACCTTAAAAATAAGGGAGGGTGAAGCATCGTGTATTCAGCTGCTTTGTTCCACCCGGGGCTTACGGAGAGCTGCTTTCCCCGTGCTCTCAGTATCAAGTTTGCCAAGCTCCCCATATCTCCCTTGCTGCACGTAATGGAGCACACACTGGCTGCACATTCAAAACCACATACTTTTGTGCGGACAGTTAGATAAGGCATTTGCAGCCCTCAAGCACCAATTCACTACGAATTACAATCTTTAATGCGGTCTTGTGGTGTCTGAGAAGCCCTTTTCAGACTCAGGTTGGTCTCTGGGTCATGTTTTAGGAGAAAAAAAAATGAGGAAAGATGCAATTCTTACCCCTGCTGTGAAAATACTCGAGAGGAATTTTTGGACTGTCAGTCATGAAATCAGGATCAATTCTTTCCCAAAACGAGATGCAGTACTCAAACAAGGTTAGCTTTAGTCTGAGTAACCAACAGGTGCAACGAAAATGTGAAAGAAATGCTGTTCTGAGACTCTTAGAAGGTAGGAGATATATGTATACATGTACATGTACATATACACACACGCAAACCATTTTGAGTAGCTGCAGGGAAAGAACTAAAAGCAGGGCATTAATCCCAACTGATATAGGCAACAGTGTGACTTGACAGGGAGCTGAAAACACCGCTCAGGTCCCTGCGATAGGGAAGAGGGTGCAGAGCTGCTGTGGCTCAGCCTGTTTCTCCCTGGAATGACATCCCGCTCTGCCGGGGCCATGATTCACCTCCCTGCCCACACTCACACGTTATCTCCCTTTCTCTGCAGGCTGAGCTGCCTGGGATTGCTGTCATTCTTGTCCTTTTTATCCAAAACTATTACAGCTCCTGAAAAACCCAGAGACAAGACATGATGAGGCAGAAAACGGCAATTTTAAGCTGCTGCTCGCAAGTAGGAGGTCTGAGGCATCTCTGAACAGAGAAAGCACCTCCTTTTTTGGTAGCATATAATCAGTGTGATTAATTCCACTATAATCTGGCAGGGGCCAAGGGGATGTTTCTGTGCTCTCCATGCCTGGGGGATCAGAGCTGGCTGTGCGTGGGGCACGCAGCCTGCCCGGCACCGGCCCAGGGAAGAAGCTTGCAAAATCAGCGTCCAGCTCTTCACAGGACATGCTCTGACCCCTGGCTGTGTCCTTCTGCTCTCAGAGGATGGGATTCAACATACAAAGATAAAATTCTCCCTTTCAGCCACTCACTGGGCAGGCAGAGCCTATCTCGGCCACTTCCCAGCCAGACAACCCACCAGCTGGCCCTGCTGGGGGAGCAGCAGGCAGCTCCTGGCAAGCGGGGTGGATGCTTTCCCGAAGGTGACTTCCAAAAAAGTAGTCTGGAAGTGGACTGGATGCAGGGTCTGCTCCTTCTGCTAGTAGGGACATAGCCAGGCTCATGTCGATGTATTAGCAAACAGGTGCAGGTGGCTCCCACACGCTCAGCTCTCCCCCAGCAAGTGGGGACAATGCAAGGGACCAGCCTGGGGGTGTCAGAGGCGACAAGGCAGCTCCCAGTTACACTCATCTTCTGATGAAGCTGCTGGATGCTCCCTGGCTGCTGCATGGGGCTTGAATACTGCAATTCCCAGGGGCAAAGAGGTGATGATGCCAGCAAGACCCCAACCTGGGTTGCAGAGGTTGCAGCGAGGATGCTGTGGGTGCTGAGGAGCCAGCCGGGCTGAGCCATCACTGCAAGCCATCGCAGCCACAAGGCTACTGGGGCTCTACAACAAGCTGTCCTGGGCACAGAGGGGCATGAGGCCAGGGAGGCCATGGGGTGGCTCCCAAGCTCCACACACGGAGCTGTGACAGCAAGCTGAACAGCATGACTTTGGGATCCCCCGCTGCCCTGGGGATGTGAGCCTCATGGCAGCTTTGCCTGGCTCCCTCGCTCTGCGGGATACACTCGACCTCTGCTCCTGTCCCCCTGCTCACAAAGTCATCCAGAAGCGCCTGATTTGGGGGGACTGAGATGAATGCAGCTGCAGCATCAAATCTGGCAGCTCCCGCACACCACGTGCTGGTCCTGCCAGTGTCCCGGGGACACCATGGCACAAGGCAGAACGATGCTCTGCCCCAGCCAGCAGCCTGGCCCTGGCACGGATGCTGACACCCTGTGCTGGTCCCACTGTCCCTGTCCTCCCCGACTGCACCACGCATCCCCAAGGCACAGAGGGAAGGCACTGCTGCTCGCAGCCCTCCAAAGAGCCACGCTGAGGGTTTAGTAACACGGTGACAAAGCCCAGCCTGGAGGAAAGGACCCAGCCATAACAATAATATCTAACTTGCCTAGAGTATTTCTGAATCTATTATTTATCCACATGGCTGGCGGTGCCTGGGAGCTCAACGCAGAGTAAAACTTGGCCCCAGCTGCAAAGCAGGAGACAAATACCGGCCGCCCTGGGAGAGCCCAGCGCACACAACCCACAGCACAAAACCCTCTCCCAGCCACGGCCCAGGGTCCGCTGAGCATAGTGGTTAGAACAAAAAAGCTCAAGCAGGTTTGAGGGAGGCAGGAAGGTGATCTTTGAAATTTAGACATGAAACACATATGAGGAAACATTTCTTCCAAGGTTAAGATCTGCTCCAAAAGCAGAATCAGCTTTTGCAAAGAGGAAAACGATGATCTTTTATTATGTGCATATAAATTCGATACTTTTCAGGCAGCACTTGAATCAGGGCCGCACTTTTTTATTTACTGCTGGGTGTGCTGTCCCCTCCCAGTGCATCATGCAAAAACCAGCAGAGGAAAAAGCCTGGAGATGGAGGAGGTTGCGGAGAAACTGAACCAGAAGCCCAAGGATTTTACAGCACCCAGCGGCAGAATTCAAAGCCCCTTTTAAAGGCAGTGCTGGAAAACAAACCGTGACCATTAAATACCTCCAACCAGGGGCAAGAAACACAAAGAGAGGCCTTTACAACCCAAGTCCGGCACTCCCCATCCCACGCCAGGCAGTACCGCCCGGGATGAGCTTCCCGGCTTCACCCTGAGCCATCTCCCCAGGCAGCGCTGTTAAAAATAGCTCTGGTGAATTCTTTGCAAGGAGGAGCAGCAGCCCCACGCCGAGACGAGGGGAGGTATGTGGGCAATGCCTGCAGCCCCCATCCCAGCCCCACGGCCGCTGCCTCCCCGCAGCACCGGCTGGGACACGGCGGCTGCTCCGGGGCCGCTTCACACCCCACTGGCTGGGTGAGAGAGGGAGGGTTAAATGCATCTGCTGTGTTATTTGCTCCTCTGGCACGGCTCTAATGTTCTAATTGTTTTTGTACTAGTGCAGGACGGAGCACCGCTCCTGTCCTTCCTGGCCGTCTCCCAGAAACACTGCCCGAATCATTCCTCCGACGGCCACTAAAATCCCCTGTGGACACACGAGCCGCAGCTGAGCACCGTGCTAACAGGTGAGACCCAAAGCCAAGCCAGCACGCCCGGCCCTTTGGACAGTTTATGTGGTTTTGCACATCCACATTGGATTAGACTGTAAATGAGATTGGAATTAGCAGAGAATACTGCAAATACCAGACGGGGCTTGGGCACCTGCAGGTGCGGCCATGACCTTGCGGCTCGAAATAGGGGAAGAGCTCAGCTCCCTGCCCAAGCTATTGCACGTTTGCTTGTTAAGGAAAATGCAGACCCATTCAGCACTGTCTGTCCTTTTCCAGGGTCTCCCTCCTCCCATTGATTCAGCAAACCCTGAGAGAGGACCAACTGAATACCCTTTTCTCGCCATCCTTGATATCATGAACTGCCAAAAAGGCCATTAAGCAAATGTAATTCATCAGTCAGCTTTACAAAGGGAGACTTCTGCTAAAGTCCACTCTCCTGGAAACTGGCTTTTCCACCCCCAGTCAAATTCCTGCTCCAGCATCCAGCAGGAATCATTTTGTCTTTCTGGAGTAACTTAAGATAACGGTTTGTCTTGGCAGGAATGTTTGCAGTGCTCAGAAGGCATACAGGGAAAGCTGCAGAAGTGCTTTTGCTGATGGCAACACAAGCCATGCATTCACATCACGAAGGACAAGGACACACAGACCTGACCAGCACAGATCTGTGTTGGGGGTTGGACTAGATGACCTTTAAAGGTCCCTTCCAAGCCAAACCGTTCTATGATTCTACAACCTGACCAGGACAGGCACATTCTGGCTTCTCCATTTCCCACACTATTTTGGACTTCTATCACCTCTACAGCTGGGCTATCCCTTTCTTCCTTGCTCAGTCTTAGTCTGTCTCCTTTGTACTTCTCCTTCTGCTTCCATGTCCATGCAAATATAAGCGAAGCTCCACCATCCTCATTTGACTGTACCCAGCCCATAGGACTGAATATCCCTTTTCAGTCCTTCTCTCATGCCACTTTCCCTGCCCACAGTCAAACCCATCTCTGTCCCACCCCATGGTCCTGCCCTGAGAGCCAGCTGTACCTTTCACCCTCCTTTTGCTCTTTTTGCTCCATCACTCGTGTGCACGTACACACTCATTTAGACTCTGACACCCCTGGGGCTGACTGAGTCTTTGCTGGTTTATATTATGGACTCTGCACCCACAAGGTGTGATCTACATCATGAAATAAGCATAAACCAACACAAACTGCCTCCTGAAGGAAACACCTCCGTACCACTGTAAAAGAAATCCAAAAGGAGAGGCCATCCTGACCTTGCAGGGCAGCTCTGCCCTCCAGGCTCCCTTCCCTTGCAGACAGCCGATGAGATGCCCCAGGCTTTTCACTCATGGTGCCAGCACTTAGACAGAAGTGGTGGCACTCTGTACAAGCCCAGGCTACGTAGCTGGATAAATCAGACCTTTCCTCCTTCCTTCTGCAGAAAGGGCATGAACAGGCCATTCAGCCAGGAGAAAAGCATCCTTTCCTGTGCAGTTCCTCAGGAGCACAGGCCTGGCAGAGCTCCCTGCCACCTAACGAGCTCAGCAAGCATTAGCCTTTATGATTACTTGGTGAATTTTTTAAATACCGAAATGTTATCCACAGCTCTAAATAGCTCAGAGCCACTTGCATCTTTCACCAAGGGATACTTCCCCTCAGAACAGTTAAAGTGATATTAATCTTACAGCAGACAGTTCTGCAGCTGTCTTCAATGAGACGACAACCTACGCACCTCGGCCCTGCGTACGGGGGATTTGCTCAATTAATCTCCGCTGCCTTGATTGCCCCGCGAGCCGAGCAGGACCGGGTGGGCAGCTAGCCGGCAGGGCTTGGCCGTGCCAGCCTGCACGGGAGCCCGTGGGCTGCGACGAGCCGTCGGGGCCGGCACAGACCGCAGCTGCTCTCCGTTTCCCCCGCAGCCCTCGGATGCCAGCCGGCAGCTGCCCGGAGCCGGCTCTAAATGGAGCGGTGCAAGCCAGAGCCTGCCAGCTCAAAGGGCTGCTGGCCACCCGTCCGGCAGCATGGCCCTGTGGCCACTGCACTGGCCCCAGGTGGGCAGGACAGACAGCTCCTCGCCCTGCCAGAGCCCGTCCTGCCAGCACAGCCAGGCTGGGGGCAGCTCATGAGAGAGAGCATCCACAGAGATATCTTCGGGGGAAAAAAAGGGGGGATTTGCTGCTGGCTACTGGAGTCCCTCCTCCTCCCCTGGTTTTCAGGTCCCCTCTGCTCCATGCTGTCCTGGGCACGGATCAAGCAGAGCCCAGGGGACTGAGTCCCCCAGAGCAGCACCACCTTGGGACTATGCACAAATGTCACCAATTTATTCCAGCTTCCACCACACCATGACCAAAGGGGCTCAGCTAATGCTCTGGGGAATCCTTATTTAATTAGCTACCCCTGCAAGATCAAAGCAGCTGGGTTATCCCACTGATAAGAGCATCAAAATTTCTTTAGACCACACATGCAATGGGGGTCTTCCAGCCTTTTGTCCCCCACGTGCTCCTGCCTCCCTGCCCGTACCTGCACTGAGCGGCAGGGACTGATCCCTGCCCTCCCCTGGGGAATGAATTCCCACTTCCAAGAAAACCCCAGGGCTCCAGCAGCCATTTGTTTCGAGAGAGCCCAGCCTGACCCAGGAGCTCCAGCCCCAAGCTCTACCAAATGGACAGCATTCACCATCCAAGCGTGTTTTACCCAATTGCCAGCCCCACCAGCACTAAAATGGATAAGAAAGTACGTGCTTTCTCTCTAGATTGTTGTTTTTTTCAACTAAAAAATTTAGCAACTTCTGACTTGAACATTTTTCAGATTTCAGCAATCCAAACCGAAAGTGAGGAACTGCAGTATCTGTTTTGTGATATTTTTTCCCCCAGTCAAAAAAGAGAAGCAGGATTTTTATTTTTTTTTAAGGAAATGAAAGCAGGCAGATTTCTTAAAATATTGCATTTGGTCAGAGGCCCAATTATTCATCAAAAATTAAGGCAGAAGGATTTTTCTCCCAGCCCTCTAGGTCTCTTGAGTTGACATTCTGAGGTGCAGGAGAAAGAAGGGAGGGAACAGGGAGCTGCCAGCCCATTGCCGGGTACAGCACCCACGTCCCCTGCCTCCACCCCAGGCTGCTGAGGGCACCCAGGCGGATGGGACACCATCCAGCGCTCGCTGAAGGCTCAGCCGGCCTCATAGGAGCAAAACAACAAAGCCTTGGACTCACAAAGCCAACGGGCTCTGGCTCGGCACCAGGACAAGCTGAAAAAAATGCACCTCCTCCAGAAGAAGCGCGGGTTTCTGTATCTCAGGCTTTATATTTAAATTGGACGTTTTACTTAAATATTTTTGAGTTTTCAAGATAAGCCTATTTCGCATTCCACTGAAATGACGATAACCTCTGAGCAAAGCCTGATGGAATCAGATGATTTTGAAGCCCGGCTCCTTGCCGGCTGATTTCAAGCATTTGGATGGGAGTCAAAGCCTTCCTGATCCACGCGGCAGCAGATCAATTGAACGAGAAGCCACTATTTTCTGCAGTTGTTTTGCAGATTAAAGTCACACCTCATTTTTCCCTTTCTGTGTTTGTACGCTGTTGAGATAAGGATTTCCCTCAAGGATGGACTGAACAGCCCATTAATTCCACTTTCCCTGCCTGGCCAGCTATCTGAGTCATACCCATCGCTGCCGTCCTGCCATCCCAACTCTCCTCCTCTCGAGGGGATCACTGCAAACCACAGCCCCGCTGCCTTCAACCCTGAAGACCTGGGAAGCCCTGGAGAAAGCAGTCGGCTGCCCAAGAGATGCTTTCTCCTTGGAGCTCCTGAAAGTGCACGCTCCCTTCTTACCCTAATAGGGCATGAAAGCGCCTAAGGAAATTCATGCGTGGCGGGTGGAAAACAGATAAAGCCGCGCGCAGCCTCCTCTGGAGTCAAAACCGTGTCTCGGCATAACCAGCACTGGGGGGGCCAAAAATGTGTCAGTGCTGGAGCCGCAGCCAGCCTGGGCTGGGGATGAGGCTGTTCCGGGAAAGGGGTGACGGGATCACACCGTCACTCGTTCCATGGCACACAGCCCCTCCAGCCCACAGAGCCCCACACATGGGGGGGACACATTATGGGGGTCCCGCGGCTGGGGCGGGTGTCTGATCCCGGCTTGCTGTCCCCATGGCCGCACGGGGATAGGAATGGAGAGGGGCTCACCTGAACCCTGCAACCTGCTCCCTGCCTGGCTCCAGTGGCCGGGACAGCAAGGGTGAGAGAGAAGGAGCAGTGAGGCCAAGGGCCTTTTGGGGTGGGAGGAGGTTTGAAACAGGCAATACTTCTACAGAGCTGGAGATTGCTGCTGTGGGGCAGCAAAACTACAAACATCCAGCCCAACCAAGCCCAAACCAGCCCTGCTCAGTCCCACTCACAAGGCTGTAAAGACCAAGCCCTAGCCCTGGGACAGGATGCTGGGTGAACCCATCACCAAGACACAAGTAACACAAAGTCCCCAAGTTCCTGATCCAGGGTG
>JAOXNO010000005.1:10616582-10630232 GCA_028565335.1 Limnodromus scolopaceus
AAGGGGTTCAAGGCCAGGCTGGATGGGGCTTTGAGCAACCTGGTCTGGTGGGAGGTGTCCCTGCCCAGGGCAGGGGGCATTGGAACTTGATGATCTTTAAGGTCCCTTCCAACTCTAACCATTCTATGATTTCAGAATGCAGTTTATAAACTCTTACAGATCTATGCAACCAGCAGTACTGCAGAACCTCTACAGATATAACATAAAAAAACCCCCTCAAATCCAACATATATTCATTTTTAGTTGTATTCTCCAGGCATAAAACACCCAGCTGCTCAGAGGCTTCAGGGCCAGTGATAAAAAGGTGAAGCACAGTAGCCATTACTGCCCCATGTGCCTTGGGTTCCTGTTGATCCCAGAACATCTGGCAGATGTGTCTGAGGTGTTGCTAACAGCCCATCAAAGGATCTCTGAGCGTGGCCAGACCCGTGCCTTGCAGGATGCGTGGCCAAGTCCCTCCATTGATCTTTGTCCAAGTCACTGGGAAGCACAACCGCATGCAGAGTCACTCCACCACAGACACTGTTGCACTGGGACAGAGATGGGATTTGCAGCATTTACACTCATTTTGTCACCTGAAAGCACCAGTGAGAAGGAAAACGGCTTTCAAAGGTTCAAATCAAAGGTTCCCCCTGCAGCCGGTCCTGCCCTTCCTCTTGTTTTTTATTTTATTTTATTTTAATCTATTCTGAAGAGAGGAAAGCTGACCACTTCCATGCTCCTCCTCCCTGCTTTCAGTAGGATCACCCTGCACCTACGTGACAGGCAAGCACATATGCACAGGCAGCACCCCTGGGTGCTGCTGCTCCCCGAGCACCCAGGGGTGCAGAACACCAACCCACATGCCCAGAAAATTCCAAAGCAGCCATTACACACCTTGGGATGACTTTTAACTCGCTCACTCATGGCTTGTCCAGGACTGTCAGGGGACAGACCTACAGCGGGGACAGCTCGCTTCTCTACTTAAACACTGGGGAGATGACATCCCAGCTGCGATCCCAGGACCTTTGCCACCCACCCCAATATTTTTTGAAGGACCCCCAAGACAGGCCAGAGGGTGGGAAAGGGGAAGGCTGGAGGGATGTGGTGGGTGCCTTCATGTGGCAACAGTCATGTTCCAATTCTGATGGGAATCCCTTGGGATCACAGCAAGGCAAGTCCCAGGCCACCAGCAGTAGGGGAGGTGGCTAGCGAATGTCATACAGTGTGTGTTAGCCCTCATGTCCATCTGTGGTTACCCCGCGGGAGTAAAGCCATCTCCACTGGCTACCACAGAGACTGTGCTTCAGGATGACTTTTCTCCTGAGTGGCAGCAGTTTGGTTGAGGATTCACCAACCTTGAACTTCCATTAGCTCCATCCTATCAGCTGACCCCCAGTGCTACTAAGAGATGTGCCCTGGGTTTCTGCCTGACCTCTGAGCAGCACCACGGGGCTTTGCTTGCGGCGAGGAGGCGGCTGGCTGAGCTGGGATGGGCTGCTCAGGACAGCGTGACCCCATGCCAAATGATTTTCACTAAAATAATGGAAAAAAGGAATGAAAAAAAATCACTGTTCTCTAGCCGGCGACGAGGCAATACCATCTCTGCCCTCAGCCTCTTGCACAAAGGGGAAAACAGCTGGATTCCTGACCCGGGAGGGTTCAGGAGGGAGCTGAGGAGGCCAGGGCAGCGGTGACGGGCAGGACAGGCAGCAGGGCAGGCAGCTGCAAAGCAGCCCGGTGCCTCAGATGCCCTCGGAGCAGCGTGCAAGACAAGGAAGGTTTGCTGGTTGTGGCTGACCCTCATCCCTGACTGTCACTGCTCTCCCTCCCACCTTGGCAGGGCAGATAACAGGCAGGGCACCCACCGGCACCGTGATGCTGCCGGCAGCCTCCTGCCCGTACCCACTGGCACCGTGATGCTGCCAGCAGCCTCCCATCCGTACCCACCGGCACCGTGATGCTGCCAGCAGCCTCCCATCGATACCCACCGGCACTGTGATGCTGCCGGCAGCCTCCCATCCGTACCCACCGGCACCGCGATGCTGCCGGCAGCCTCCTGCCCGTACCCACTGGCACCGTGATGCTGCCGGCAGCCTCCTGCCCGCGCACACCCAGAGCTCCAGCACGTGCCTGGGATTCCTGCGGTGCAACTGGCCAAGGCAGCTTCCAGTGCCCGGGCTTGTTTTCCTCAGGATTTCTATCCCTAAATAGCCTTTTATGGTGTAAAAGAGTGAAGTTCTCCTGACGTTTTACCCCCCCAGGCAGCCAGAAGGCTGGATGTGAGGGTGGTTTAACTCTGCAAGGGGCTCCTCTGAGCACCAGAAGGAAATGAAACTCAAACATCCATATACAGCAGCGCAGGTACTCAGCAGTAGTCAGGCATCTGCCCAGTCCGACTGCTGTGTCCTGCTAATTAGCCCCTAGCAATAATCTTACATACAGATATGTCACATCTTCACCCCAAAAAAGGATTTGTGCAGCTTCAAAGACATTTCTTTGGGTAAGGTACGCACTGCCATGCGAGGAGAAATATAAATGCTCCATGTAGAAAACTGCACCTCGCAGTTACAACAATGCTAACGATAGTGCAGCCCTTTTATAAACTACAAGAATTGATTTTCACAATCTGTCTGGAATTACTCTGTCCTGAGTGTGGAAACCAAGGCAAGGTTCAAGGCCAAAGAGAAAGTCGGTGGCAGAGCTGGGATTTAACTTAAGGATCCTCTCAAGGCAAAAAAAACCACCCCTATATTTACCCTTGAGCCCAAAACCGAGCTGAAAGGAGGAGGAAGAAGAGAGTAAGTCAGATTTTAAGAAGGCAGCAGGTAGAGAGTGGCTCTGCCCAGAGCAACATATGACAGGAATAAATGGCTGATGGAAACGGTGAGTTGTAGTTTACAGGATGGAGGAGCCTGAATTCCCCTCCTTGCAGCGGGTCCAGCTCAGCTGCCGGCAGCGCCGCAGGGATGGGGCCAGGGCACCCCAGCGTTCTCCTCCCCTCCCGCAACCCCCGCACCGCTGCGGGGTCTGTGAGGGCAGGACTCCCTGGAGGAAACCGGCTTTAACGTCTTATTTCCTCCAGCTCTGAGGTTTCCTTAATAGGAAATCATTCCCCGGCGCTGGGGAGGGATGCAGTCCCCCGTCAGGGCAGCGGGTGCATTCCAGCCCCTGATGGAAAACACTGCAGAGCCGCTTTTGATCCAACGTGTAAATAGTGTATAATAAAAAGAGGCTTGTGTAAACCGGCCAAGCTCTCGGGGAGCAGCTTTTGCAGCTCCAGTCTCCTTATTTACGGCCTCACGCTTTCCCGGGGCACGGCGAAGCCGGTGTCAGGCTGAGCCCACCCTGCCAGGAGGCTCCGGCGGGCCCCATGCCACCCCAGCCTGTTATTTTTATCCCGGCTGGCCCTGCACGGCATTTCTCTTGCAATCCCGCCGGTTTTCTCCATCAGTCTCCCAGGCAACTGGGTTTTGCTAAAAAACAATTGCATTCCCCGCAAAACTTTGGAGCAGAACCGGCCGCTGGGAGAGTAAAGCTGGAGTTTCTCAGAGGGGAGGGATGGGGTATGGAAAGAGGTGCCCTCCCCGCTGCTGTGACTTCCCATCCCTGCTCAGTAATGAAATAGCTTTGATAATTAAATCACACTAAAAAGGAGCAAGGCAGGACAGCCCTGGAGCCCCAGACACTGCCCAGCAGCTGAGCAAAGCCCACGCGGGGCGAGGTTTCAATGGAGAGAGAAGGTGAAACCTCGAAGTCTGTCACAACCACATTTTCCCCAAGGAAGAGGAGAGGAGCGAAGGCTCCAACCCTGCCTGAGGATCTCTGGTCTCTGCCAGGCCAGTTGCGAAGCTGGCGGGGATGCTGTGGGAGGAGGAGGGCGCTGCCGGGACAGCTCGGGAGCAGGCAGGGACACAAGCAGAAGGTTTTCCCTTGCCCTTCCTGGTCGCACTCTGGGACTGGGAGAGGACAGAACTGAGAGGAAAAAAAGGGGCAAACCCAGCTGAGCTCTCCCCAGTTCCTCCTTTCCCACCCTCCTAAAGCATCGCAGGCTGCAGGATGCGGCCGTGTGCCCCGGAATCAGGCTCAGCCACCCACCCTGGCTTCAGCTGCCACCTCCCTCGTGGCAGAAACGCTCACTCAAAACCTGGCCGAGGGCAGCTGGGTCCTGGGGCGGCAGATGGGCTCCCCAAGGCAGCCCCTTCCTCAGTTTGGAACCCACTGTGGGTTCTGCCTCTCAGTCCACAGCATCCCCGCACAGCGGCGTTTGTCCCAGAGAGCCCATTACAATGAGCTGCTAAAATTAAGCGACAACCCTAACGCATCCCGTAAACTCCCCATGGAGCCACACTGGGATCTCCAGGGGCAAGCCATGCTCTGCTCAATGTCCCAGTTCATCTGGGACATGTCCCACTGGCTGCTCACAAGTTTGTTGGATTTGCCATAGCCAAATCCCACCATTTCTCATCCTGCCCTGTTCAGGGCATCCACCAGGTCCAGGCCTGGCAAGGCACCAGGGTGCTCCCCATCCCACTGGCTCATGCTCCCCATCCTGCTGAGGATCAGGGCCAGAGCCAGTCCCTGCCCCTGCCCCAGATCAGGGCTGCAGGGGGACAGGAGAGTGGGCAAGAAAGAGAAGAGGTCCTGAACAACTCCGAGCTGCCACGAGAGCCCTCAGCCCTGCTCTGCCAGTGTTTAGTACAAAGAATTAAATAGAAATTGCGACCAGTTGCGTTTGACCCCACTGCTGGTGCACGGCAAGGAGGCATGCAGTATGGCTCCAGAGGGACACATGGGATGGGGACCACCACTACCACGGGGACCTGTGCGTTGGACTCCTGAGTGCCTACCTGGACGCCGCGATCTCTGACTTCTGGCGGGCGATGGCCGCAGCCCTCTGAGCCCCCTCCACGCTCCTGTCCACCTTCTGCCGGATCTTGGCGCTCTTGAGGGGTATCACACGCTTCTTCATGCCCTTGACGAGGACGTTGTGGCGGTACTTGCCCTCCTCCTTCTTGCCGTCGGGCAGCGTGGTGCAGCCATAGCCGTGCCGCAGGTTGTCCAGCCACTCGCCCTCGTACTTCAGCCCGCTGGAGCGCTCGCTGACCCCAAAGCCAGCGCGCTTGTCGTTCTTCCACTCGCCCATGTAGGTCTCCGTGGTGGTGGCGTCGATGTCGGACTCAAAGGGGGGGTACTCCTCACCCTCGGCGCCCTCGCCCAGGCTGACGGTGGAGGTGGCATCGCTGGCGGCCGAGCTGATCCCGCTCTCGCTCTTGAGGAAGCTGACGCGGCTCTTCTGGCTGGCCAGGGACGACTTGGACTCGGACTTCTTCAGCTTGCCCAGCAAGGAGCCCCTGCGGAAGAGCCCCCCCTTCTTGGGCTTGCCGGCCTCCGCCTCCGCGTAGAGGCTGAGGGCGAAGCCCCCCCGGGTGATGGTGGGCGAGAGGGGCAGGGTCTCAGGGTTGGCGGCGGGGGAGTCCTGCTGGGGCAGGGTGCCGTTGCTGTGCTCGCTCCGCAGGGAGGAGAGGGAGGTGCGCAGCGGGGAGCGGACCACCGAGGCCATGCCGTAGGGCACGCTCTGCCGCACCCCGTAGCCGTGCCGCATGCCGTTGGTGAACTGGCCCTGGTACGTGCCTGCGGGAGAGAAGAGGGAGGGGGTGAAATGGCAGCTCGCCCCTGGGCAAGGTGGGCTGTGGGGCAGCGTTGCCCTAGAGCAGCCATACCCACCTTCCCTGGAAGAGAGGAGCCCCCACCCCGTTAGTGCTCACTCGCATGCAAAAGCATCCCCCCACTGGGAGCAGAGGGGACAAGCCCAGGAGCCACCTCTGGCAGGTGACAGCTCACTGGAAAGGGGCTGGTGTGCGAAGGGACACTGGTGCAAACCCAAAGCCACTTAATGGACTGGGTCTGGATTTGTATCTGTAGCAGGAGGCAGCCCCCCAGCGCTGGAGTTTGGGCTGTGCCAAGGGCAGCAGCATCAGCGACATGCAAGCTGTGGTGGCACAGCCCTCCTTGGATCAGTGACAGTCCCTTTCAGCCCGTTCTGCGGTTTGTCACTCACAGGCTGCCAGGACCAGCTCTGGATCCCCGAGACAGGCGCCTGGTCATAGCACAGGCTGCCCTATACTGGCAGCTGCATCTGCTTGGCCCTGACATACAGCTTCTCCATAGTCCCAAGACCACACTGCATCAAGAAAGACTTGAAAAAGGGAGGAAAGAAGAGCAGCACTGTGTGGGGTTCCTCCAGCTGTGTCTCCAAACCCACCACCCTACCACGCTTTTCCATACAGCTCAAGGGGGCACAGGGCATCGTATGATGGGGACACACAGAGAGGACTGTGCTCACCACGGCAGGGCTGCACCCTGGGTACGAGACCCTGCTAAGAGCCAGCAGGACTGTGGCAGCGACACCTTGAAGAACTGGGAAAAGCACGTTGTCCTCTCCATGCTCCTTCAAGGCCTGCAACTTCACAGGCTCCCAAAGAGTGAACTGGAGACCACTGCTCTGATTTTTCTCGCCAGGACATCAAGAGACTTAAAGTAATAAGATCAGAGCCCCCTGCAAGAGGAGGTCCTAGGAAGGGGGGGATGGATGCTTGGGCAGCCTTTGCCTACAGCACCCGTGCTCACATGCCAGCACAGAGAGCTGTGAGGGTCAGTGTGTCCCTGTTGAGCCCTGAGGAGTGGATGGGACGGGATGAGCCAATTCCCCAGCCCAGCTCTCCCCTCCCTGTAGATACAACTGCCTCAGAAACCAGCAAACCACCCAAAATGAAAGCAGCGTTCAGCTCTGCTCCTGGCATCACAGGACCTGGAAGAGGCCACCTCATCCCAAACCAGCACCCTGTGGAGCAGAGGCTGCCAGCAGCACCCCTATCCCGGGGCACGGGCAGAGGGTGCTGGGGGAGCATGAACGCCCTGGGAAAGGCCACCCCACTCCTCTACTCTCATGGGTGGTGCTTCATGCAAGCAAAGAGCCAGCCGTGCTGGGGGCATTTTCATGGGCATCTGTCCTAAACCTGGCTTTCATTACGCAATGATCTACCAGGAGGCACCAAATTTTGGGAGAACAAGCACTCCCAGTGTCCCGGGTAGACTCAGCAGGGTCAGGTTGAGACAGAAGAGGGTGACCTGTCTTCAAGGCATTCATGTCCCCCCTCAGCCACTGTCACTGAGACCAGGGATGACCCCGCTCCCCAGGGAGCAAATCCAGTTCCTTCTTTGGCGATTGTGGGAGTGCATATTTTACAGTCTCCCAGGCCACTTCTGCAGCATAATCTCTCCTCCCAAGCTTCAAGTTTCATTGAAATCCTCTTTGGACCCGCCTGTGGGGTGTTAACTTACAGCGCCGGGGGCCAGGAAAGACAAGAAGTGCCCGAGCGGGCAGCAGCTGCTGCCCTGGGGTGAGCTGCCCCCCACCAGCCCCTGCCCACCCCACAGCACACGGGGTTTTGGGCTCCCTGCAGCAGTTGGCCTCCCTTACTAGAAACAAAAAAAAATTAGGGTCCAGGTAGTGCAGAGCATCTGCGGGCTGTGGCCAGGCACGGGGAGCGCTCTGCCAGGGCACGGGGACATTGCCCAGCTTCTCGGCAGAGCCTGAAGCTCCATTAGGAAAAATAAGGGGGGCAGCATGGGTTGGAGCATGAGCTGGGGGCCAAGGACCATTGGTGGAGATGTCCAGGCACCTGGGTGAGCTCCTCACCCTGCCGCACTCCCCAAAAATAGTGATGAGTCTTCCTAGCACAAAGTGAAGTTATGGAGACCCCCGTAGTGCCCCCATGGCCCCCACCACCAAGAGCCAGTGAAGCTGGTCCTCCATCCCCGCCTGCCCAGCCAGCAAGCAGGGCTGACACACGATCGGGGTGACATTGGAGACCTCCTCCTAGAACACTGGAGACCTTCTCCTAGAACGGGACAACCTCGCACATAGCAGGGTGCAGCTGATAGTGCCGCCGTGTTAACCCCTCAGGAGAGGAACTCCTGGAAAAATCTCACGGGTTTAGGGGGGACTCAGCTGCTCCTTGGGGGGCAGGTCAGAGCAGCCGTTGCCCTCCAGCAAGTCCCTGGCCCCCTCTGCCCACCGTGGGCAGCACCAGGGCCACCTGGGTGGGAAAAGCCACGTGGCACAGTGGGTCTTCAGGGAGCAGAGGTTGGGGTGCCGCTTCTCAGGCGCCTACCTTCAAGGTGAGATTTCACACCAGCTCTTCAGGCTGGTCTCGGCTGCTTGATTGCAGCCCATACGGCACAAGCAACGTCATCCCTCCGGCACATGGTGCGACCAAACCTTCCAACCATGTCTGGCTTAACGGAGGGCACCCACACCCCACGCTGCCCAAGGACTGCAGGTGGGTGAGCAGGCACTGCCGTGTCCCTGCCACGCCGCCATTCAGTGCCCGGCTGAGGCTCCGTGCCAGGGCAGAGCCATAAACCACCCCTGGAGAGGAGCCAGAGGCTGCTGAGAGTGGCTGGAGGTGCCGGTGGCCGCGCATTGAGGCACGCGAGGTCTGAACGGAGCCAAGCTCTGGCTCACCAGCACGTCCCAGTGGGCCCAGTACAAGAGAGAAAAGGGGCTGTGCAAACCCCCTCTCCACCGCTCAGCAGGGCTGCAGGTCCCTGAGCCACTGCTGCCCCCTGAATATCAAAGCAAGGGGCCAAGGGGGACGGGCAGGACAGCCGTGCGCTCACACGCGTCTGTGGTTCTGGAAAAAGTATCTACAAAAGCAGTGCATATGCAAAAAAAAATTAAATATCTCTATTTAGGAGGAAAATGAGACAGAGCTCCACTTGCCTGTCTTCCCAGCCCTCCCTCATTCACCAGGGTGGTGGGACAGAGCCACCTAACCCCATCAAGGAGCAATTAGTGGGGGACAGGACCCCTATAATTTTTATTGCCTGCATTTTTTCTTGTCATGACGACAAAAACCACTGGTTTCTCTGCGACCCCCAGATATGCAGTTCATCACCTTCGCCCACCCCTGACCAAAGCTGGGGGCTAGCCCTGCTTAGGTATATGCATAGGATGGGAAGGATTAAATTGGGAGACTGATAAAAACGGTAATCCTGGAGCCTTCACCTCCAAACACAGCACCGGGGTGGCAGCACCCTCCATGTCGCCCGGCAGCAGGACAGGATGGTGCCCGACTGCATCGAAGGTGAAAGCTTCAGCTCCTGGTGCACACCCAGCCCGGCAGCGAGAGCCCGCTGCCAGCAGCGTCCCATTTCCCCTTCCCCGCCCGCCACGAAGCGATAATTAGTGATGAATGTAAATAATACAACCAACCAGGTAAATAATGCAAACAACTCATATCACTGCCCTACGATCCTCGGCTGTTACCCAGAGACCGTGATGACAGACGTGTCAGAAGAACTCGGTGTAAAAGGCGCCAGGGAGGTTAAAGCAATGCCCAGCACCGCGTGCGAGACAGGCTAGAGAAAACCTAGTGTTTCTTTTTGGTGCCAACAGTATTACCTGGTGGTTTCTGTTGGAAAAGAAAGGGGGGAGGGGGAGACTCAGGGAGAGAGGGGGGGAAAAAAATTAACAGCGTTAATTCACGGGTCAAATTCAGCCACGCAGGAGCTTTGCTACAGAGGCAGCAGACACAAACCAGCACCATCTCAGCTCGCCCAAAGCCTGTTCCTGCTTCCCTGGCCGCAGTCCCATGGGTGCTGCTCCTTCTGCCCCAGCCCAGGCCCCTTCCCTCTGGGCTTTCCCTGCCCTGGGCGCCCGAGGAGCTGGTGCTGCTCCACATCACTCCATTTCATCCCTCCCGGTAAAGCACGCTTCTGAGTTTCTTTTCCTCTTTCTCGTGGTCTGGTGATCACTGAATGGTCTAATTGTTTCCGCACGCAGTTAACTGACATCACTGTTTTCTCTTAGCACCCTAGAGACCAAGTCACAGTATCAAAAACAAGTTGGTTTTAGGCTGCTTCTATTGCAAGAAGCAATTTTTTCCCCTCATATAGGTATTTGAACGGTTATTGGCATAGCAAAGCCTAGCTTTGGGCCAGATCCTGGATACGCAGTACGATTCTGCATTAGCAGTGACATTATTTTTTTTGCAGTGATACTTGACTGGCTCAAGTACTCAGAGTCAAAAGCACAAAAGTATCCAAAAAAAAAAAAAAGAGGCCTTCCTTACAGTGGAGACTTACAGGTGGAAGCCAAAAAACTAGGTGTTTACTCATAGCTTAGGTTGCAAAATGATGAGTTCCTTCATGTTGTGCCTTCCACAGCCCCAATTGCCGGCCACTTGAGCGCATCCTGCCCCCATGAAGGGCTCTGAGCTCTTTACTGGCAACAGCAACACACGCATATATTCAGTTTGGACACCCAAGGAAAGACATCATAGCATTATTGTATCTGCCTGGCCACACCAGCAGCTCTGAACCCCTTGGCTGATTTCAATCAACCTTACAGAAGCCAAGCTATTTAAGCTGTCAGCCTCCCAGAGTTTTCACAAAAATGGGCACTTGGTAGCTGAGAGAAAAAGCAAACCACCCAGGCAGTGCCTGGGCTAAACCACACCATGAGTCCGCTTCTTATTAGACACCAAAAATCTATACATGATTTCCAAAAGCTTCATTGCAGATTTGGGCTTTATTTAACCACCAACCTTGGCCAGCCACAAGTTAAAATATACTTATAGGGTTGTCTGTCGTTTGTAAGTGTATTTTAAAGTATAAAGTTTTTATACATGTGTGCATATAAAGCTAATTTAAAGTTTATTTTAAAACATCAGAATCAGCTACATCCCCCTGAAACCCGCAGACAGCCCAACCATGACCTAAAGCTTCTAACAACCTGGCAAGAGCTGCGTGTTCCCAGAGCCCTCTTCCTCGTGTGGCTGGCTTCCAGGGGGCTTGGGAATCACGTCCCCTACTTGAGGGATGGCAGATTTCCAAAGCCTTTCCAGATGTTTATCTTGGCAACCTCAAATTCAAATATTAACAGGCCCAATTAGCAGGCTGGTCATATCTGGATCTTGGAGGTGGTTACTGAGTCCAGGTGAGGAGACAAAACAGGAGTGGGTTCTGCAAGTCCTACAGATGTGACACTGGCTGGTGACCCCCACTTTGGCTTCGGATGCAGCTTTCTAAGCATCCCCATACCACCAGAGAAACTCAGGTGTTGAATGAATGGCTCGGAGCAGCCAGGACGTGATGGTCCAACACCACGAGGGCCACTGGGCACCAGCCCCATAAGCCGGGTCTGGCTGGGTCTCAGGGGGCTCAGCTCAGCGCTGCCCAGGGTGGCTTTAGCAGGGGACATCTTCACAGATCAGGGTTAAACTGCCAACCTCGGGCAGCACCAGGGATCACGCAGATAGCACATTCTTGGGTGCAGCACAACGCCCCGGGGAGCACTATGCTGACAGAAGCAATATATTATATATCCTTACAGGAGAAAATCTTGACTCTTTTTCCCCCCTCTTCTGTCCCAAGCTTTCAGTCCAAGATCTAATCAAATTCAAACTCCTACATCGAATTTTGCCTCTCAAAATTCTCCTCCACAACTTGAACTTCAGTAGCCCTGCACCCTTAGAAGACAATGCATTTTAGGAAGCAGCGAGGAAGCGGCCATGGAAATTCACAGGAGACCTTGACATCTCCAGAATGAAAGTCCCTACGGCAGCCGCTGCTGACAGTTACCTGATCGCTGCTCGTTACTCATCAGAGCACACCTTACACGTAACCTACACGTCTTACGGCACACGTGAAGGTTCTGCAATGCACGACTGCACACGTGTGCCTTAGCCTGAGCTCGCTGCCGCCGTGCAACCTGCACAGCTCAGTGTTTAACTGTTCCACGGCCACGGGAGGAGAAAGTTTAAGGAGCTGGAAGGACGCATCAGTTCATGTCTACACCTACAACCTCCAAGGGCACAAACAAAATCAACTTCAAGACTATATTCCCAGGCTCAAAGTTAGCATGTACCTAGGTAGTTCATCAAGAAATATATATGTAAGGCGTAACCTTGACAGCCAGTCTTGAATTAGTCCATTTTTCTAATCTCTGTAAATCCAATGACTTTTCATTCTGAAGATTTATACCATTACTGTTATTTTTCTCTACAAACTAACCCCATTGCCTGTCCTAGATAAATATAGATGCAGTTCTGATCCATATTTTGAAGGGTATTTCTTTCAAATCACCCTCTCTATTTAGCTATCCTAAATATGGCAGCCTGGAACATTACAGCACTGAAGAGCTACAGAATTACTTGCACAAAGATTCTTGCAATGTTTCTAACCCCAAAATCGCCACTAATGCAAGAACGCAATTAGACCGAGCATTTACAGAGCACAACAAATATCTGACTACACGGTGCATTTGTGTACTAGCAGGGGTTGAGAGCTTCCAAGTAATTGAAGGGATTTATTTTAGGGAAAGGCATGTGACTGCGTATTCAAAACAGCTTAGATGAACTCAACCAAAACGGTTCGGCAAAGCAGATGTCCAGGCAGCCCGTCGGAGGCACGCAATGCATAGGCACAGCGCCCTACGACGTCGTGGGCGGCTTATATCCGACGGGAAAACATTCACGGCTGCCTGCCCAGCGAGCGAGCGGCTCATCTCACACCAGCGGGGAGTTTCTGGTTTGGATCTGCGATGGACCGCAATAGCCAGCCCCCGGGGGACTGGGAGTCACAGACTACACAAATCGAGTTGGTTGGTGTTAACTATCGATACGGACACTCGAGAGCGGCTCCCGAGGGAGGGATGGCGGGGGCAATGCTCCGGCTGCTCCTCCCTGGTGTCCGCAGACGGCGAGCAGCACACGCTGCGCCCGGCAGTGGGGACCGGGGTGAAAACACACGTATTTATGAAGCGGCTGCATCCCAAGCTCTGCCTCTTGAGTGAAGCACTCGTTGCAGACCGCTGTGCCTGTTTGGATCTCACTAGTGGAGACGGGTCAACCCTTCAGCAGGGACAACACGCAGCCTCTGCCATCGTAGCCTGGGTATCACGCTGTTCTTCACCCTCCCAGCATCCCCCTTACCTCCGTCAGCGTACGTCTCGGTGCCATAGCCATCCTGCAGGCCGTTATTCCAGGTGCCTTCATACTTGGCTCCGCTGCTCATGCTCTGCCTCGCGCCGTACCGTCCCTTAAAGCCATGGGTCCACTCGCCTCTGTAAACCCACCGTCCTTTGGTCTCGATTCCTAGGCCGTGCCTCTTGCCTTGGGACCAGTAGCCTTCGTAGGTGTTGCCACTGGGCCACGTGTATATGCCCACCACTTCGAAGCCGTAGTTCCAGGAGCCCGAGTACTCGCCCTGCCCCTTGGGGCCGGTGCAGATGCCATGCCCGTGGGCTTTGCCCCCTTCCCACCCCCCGCAGTAGGCGCCTCCATCATCGAAATCAAACCTGCCGCCGCTCATGGTACCCTCCGGTGCCCCCTCAGCCGGGCAGCTTTCCCAGGGGCAGAGCTCGGGGGCGGCTGCCGCATCCCCGAAGGAACCGGGCTGGGCACCGGGAGCGGCCGCGGGGCCGGGGAACGGGATGGAGGAGAAATTGGAAGGAGGAGAGAGGGGCAGCCGAGCCGCCCCGCTACCTGCTCCGCCGCCGCGTCCCCGCCGCGGGCATGGGGCCGCCCCCGGGCAACCGAGCCCCGCGGCCGGGGAGCCGAGCCCAGCCCCGGGCGGAGGAAGGGGGTCCCCAGGCGGCCGCGG
>JAOXNO010000005.1:10648202-10668827 GCA_028565335.1 Limnodromus scolopaceus
AGATGGAAGCAACATATGGAGGAGCCGCACTCGCACCCAGAGCCCTCGCACAGCCCTGGGACACAAGGCTTGCTCCCTGCCTCTCCAGAGCCCGCTCCTCCATCCTCTCCAGAACCTGCCTTACAACCCACATAACTGGGCTGGTTTTACCCCCCCGGCATTGTCAGCTGGTCCCGTGTGTGGGAAATTATCTCCAGGCTGCCAGATTGCAGGAGATGGAGCGTGACAAAGCCAAGTGTCATAAAGCACAGGCCCAGATGTCCAGGTCATCGTGCTCAGGTGTCAGCTGCCCACACACGTTTGCCTGCAAACCTCTGGGTGATGCTCATAGTGCCTGGAGAGCAGCAGCTCCAGAAACCCCAGCACTCTCCAAGCAGAGGAAAGCCAGCTGGTTTGCAATTGCAGTTCTGGAAATGACCCCCAACTGTGCCTAGTTTGGTGCAGGATGGCTGTCCGGTTCGGCTGGGCACCCTGGGGCTCCGGTTCGGCTCTGGTTCGGCTCCTGGGCTCTACCCCGGTACAGGCTACATAACACCCATTAGGCAGTAATTAATCTGTGCTTTCCAAAAATCACCGAATACCTTTAAAGAGCCATTGCTGCTTCTTTCCATGAAGGCTGCAAGGCAGGCAAGACACCCACGAGACATTGACAGCCAGTATCCGCCAATGTAGCTATTTATTACATATCTGCCACATCTAAACCAGTCAAAAAAAATATAAAAATATCTTAATCTCTGCTGCAAAATATTGCTAAGGAGTGGCAGGGGTTGGAGCTGCCCCGGATTGCCGAGCTGGCAGGCAGGCGGGCGGCAGGAGCCTCTGCTGCCGACTCGCCTATAGAAGCGATGCCTGCACGTTTCCGTGGGAGCCCCGCCACGCGCGGGGATGGGCTGCGATTTCACCCCCGCCACCGCCTCTGCCGCCACCATCCTCTCCTGTGACCCCCCACCCCACCCCCAGCGCCCACTGCCCCGCGCTGCCCACCCCAGCCGGGGAGAGATGGAGCTGCCCCGGGAGTGATGCTGCTGGCAGGAGCCCATGTGATGCTGGGCTAGCGCCGCTCGCTCCCTCGTCCCTCTCCCCGCTCGCTCGCAGGCTGTCATGGCGACTCCCAATAATGTTACTCCCACCAACTGCAGCTGGTGGCCCATCTCGGCGCTGGAGAACGACGCAGGGAAATCCACGGAGGGGGAGGAAAATCAGGACCCGACAGACCCCGCTCTCAAATCCCAGGACAGACTGGTTTTGTACCACTGGACCCAGTCCTTCAGCTCACAAAAGGTAAAAAAATATAATCGCTCGGCCGGGTTCCTGGGGAATAATCACCTCCAGTCCCCAGGGCATCCCTTTGCCCGGGGAGGATGGATGCACTCGTGGGGAGAGCGAGGGGCTGGTCCCCAGGGCTGGCGAGGGCAGCAGCGTGTGGCCGGGCAGCTCTTTTGTACCTGCGGTTCTGCGTTTTAACAGCATCTGCCTGGGGAGGGGATGGGGATGGGGAGGGGGGGGCTCAGCCAAATCTTGCTTTTGCTTTGGGATCGTGGCTTGCACCGGGAACCGCCTTGGCTTTGTGCTGGCTCACAGCCCCGCTCCGGCGTGGCCAGGAGCAGAGACAAAGGCTGAGCCGGGCCCCGGGACCACCCTGCTGCTGGGAGATGGGGCAGGCAGCCCCTGTGCTGGGCTCCTTCCAGAGAGCAGATCCCTGCACGCAGCAACGATTTATACCCCTGACATTGCAGCAGCGCCCTGGAAATCCTGCTCCCGGGGTGTCCCAGTGAGAAATCACATTTTCCAGGCAAGAGTAAATGCTCATTTTGCGGCAGAGCAGCCGTGTAGCAAACCTGACCTTCTCCTCCCGGCCCCAACCCTCCCCTCATGCCCATGCTATTAATGTCATACGGGAAACCGGCTACTCGGAGAGGTGGGGGGAAGCCCAGTGGCAAGGCCCCCTCGAGCCCCACGGGGAGGCTGGGGGCAGAGCCGCACGCTCCTGCTGGCAGGCACAAAGAAAGGGGAGGATGCCCACCGGGGAGGATGCCCAATGCAGCAGGGTGGCTGCACATGGTCGGCTTCGCCGCCGGCGGCAGCGGGTGACTAACGGGCTTCTGATCCGCACCGGCGAGGGATGCTCGTCCCCAGCTCCCCCGCCTCACGCTGGGCTTACTCTTATTTTTTTTGTTTGGCCACCAGCAGCAGGGAGGCAGCGGCGAAGGCACTTCTTGTACGGGGTTTCCTACAACCGGCCTCCCCTCTGCGGGGCCGGGGATGCGGGGGAGAGCCTCTGGCCCTCCCTGCAAAGGGATTTTTGGAGTTTTACAGCCAGTGTTGGGTTTTTATTCGAGATGCCTCATCGCAGCCAAGGACTGGCTGGGCGGTCTGGGAATGTTTTATCCCCCCCCAAGCTGTGACCCATCCTCAGGGTGCTAGCAGGGGTCCCCTCGCCCACAGGCACTGGGGTTACTCCAGGTGCTGAGCCCTCCTGCCAGGCCTTTGGCCTCCGCTCTTGATGGCAGAATGGGGAAGCACAGGGAGTTTGGGGACAGATGCCCCGGGTGATCCTGCCCGGGGTTTATCCATCAGCCGGGAGGAAAAGGCTGAGAGCAAGTTGCAATTGAAGGACTCAGGATATTCCTTGTTTGACTTTAAAAGAAAAAATTAATTTGCCAGCCCTATAAATAATTAATGACTAATTCCCCAGGAACTCTGAAGTACTCATAGAAATGCTTATATTTGTTAAGCTGTATTTTTAGCTGCTGCTAGTTGGGAGAAAACAAGTGCTTTTCCCTCATTCGGTGGTTCTGTAAATCGTGGCTGTCTCACGTCCCCTGAGGTTGTTTTTTTTTTTTCTGACTGACATACTTAGTTCATAATGGTCAGTTTTTTATAACCCAGAAGCCTAAAATGCCATCCCCGAGTGCATATTCAGCATCACCTCAAGCACTGAGCAAAGCAGCAGGATCAGCCCCGAGGGCCGGCTGCGGGCAATGGGGATGGGGACAGTGCCCCACATCCAGCCCTTCTCCTCCTGCCTCCTCCTGCCCCTCGGCTGGACGCGGCCACCCCAGCAGTGGCACTCACTGGCCCAGGGCTGGAAGAGGGCAGGCAGCCCATTTGGCACAAGAGGTGTGACGGTGGCAGCCGATGACACTGTGGAGCAGGAGGGATGCCCTGCAGGCTTGAAGGGGCTGCCTCCATGAAACAGAGCTTTCTCCCTGCTC
Source organism: Limnodromus scolopaceus (assembly GCA_028565335.1). Classification (NCBI taxonomy): domain Eukaryota; kingdom Metazoa; phylum Chordata; class Aves; order Charadriiformes; family Scolopacidae; genus Limnodromus; species Limnodromus scolopaceus. The sequence continues at coordinate 10,651,418 of JAOXNO010000005.1, forward strand.
AAAACATGCCTGGTAAACCCAGAGCCCACCCCCCAAGCACAGGACATACCTGAGTTAGCATCCAGGCCTCCTTCGGCTGGGCAGTAGCACCCACTGGGTGCTAGGTGTAGTATACAGCCTCTTCCTCCTCCTCTTCCTCCTCAGGTGAGTGCTGGGCTATGCTGGGACTCACAGCAGCATCACTGATCCCCCCCAGCTGGGCAGCTGCCACCTCCCTTCACCTGCTGCTGAGGGGTGGGTTCTCAGCACACCAGCCCCTCTGCCTGTCGTGTGGGCCACCAGCGACCAGAGGGAGGATGGTCCGTGATCCCACAAAGTTTGCATGGGTTTGGGTCTCTCCCGTTTGATGGGAAGGGAAATCCTCGCTTGGCTGCCCGGCTTTTGCAGCTGCCCCATGCCAAGGGCTGCTTGGCTTCTTGGAGGGCAAGGTGTCTCCTGGCACATCGCTGTGCTTATGTGGCTGGGGAGGTGTGGTGGGGCTCTCAGGGTGCTTCGAGGGGTCTCAGGACTGGCTCGGTGCGTGGGGCTGAGCCCTTTCTCCCCGTCCTCTTGCCCCAGGTGCGGCTGGTCATCGCGGAGAAGGGGCTGCCCTGCGAGGAGCGGGACGTCAGCATGCCCCTGATGGAGCACAAGGAGCCCTGGTTCATGCGGCTCAACCTGGGGGAGGAGGTGCCCGTCATCATCCACAGAGATAACATCATCAGTGATTACAACCAGATCATTGACTACATGGAGAAGAACTTCACAGGAGGTAGGGAGAGGCTAGGCTGCATCTCGAGGGGGGAACTGGAGTCTAATCCAAATGCTGTTTGCCAAATGCATCCCCTTTTGCCTAGAAAGTTTCATCTTTACCCCAGAAGAGCAGCAAGCCACCAACCCCCCCCAAACTTTCACAGCAGAAGTCCCCAGATGTCCCTTGGAAGTGCTGCTAGAGCACTCGGGGGGATGGGAATGTAGCTGGGTTCCCCGTTTTTCTGCCTTGGAGGCCACACACCCAAACCAGACTGTTTCCCCGTCTCCATCGTGTGTGGTGACATCTCACCAGAGTTGTGGCTGGGGCACAGCCCATGGGAATGCTTCTGGGTTTGGCCACCTTTGTACTTTGGCCTCACCTCCTCACCAGTGACCCCAGTGAAAGAAGGTGGGTTTGAGCTGGGTGCTGCTGCCCCTCTCCCCTTCCTCCATGAGCCCTGTGCCACCAGCCATGGGCAGGGGACCCTGCCGTGTCCAGTGCCACTGTGCCTCCAAAAAAACTGCCTCTTTAAAGTCAAGCAAAGCCAGCAGTGCTGGAGACCTTGGGAGGATGATGCGACACAAGCCTGGAGGAAGGGACAGCCAGGAGGTGGAAGCTCGCATTCCCCTCGGAGCAGGGCTGGGGTCAGTGGCCGGCTGAGCCTGGCACACCAGGATGCTGAGATGGGGGTGGAAAGTGACTGTTTGCAGGGCCACTGCGGCAAGCAGCCTCTCCCCAGCATCTCGCGTCCCTTCGCCCTCGTTCCCCCAGCCCCGCGGGCTGTCAGGCTGGGACGCTCCGCCGGGGAGGCTTCAAAGCTGAGCAGGGAGCTCGGGCTGTGCCGTCACGACGCTCGCCCCAGCATCCATCCCCCTTGCAACAGAGACATCAAAAACATCTCAAAATAGCTCCCGAAGCAAGGGCATCTTGCCAGCTCAGCTGCTGTCCTCTCCCGGCCCCGCCGCGCTGGTGCTGCTCAGCAGAGGGACGATGCTCGCTCGCCGGCCGGGCACCAGGGATGGGACTGGGCAGGAGGAGCTGGCATGCTGGCACTGGGTCCCAGGGAATGGCAGCCTTTTTCCTGCCCAATGGCAGCCCCAGGACCAAGGGACAGTGGGGACCATCGCTCCGTGGTCCCCACACCGTGCAGCAGCTTCACCCGGTCTCTGTGAAGGGCAGGTGGTCCAGCATATGTGACAACAGGCTGTCCTGGCAGGAGGGGGACACAGTGCTGCCTGTGCACTGGGAAACTCCTGTCATTGAGATTTTCCAGCCAGGTACAATTTCTTACCTTTTCACTGAGAAACAGAGAGGGCCCGGAGCTCCACTCTCTGCTGCGCGCTCTGCCCCGGACCATCGCCCACCAACGTCAGCTGGCAAAAGCCTTGCCAGGATGCTGTGGTGTTGGTCCAAAGGGGAATCACCCACCTCGCAGCAATGTGCAGAGCTTGAAAATGCATTTATAAGAAGGTGTTTTCACTGAATTATGTTTTCCTCAGTTGCCTACACACACCCTGAGGGACAGCTATCAGTAAAAGGTGGTGTGATGAGCAATGTTTTCCTTCCCCCCCACAAAAAGCAGTTAATAGTGCCCATAAGTCACCTTTGGGGGTGCATCTCATGGGGGCATGGCCCAGCAGTGCCAAGAAACCATGATGGGTTGGCTGGTGGCAATGCATCTCAGAGCCTGGGCAAGAGGGTCCTCCAAGGGCTGCACCCCCAACCCCATCCTTCTGAGCCTCCCCTTGGGCCACTTTTGCACAGTCCATCAGTGGCTGACTGTATGGGGGGGACTCTTGATCAGGGAGTGTAGTGACAGGATGAGGGGTAAAGGTTTTAAACTGAAAGAGGGTAGGTTGAGATGAGATAGTAGGAAGAAATTCATTCCTCTGAGACACTGGAACAGGTTGCCCAGAGAAGTTGTGGATATCCCATCCCTGGAGGTGTTCAAGGCCAGGTTGGACAGGCCTTTGAGCAACGTGGTCTAGTGGGAGATGTCCCTGCCTATGGCAGGGTTGCTGGAACCAAATGATCTTTGAGGTCCCTTCCAACCCAAACCATTCTATGATTCTATGATATGCAGCCCATACATATGGGTCTGCTGTGGTGTGCAAAGGCAAAGTGAGTGCTGTCCCACCAAAAAACCTCCCTGGGATGCTCTGAAGGATGCAGGCTGGCAGCCAGCACACCACTATTTCATTGTGGTCACTCCATCTCGCTGCTGGACAGGGCAGTCGCTCTGGATGTGCTGGTTTCCAGCCTCGGCACCAGCCTGTCAGCTGCTGGCTGGGAGCCCTGTGGAAGGAGGACACAGGCTATAGGTCGGTTATTCTTATTTCATTCAGCCGGTTGCTTTTCTCGGATGGAAAATCCCCGCTTGGAGAGCTGGAACCCAGGCAGGGCAGGCAGCGAGCAGCCCATGGGCAGGGAGGAGCTACCAACACCTCCCCTCGCTCAGGGGACAGCAACACTGATGCCTGTCGGTCAGAACAAACCTATGGAGCCTACGAGCAGAGACAGCCCTGAATCGGAGCTGCTGGATGGTTTGCAACACCAGAGCTGCCAAAATCTCCCTGGCTCCTGTCCAGCCGCAGGTGCCAGCAGGAGCGATGCTGCTTGGTCCAGGGCAGGGCAAGCTGTGCCTCTGCCGGGTGGGCATCGCCGGGCTGTGCCCACAGCCTTGCTCCTGTGGCGTCAGGGCTGGGCAGAACTGTCATTTCAGGCCCTGAATTAAGGGCCATGTCTGCCAAAGTCCTTCTGCCCATGTGCCTTAAACTCAGCCCAAGACACCAGCACACAGTGAGCCCTGCAGTGAGGACGGAGTGTGGGCAAGCGGGTGTACCGCGGCCTGGTGGTAAATTTACTCGCTGCCTATTAACTGCTATCGGCAAACGCCATAAACATTTATGATCCCATAAAAAAAGTGGACCTAATATTCTTGGGGGAGACAAGAGCAACATTTCACTCCTTGAGGTATCATCTGTTGTGTATTTTGAGCCGAAAGTGTAATAAAAAGAGCCGGGTACAAACTGCCACCCGCAAAAGGTGAATAAAACCCGACAAGGCGCGGGAGGTGCCGAGCTGGCCAGGGCACGGGATGCTCCTGCAGCTGAGGCACCACCGGCTGAGGGCAGAGGGAACATGTGCTGGGCTCCTTCTTTGGTCACCAGCTCCCTGATTACCCATTTTGAATGGGATTTTCAAGGAAGCCCAAGAAAATTTGGCACCTCATTGTCACTGGGGTAAGGAGTGCGTAACTCGGGAGAGCTCAAACTCAGATCCTTGTGTTTTAGCTTTTTTCTGTAGAAGGGGAAGATTTTGTTGCCCTTCTAAGAGATGTGAAACCACAGCATACACATCCAGGGGCTGCAGAGGCAAAAGGCTTGCTCTGCCGAGCTCCTGGGGACACGGGGGCCGCGGGGCTGGGTACCGACACACGTACACATCCCTGTGGTCCTGCGGGTTTGCCCATCTCCGGACACAGGTTGGCCACGCTCTGGGATGGGGTGGGCAGTGGGGAGGGGGCAGAGCCGAGCGGGGAGGATGATTTTGAGTCCCTGCTCAGGGGTAGCTCAATCCAGGACTGCACACTGGCTAATGAGCTACTAATGAGTGTCCCACTAACAGCCATCCCCTTTGCCCTGGCAGAAAACGTCACGCAGCTGATCCCCGAGCCGGGCAGCCTGCTGCACTCCCGGGTGCTGCAGTACCGGGAGCTGCTGGACTCCCTCCCCATGGACGCCTACACCCACGGCTGCATCCTGCACCCCGAGCTCACCACCGACTCCATGATCCCAAAGTACGCGACCGCTGAGATCCGCAGTAAGTCGCCTCTCCAGCAGGGCTGGCCAGGGCTGGTGCCGGTGGTACGGCTCCCCCAGACCTTCCTTTAGACTGGGTTTGGCTCCACAGCCCGGCTGGCCGCTCTGCTCTTGCTTGTCTCCCCTTTCCACCAACACATTTGGGGGCTGCAGGCACCTTATAGAAGCTTCTTAGCCCCAGAGGTGTCTGGGCTCCCATGGGCTTCTAATCCAGGTTTTTCTAGGGCACATGAATTTGCTCCCTGTCTCACATGTCCCCTCTCTCTTCCATAGCTTTAAGGGCAAAGGTGGGTGACTGCAGCCAGATGGAGTTGCAGACAGTGGATGAATCGGTGTAAGACTGTGTACCTGACCTTCAAGTGCTCATGAAACATTGACGATGCTTAATATAACTCAATGGCAAGGATTGCTCCTGGAGAGAGTCCCTCACCAGAAACGTGACCTTGTTCGGAGGGCACCAGCGTGCCCCACATCTCTCCTCTCCCTTAGGCTCTGACCCCAAGCAGCACTTGTAGCAAACGCCATTCCCCCCCTGTCCCTTCAGCTCTCTGGGTCACAGATGGTCTCTCTGAAACAGGATACTCTGTCGCACAAAGAGAAATAGGTTGTTGTTGAGGTGTACCTCATGGTCTGCCCTACCTCTGCTGGCACCCTGCACAGGCAGCTTTCCCCATGTCACCAAGCGTCACCTCCACCCCCAGAGCCCGTCCCCTCCCCAAAGGGTGCCACTGTGATGCCTTCAGAGCCACCTGCCTCGCATCACCACCCCAGTGCTCTGCCAAGGTCCTTAAAAATATCTCACCATCCAAACCTCCTCACTGGTGGCATTGTTCCCCAATGGCAGCAAAGGAGGGGCAGTGGGCAGGTCCGTGGGGTGCCCCAGTGCCAGCCATGCCCTTCCTGCCCGGCACATGCCCTAGACCCAGGCTGGGCTGCCCTGTTGCAGCGGGTGCCAAGACAAATACACCTAGTTGTGTCCCAAGGAGAGGGTGAACCAAGGGCCAGGCTTTCCCAAGGGGAATAAAGGGAATGAAACCAGGGTGAAATCCAGGCTTCCCTCCAAGTTACAGCCCCAGGAGAGCCTTAGCTGGGAGCCTTAGTGAGCACAAGCTTTGAGGTTCATGGTAGAAAAGAGGGAGTTTCACCATTTTGTAGCAGCGTACAGCCCCGGCCAGCCCTGGCACCTCCCGCACGTCGGCAGAGCCAAGCCCTCGTTGGAGGGAACAAGGAGAGAGAGAGACAGATGGTCCCCGGCAGGCAGAGATTAGCGCAGCTTCGGGTGATTTATGTCGTCCCTAAGGTGTTACTCTGCATCTCGTGTTCTCTTCTTCCATGTACTCTGCTCCTTTCCCTCCAGCAGCTCCCTTGCACAAAGCCCTTCGCATGCTCCCTGTGCCCTGGGAGGGAGGAAGGTGGGCGTGTCTCCTGTGCTCGCAATGGGTTCCACACTACTGAATTGCATCCCTGGACACCGAGCTGGGGTGGGACATCTTCCCTGTGGATGGATCATCCCCTCCCATGCTGCTCCCTGCCAGGCTGCTCCGTACGCACACCCACAGCCGGCTCAGACATCCCACAGGATCGACCTGCTGGGGCTGGATGTTCTTAGGGAACAGGGGTGTTCTTAAAGGAGTAAGAGGCAGGTAGAGACAGAGACCTGCTGGCAGGTCTGATACTAATCCAGCAGAGGAAATGAAGAGCTGAGACCCCCCCTGAAACCCGCAGAGCTGGGACTCACCTAGTCCAGGGAGGGGGATCTGCTGTACCCCAGATGCTGTACCCCGCAGCCAGCGCTGCCCTGCCGCGAGTGGATGGGAGGGCTGAAAAAGCCAGGTGCCCTCAGGAGGCTGTGCGATGCCCCAGCCACCAGCCCCTATGGCGGCACAGTGGCAGCAAGCTATGAATTTGGCCCATTTTAGTTCTCCGGGTTGTTTTTCTTGGTGCCACAACACTATTTTGCATGCAGGACAAGGTGCTTTGCTACCAGACACAAGGTCATCCCTACGCTTGCCAAACACAGCCCCCCATCCCCTCTGTCTTTCTCCTCCCAGGACATTTAGCTAATGCCAGCACGGACCTGATGAAGCTGGACCATGAAGAGGAGCCACAACTATCAGAGCCCTACCTCTCCAAGCAGAAGAAGCTCATGGTAAGTGGGTCAAAGCCACACGTATCTCTCATGGTGGGGGGACATGAGCCATGGACCTGCCATGAGCACCTGGTGCCTCATGTCCCTGCATGGTTGCAGGGGTGTGTGTCCATCCATCCATGTGCCCATCCGTCCCCAATCCTAACCCTGCTCTCCACCAGGCCAAGATCTTGGAGCACGACAACGTGAACTACCTGAAGAAGATCCTCGGTGAACTGGCGATGGTGCTAGACCAGATCGAAGCCGAGCTGGAGAAAAGGAAACTGGAGTACCAAGGTAGGCACTGGGCTGGCTTTATGGGGTATTTTTCCACATGAAACTGAGGTGCAACACCAGGAACAGCAAATGGCTTTGCACCTGATGAATATCCCTCATCGGGCAACCACTGAGGCTACTGGGGCTGCCAGCCTCCTGTTTTTGGGTGCACTGATGTTGTTGCAGCTGTGGTCTTACTAACCTCTGGGAAGCCACCCCTGCTCCAGGGAGCCCCTGCACCCCTTGCCACAGGGGACAGCAGGACTCCTGTCCTCACGGCTGCTCTATGGGAGCTCCAAAGTCATCACAGGGTCGTGACAGGTCCCCTCTGCCCCAGCGAGGGGCTACCAGTAGGTGGGTCAGAAAGGAGCGGGCTGGCCCTGGGGTCAAGGACCATGAGAAGCACCAACTGACAAAAGTGCAGGGCTGGGGACATGTCCCACAGCGAACCCTCCCATTCCCGGGGCTGCGGCACATCCCTGTGGGGCATGGGCAGGGAAATCTGATGGGAACTTCAGGTGCCCTGGAGGGGTGGGAGACTTTGCAGGACCTGCGTCAAACACCAGCAGGTGGGAGAGAGCGACACCAGCCATCCCTGACATCAAACACACGCTGCTGGGTGCTTGCCCAGAGCCACCCCGGCTCCCTGGCAGACAGGGATGCATGGGCACAGCTGGGCATCGCTTGTCCTGCCATCACCCTAGGATGACGCCGTCATCCTCCCATCCCCGCTGCCGGCAGGGTTCATAACCCCAGCCCTGGGACGGCTGGTAGCCGCCAGAGCCAGGGTGCCAGGTCCAGAACAGAGCCCAGACACAGTTAATTAGGGGATGGCCCCACAGCTGCCCCTGCCCTCAGAGCCGGCCTCGGCTGCGGGGAGCCGTGCGTCACGCTCAGGGCCACCCTCGGAGGTGCCAAGGTCAGGCCCTGCAAGGTACCGGGTTGGGGATTTTCTGAGAGCCCTGATGGATTCACAGCAGCATCCTGCATGGCTCTAATTGCTTCCAATGAACACCTTCATTAACTGATGTGGGAGCTGGGGTAGCTCAGCAGAACTCAGCCTAATGAGGTGCCCTCAGAGGACATCCCAGGTGCCTGGAGCAGAGGGGTGGCCACTGCCAGCACCCAGGCGCTCCACTGCCTTCGGTCCTTGCGTGCTGCTCCTGCCCTCTGCTCTGGGACCCTGAAGTCCCCCTGCCGTGGCCGTGGCCATGGCCAGGCCAGGATCTCAGCAGTGGGCACAAAGCGCCAGCCCTTTGGCAGCCTCCCAGGAGCCGCAGTGCAGCAGCTCTCCTCCCACGCAGCCCCGGCTGCCGGCCCCGAGGCGCAGCAATGCAGGGCAGGGCGGGCAGGAGGAGGGTGGGAGATGCTGCAGGAGCACAGGGAGACCCCCTGGACGCAGGCACGCAGGGCTGGGACGGGCTGATCTGAGCTGGGGCTGCTGCGGATGCAAAGGGGATGAGTTGCCCTCGCTCACGCTTCTGCCCCGGGGTACCCCGTAGCTGGGTCCAGACCCCAGCAGCGGGCACAATCCCAGAGCCAGGAGGAGTAGGGCTGGATCATGGCTCTCTTCCGAAGTCGCCATCCTCACCTGTGCTTTCTCCTTCACTCACAGCAGTGCCCTGGAGCGAGGCAGTGACTTTGGCCCTGCATCCCTTACGTCTGAGCCCGAGCATCCTCAGGGTCGCCACAGCACCCAGGAGGCTCTGGCTGCTGCACCCCCACAATTCATTAGCCACCGAAAACATTTATTGACTAATTAGGCACAGGCAATCTGTCCACTTGGGCTGTGCTTCTAGCAGGATCAGGCAGGCTGCCAAGCGGCTACAAATGAGGGCTGCTAATTACCAGTGATTCCCCTGGCCTGGCCCTGGCCCTGCAGGCAGCACCGGTGCCTGCCATGGGGTGCAATAGGGGTGCTGCTGTCTCCCTCCCAGATATAACAGCCACAGGACAGTCGAAGAGCCCCAAAATTAAGGATTTGGTGCAAAGCCAGGGGCTCAGGCTGGATGGGGCCAGGTTTTGTGCCGCTTCTGCTGTTCTTCCTTACCTGCACCTCCCTTCATCTATCTTAGGTCCATCCCAGCCCTTCTCCTTAGCATCGAAGGGGCATCCAGGAAGTGTTTAACATTATCCTGGCCTGAGTTTGCTTCTTCTAGCCTAAAAGCAGCTTGGTTTATTCATACACATCTCTCTGGTGAGGTCATTTCCAGGGTCAAGCCTTAGCAGGGGCCATCAACACTTTGGTGCCTGTCCTCACACCCAGCATTCACACCGAGCTCTGCCTCTCCCCAAAACCTGGCTCTCGGCACAAACGTGCTGCTGGTTTTGGTGTCCCAGAGCTGGGTCCCTGCTGCAGGAGAGGGGACAGAGGCAGGGCCTCCCTGAGAGCCCACAGGGAGAGCAGCCAGGCCAGGCCAACAAATGGTTTTGATTCCTGAGGATTTGTCACATCCCTAAAATAGGACAAGTTAACATGACACTCCTGAAACAGCTCCCCGTGCAGCCAAGGACAAACACCGCTGCTGTCCCCGAGCACTGACACAGCATGAGGGGTCATCACACCACATCTTCCTTCAAGGGAGGCCGAGGGCCCTTTTCCAGGGACTTCCTGGCTATGGGTGGATGCCATCTCCTGCTGCTCTTGACTTGGAAGAGAGGCAAGAGAGCCATTTTGCAGATAGCGATTTCTATCTTCATGTGGGCTATAAGTGATAACTTGATATTCCCACCTTGGTGGCCCCACATATCCCCCATGATGTAGCCTGGCAGATGGGGTCTGATCTCTTGGGACATCACAGAGCTGAGAAAAACCACCCCAGATCTAATGCAAATGCTCCAGCCTTCATGGATCTTTTGAGCAAGTCTTTAGGTGCCCACCCAAGGGTTTCTTCTTACCCAACCTGCTCTCTCGCTTCTCTCTCTCCAGGCCAGAAGTGTGAACTTTGGCTCTGCGGGTGCGTCTTTACTTTGGCCGATGTCTTGTTAGGAGCGACCCTGCACCGCCTCAAGTTTCTGGGACTCTCTAAGAAATACTGGGAAGATGGCAGCAGACCTAACCTACAGTCCTTCTTCGACAGGATACAAAAACGCTTCGCCTTCAGGAAAGTTTTGGGAGATATACACACCACGCTCCTCTCCGCGGTGGTGCCCAATGCCTTCAGGCTGGTCAAGCGGAAACCTCCCTCCTTCCTCGGAGCCTCCTTCCTGATGGGATCCCTGGGAGGAATGGGATATTTTGCTTATTGGTACTTAAAGAAAAAATACATCTAGTGCTGGCTGCTTGGTGTTTAGTTTGGTGTCTCTGTGCTGTGTGAAATTATGATGAAGCCTCAGTAACTGTAATGAAATTTGAAGCAAGGTAATGAATAATTATATCGTTTAATGTAACATTCCATAGTCTAGAAGTAGAAACGTATACTGCAAGGAAATAAGACAACAACAACAAAAAAGCGTCAACTTGTAAATGCCTTTTTTAGGTTTAAGTATTCAACTCCAGCGAGAGGCTCAGGGGTTCACGGGCTCAGCTGTGCCCACCGGGAAGCGACGCCGCCTCCGGCACCGGCCGGCTCCAGCAGGGAGAGACGGGAACCCCGGGAAGTTTCCCGACGCCCAGGTTAACTAATGGGACTCGGATACTCGGTCCTGTACGTTTGTGTTTCCAAATTGTTCACCGGCCACATTTCACACATGCAGGTAGTGTGGACTTCCTTCTCCTGGAAGGCGTTGTGTCGCACTCGGAGGCTTTCCTGGGAGCAGGGTGCAGTAGCTGGTCACAGTCAAGGTGGATTTGCGTTCTTCAAGTATCCATTTTTTAAATTATTTTCATTAAAGGGAATATTTTTTATTGAGCTGCTCTTAGAATGTATCCACTTTCTACGTCGAGTTTTGGTGGGCTTTTTTTTTAAAAATTTAATGTCTGTCTTTAACTGCCGCACTTTTTTCCTGAGATAAATCATTTTGACTTCCATCCTGAATTTTGGCACATGAAGGAGATTATTGTTTTAAGCCTCTTGGCTCTGTCTCTTTGAGTTTTCTTTCACGGATTTGCAAAGCCTCTTTCACCGACTGAGCATATCTGGACTCTGAAAAAGTACGACCATTTTCAGAACTTTTCAGCACCTTCCTGAAGGCACTTTGGCTTTCTCTTCCATCGGGGGCTCTTTTCCGTCATTTCCTCGCTGTGTGTTTTCTTAGAGACACTTTGCACAGAATCACGTTGATGACTTTCTTGTGCCTTTTGCATGTTGGAAAGAATAACGGGCCTCACTGCTACTCATGCTTTGAAAACTGAGATCCTCAATAAACCATATGGGAGGAGAAACGGCTTCGCATTTCTAAATGTGTTCAACACCCTTCTAGTCTTATTGCAAAGCACGCCCATGGGCAGAGGGATGGGCTGATGGCTTTTTTCATGTATTGTGTTGGTATAAAACTTGCATGGAAACAATACATATTCCTCTTCCAAGGTACTCATTTCTGTAAGAGCCCAGCCTTCTAGGACCTCCTCTGGCTGGTTTTCCAGGCACTCCGGTGATCCCTAGCGAGTCATGCTGCATTTCTAGGCTCGGGATGCATTTTGGGAACGTATGCCAAGCGTGGCTGAAGCTATATGAATTGCATTTGCCTCCAACTCAAAAATTAGCTTTATGTATTCGAAAAGCAGCAGGATTTCCCAGGAGCTTTGGTTCTGGATCCAACCTGGCAGCCACGGAACTGCCGATGTTTAGCAGGAATTACAAGGGATGAGCACACAGAGATTAGACAATGCACAAATTTATGCTGTGCTTGTCACAATAGTGTAGGCTGGTCTGACATGCTGCTGGAATACGATGACCTGGGAAGCTGCAAAGGCGGTGTGTTACCCGTGTTACCCCCAGTGGTTAGGGCTCTGCTCCAAACTGGTGTGTGAGAACCCAAATCCACCACCTGCCCGCACAGCCGAGCTGCCGAGTGAAACGTTACAGACACACCCTCCCCTAAATACAGTTAGATATTTCCTTTGCAGTATCGATGGCTTAGGGAAGAAACTGTTATTTTTGCTTGGTTTTGAAGAGGGAGGTAAGAAGGTCCCCCTCAGCTCATCCCTTTCGCTGAACCTGAAAGGTGTAGGAACACACACAATGACCCATGGTTCACCCGGTCCATCAGCTGATACTAAATTCCCCCAAAGAATTTATAAAGATACACTGACATGAAACCCTTACTGGGATTTCATCCTTTTACCTTTGTCTGTTGTCATACACGTTCCCTGGTGATCTCCAAAAGCTGATGATTCCTTTCCTGTTCTGTAGAAAGGCCTATTAATGGGGGTACGAGGCCAGGAAACCCGGAGAGAAGGAGAGCGAATACTCAGTTCCTGGGATTTGAGCTCGAGAATGAGGCAGAAGGAAGCTGCTTAGCAAGGCTGCTGATAGTTACTTTGCTCCTTGGTTGGTTTTTTGTTTTTGTTTTTTAAACCAAAGAATAAATTTAAAACCATAGAGCAAATCAGAACTCTAAACGCCAGAGAAAACAGGTGTTTGATTTGCTTTGGAGCACGCTGTTAAAAGGCAACTGTGACAAGGAAGCCAGAGAGTGGCCACAGCTGGAACAAAGCACAGGTCAGCTTGGACCATCACGTGAGAGCTGCCAGTCGTGTCGCTTTGTGGGAAGCCACAGATGCCGCAGCGGTGAGTTTTGTACAGGTTCTCAGCTGGGACTAACATGCCTTTGTTTTGGACCGAATTAAAAAAAAAAAAAAAGAAGAAGAAAAAAAATCAGCAAAGACAGTGCCACTCCCTGTCTCTGAGCCTTGTTTCCCTGCCGTGGTAATGAAAAAAATACCGGGACTTTGCTCCAGGGAAAAGCAATCCGCGAGAGCGATAAAAGATAATTTCTGTGACAGGCAGGGGCTGGATTGATGTTCAAGAGCGTGCTGAAACCAACCGGGAGATGAATGTCACCACCCCGATCGATCCAGATTAGCAAGCTACTAGAAGCAGCCCTGTGGTGATTACAGGCTGTCATAAACAGTTGCTTTTGCTCTAGCTGATCTGAGCCCAACCAGACTTTTTCTGCTCTAGGTCCATTTAAAAGGGGAGACCACCACACCACGCTGCCATCAGCCGGGCACTGGCCCGATGCTCACTGCACAAGGCGCTGTCTGGACACAGAACTAGAGGAAAATGATAGCAAAAATCTGTTTTCTCACCCTAGGACTTTACGGTTTGCTGTCAGCGAGGTGTGGGGCGACAGCAGCAGCCAAGGGGTAAGGCTGGAAGGTGAGGCACCTCCAGAGTTACTATTTGGAGCAAACATCTGCTCTGGGACACCTTAGGATTTGCTGCCGAGCGGTTCTGTACCAGCTGCTGTCCTGAAGCACCGGCTTGGCCGCAGCAGAGGGAACGGCTCCTTCTGTATCTTGCACCAAATCCTTCTCTGTGCCCGATCCTACCCCAGTCGAGGTCCTTCTTAGGCTTTACCCTATAGGTACCAATTTACCCCAACAGGTTTTTATCCTTCAAAATCTCTGTGTTTTAGAGGCAAATGTACTCTTATGCACCTCAGGGCCTTAAAATCTGTATCTGTGCTGAAATGTGGAATTTTTAATTATCAGAGGGGAGAAAATCAGGGGCTACTTGTCAAGTCCAAGCCCTTCTGAGCACCTCTGAGATGGAGCTTCACGACACCAAGTAAGCTCACAAGGAGCAGTCAACCCCTCCTCCCTCCCAGCCTCCTGTTTAATAGGCTCCCAGTGGTCAGATTTGTAGAATTACAGCTTCTGAAATATTTTTTCTCCTGTAGGTTTTACTCAAAAGAGTCAATTATAAAATTGGAAATTGTACGTGTCAGTCTTGCAGCTGGCTGGCAGCCTTCTCCTTTGCTTGTCAAGGGAAAGAGAAGACCTCTCCATGCAGAATAAAGGATTTCAAAACCAAGCTTGCCAGAGGACAGGGGAAACGACAGAGATCCAGTATGTCACAAGTTGCCAAAGAAATCAAGATCAAGGGCTCTCTAAGCACACCTAGTGACCATCTCGTGGCCCTCTCAGAAATTAATTGCCGAGTCTTGCTCCGTTTCTGAATGAAAAAACCATCCTTACCATCCAGCTGCAATTTCAGTATGCTGGCTAAGGAGGAAAGGGGGATGGCGTAAGGGCTGCTCCTTCAAGTGCAAGGGGAAACTCTCTTTCTGCTGTAAAAATAAATAAAGGACTTTCCCACTTAAGAACTGCAAACAGAAAATACTGTGAAAATATTTAACATCAGGTTGTGTTTGGTGGCGTTCACTGCCATCATCAAGATCAAAGCCAAAACCACCCCAACCGGATCCACAATGCAGGCAATGACAATAACTAAACCCTCAGGCTCCTGAGCGATGTATGGGATTAAAATAATATGGTACAATACGATACTTGTGTTTTGAGATGGGCAGGGATAATATAAAATATGATAATATGGGATTAAAAACTAAATAATCACAGATCCAGGAAATAACGTACAGCCCAAGAGCCAACCCCACACCTGCAGTTATCTGTGGCAGAGCGGAGGGGGAGAGGGTAATTTCACATCTATTCATGTCCCCAGCAAAGCTGCTGTTACTACACAAGTCTGTAGAAAAGCCACTTCTGCCTTGGTGGGGCAGAATAAAGTCCCCAGCCCACGTTCAGCAGGCTGTGCCAAGAGAAAAGTTCAAACCCACAGGTGTGAAAGGGAATGGAAACGCCCCCCACATAAGCCTGTTGAGAACAGGGATGGATTTCATACCCCTAAAGTACAGCCTCAGTGAGAAGTCAGAGAGGTTTCAGACCGAGCTGTCTCTAATACTGAGCCTAAAATTTTTAAGCAGTAGTGAAAAAAACCACTAGAACTTGCATTCTCAGATAAGGCACATTCATGACAAACAAATTCCCTATTTTCCCCCCTCATGCTGATTTCCAAATGACATATTTACTATCACCGTCTTTTACTCTCCATTTTACACGCTTTCCTCTGACGGATTAAACAGAGAGAAAACAGCCTGCTTTAAACACCTCTCGGTGAAAGGAAGAATACCAAGGATGCCATAAATAATTCAGAGGAGCGATTGCTTTGTCAGAACACGGGTGTCTGTCGCTGCGGCTGCAGGGGAGGCGAGCAGGGCTGCAGCACCCTGCGTGCTGCCGGCCAAGGCTCTACCTGCAGACGGCAGACGCCACTGCCAAAAGGGATTATTTCTGCTTCCATGCGACTTTGATGCTGAAGAGCATCAATGAGCAAAGTGCCAACCCCTACCCACTCCTTGGGAGCTCATAACAGTGGTTTTTTTTCGTGGTTCCCCCCCCCCCCCTTTTATTTTTTTTGGTCTTTCTCCTCTGCACAATGATCTAATTTTTTTTCTTTAAGCTCTTTTTTTCTTTACCCTTCTCTACTGTCTTATCCCTTTCCTCTCTCCTGGACCCCCCTGAGTTCACCCTCCTGCCCCACAGCCAGGGATACAAGACCATTTCCAGAGAGGTTTCTGCTGTGGGGAGCCCAGGGGTTGGGAAGCTCTGCACCTCCTATTTCCACCGGCTGAGAAAGAACTGCTAAGAAATGAAGGAGCCACAGCCTTGCTAAAAATCTCCTGACAGCACAGACCAACAACAACTTGGGAAGCCTTTCTGTAAAAATAACACCCTTCAACCCCCTACTTTCACTGCCTCCTGTCTCAGCCCTTTCCTACCAGAATTTTATCTCTCCCGTGACCTAAATCCTTTTTAGCTCCGGGAGAGTTATCCAAATAAAGCTACTTTGCAATCAGAACAGAGCGTAACCAGGTTTGAGGGTGCTTTATAATGCTGCAGGCACTTCTTGACATAGAATTAAGTATTCTGCATAGTTAGGCGCTGTTTTGCACATGCTCTTTACATCACAAGGTCATGTCACTCCACTGCAAGCCTCCTGGAACACTCTTCTATTTTCGCTTACCAGAAGCAATATCTTTCCATTCCGTGCCCTTGGAACCAATCACTACGGAACAGCAACAGGGAGGATTCTTGGCCACGAGGAAAGAAAAAAAATCCCCAGAAAACCAAATAAATAAAAAAAAATCCATCCTGGCATAATTTTTTCTCTTAACTTTCAAATCACAGCAATCAACAACAAATTCTTAAAAAACTCAAACCTTTATCACTCCTATTCTTCTAAAAACCAAACCAGGCAGGTCGGGCTGCGGCAGAGCTGGAGCAACAGCGCGCAGTGCTGGGAAGAGCTGTGGTCTGCAATGACACTCTATCAAGTACATATTAAATCTGTGCTCGCTTCCACCATCTGCAAAACACAGAGGGCAGCCCCCAGTGCCACTCTGAACCGGCACAGTCCTGCTGGGCTTGGGTGCAACAACTCACACATTCGGGTAGAAGGCTAACAGGCTTTCAGGGCTTAGCATCATCTTTATTTTCAATTGATTTTGCATGGCTTTCTCCAGCACAGCCAACTATTTTGAGGCACAACCTATTCAGCTGAATTGTCTCTGGCCCTGAGTCACGCTGTTCCAGACGTCACCGAGACAGTCACGCCGCGTGTAACCCCTCGGCACTGCTCTGCTCCCAGGCCCCAGGAGGGAAGGAAGGCTCCAAAGCCCAGGATTTGGGGAAGAGATTTCCGAAGAGAGCTGACATTTACACTGAGGATATGCCTAGTTATTGCTCTGACATCAACAACGCTTCCCACAGATTAAATGCATTAAGTTGCGTGACTGAGGGAATACGTGACCTCAAACTCTAAAATGAACGCAGACTAGACATGGGAAAAGGCTTCAGTGATGGGAGGCAAAAAAATAATCATCATTTGTATTTACTTTTGTTCCACGCTTTCCTTTCCTCAGCCTTATTCCACTAGAGAGATACACACTACAGCTGTACATCTCCTACCGCTGGCAGGAAAAGCATGGTTTCCCCAAAAGGCTGGTGAAGCTCTTATTTTCTGTGCCATATTATAATTCCAATGCTTTACAGGGAAGTTACTTAGCTTGTTGCAAGGCACATGGCGTTGCCTGTGTTTTGTGATGGACAGAGGGCAGTTTAAGAATAAATAAACTTTCAGATGAAATATTACTATATAATTACCTGAAATTTCAGGGACCGCACTCAATCCTGATAGTCATTTCTATTTCTGCCTTCCCAACTTGTAACCTCTACGTTCTCATTATACATAGTTTGTTTAAGCACTAAGATACCCTTCTCACACTCAAATGAATTAACAACTTCCTACTAAACACCTGGGTGAAGCTGCTCTTTATGGAAGTGCAGTGTGTGCTCCCCGAGAAAAGGACAAAGCTGACTCTCCCGATGCACCCAGCGGCACCATCACCTTCCTCCCACGAGTTCAGGCACATCAGGCACAGTTTTGCTCCAGTGAATTAAGCCTGTGCTTTTTTTCCAGGTGAACACCATTACAGTGACAGACCAACTCCTTTTAACAACAGTTAATTAAGAGTTCAGAGTCACAA
>JAOXNO010000005.1:10679651-10693259 GCA_028565335.1 Limnodromus scolopaceus
TTGCCCCTCGTCCTCTCACTGGCAACCACTGAAAAGAGTCTGGCTCCCTCCTCCTTCAACCCACCTTTTAGATACTTATAGGCATTGATAAGGTCTCTTAAGAGAAGGTTCTCAAAGAGCTCCCGCAGACACCTGGTCAAGCTGCAACAGGTATAAACCATACTAAAGTGCATTAATTTGGCCGGTATAGCAGATGTGGCGGTCCTTCCCTTTCTTCATATCTTTTTCCTTAACCTCACCAGGTCACTGCCTGATTCAAGCTGAAGCTCGGAATGATCTGTAGAGAAATTCAGGCCTTCTTGCAAGACAACAGCATTTTACTCAGGCTCCTGGTGCTGCACCGTCACCTGCTGTCACTGAGATGCCGAGAAAATGATCTTGTATCCGAATATGCTGCAGCGGTGTCACAGTCTCACGTGTGTCATGAGACCCTATGCACAGGTCCTTCCTGCTGAACATGCTCAAAAACATTGCGTGTTAGAAGAAGACAAGATCGCTACTGGAAAGTTGATTATGCTTTAAAACCATTTGCAGAATGAGTTACTGGTGTTTAATTCTTCAGCCTTTGCTAAAGCCCCAGCAAGGGAACCTCCCGACACTGAAGAATAAGCTGGCAAAGCTTTGGAGGTTTGCTGTGGAGCAGGACCAAGAAGTTTGAACTGAATCCTCGACTCAAACAGTCAAACTGAGTCTCTTGACTGTGCTAAATAGGAATCTTTCTTTTTCGGTGAGATTTCTGGGTCCGCTGCAATCTGTTGCAGCCAAGGGAGGATGTCTGGAGGAGAAGGAGAGAAAAGCCACCCATGTTTTGTTAAAAAACACGAGCAAGGATTCTTTTCTGACCTGCGTTTGGGCTACGGTGGGTTCTCACACACTCCAGGAGGAGATGGTGGGTGCCCCCCAGCACACTGCCCAGCAGGACCGGCAGAGCCACCAACCTGTGGCCACACACTTGTGGGGCCGAGT
The DNA here is from genome assembly GCA_028565335.1 of Limnodromus scolopaceus. Classification (NCBI taxonomy): domain Eukaryota; kingdom Metazoa; phylum Chordata; class Aves; order Charadriiformes; family Scolopacidae; genus Limnodromus; species Limnodromus scolopaceus. The sequence goes on from JAOXNO010000005.1 coordinate 10,680,618, forward strand.
CACCCCACCATCAGAGTCCCATTTGAGATGTCCTCTCTTCCCAGCTTGTCCCCCTGCCTCACAGCCATTCCCACACCTGCTGGCATCTGCTCACCCACCGTTCCCTGCCCGGGGGGGCCCTCACCAGCCCCCATTCCTTCCCTTTGGAAGCCAGGTGCTGGTGGTGGCCGTGCCACTCATTCTTGCCGAGCCTCCCCTGCTCTCTGTTTTCCTTGGCAAACGCTGCTCACATCTCCATGATTGATTGTGTTTGAGTTTGATCGTGGAGCGTCCTGGGATGTTTGCATGAGAGGTGCTACATAAGCATAATTTGTGCTGTATTTTCTTTGCCTAGTAGAAGCTTAAGCTTGGGGTTCAAGATAGTTTTGGCCCTTTGCTGAGACACTGTCCATCAGCCCTGGCGCTTTCAGCTCTGCAGCCTTCTGTAGTCACTGTCAGCTTAAACAAAAATAAAGAAAGAAATAATACTGTGCTTTGTTCCTTTGTGTCGGAGATGCCTTTGGAACGCAGCCTTCCCTTCAGACTGGGCCAGACCTTTCCTGCTGGTCTCTGATGGGGAGGGATGCTCTTCTGATGAGTCCTGGTCAAGGGTCTGGGCAGAACCAAGGGTAAGTCTCGCTCCCGTGGGTGGATGCTGCGTTATTTACAGCAGAGATGCTGAGTCGAGAGATGATGGTAACTCACTACCACCTGTGTGGCTGCCCAAACCAACAGGAAAGGTCTTTCCCAGTCCCGAAACCCCAAGAATTTTAGAAAAAGGTGCCGAAATTAACCCCAGGGAATTTGTACAGACTGCACCATCGCAGAGCCCGGCCTGAAAAACCTCTGCAGGTCACACATTTCCCCTCCAGCTCCCCTCAAATGAATAGGAAGGGTATGATCTGAGCTGCAGGGAATTTTCAGCATATTTGGTGGTTACATCCAAAGATCAAAATATTTTGGGCTACCGGGCAAAGCGTAATAAAGAACCAATTCAATTTTCAGCGGCGCAAACTTTATTAATGCTACAAATTAATACCTACTGCTACAAAATATTTACATTTCTTGTTCCACAGGGCCAGATTGCAGCAGAGCAGACTAATGACGGGTTTTAATTTACAGGAGAGGATGGTCTTGTGATGAGCACGGGCTCTGAGGAGCTGGGTTTAATGTCTGGCTCCGACAAACTCCCTCTCCAGCCATAGGCAAGTGCCTCCACCTCTGCATCCCCGTACCCTGAGCGGGATACAGGAGAGGTTCTGTTCTCCTCCTTTCTTAATTTCTTTCAGAGATAATTGCGAGGTTGCATAGGGATACGATAATGGTCTGAAGAGCTTAAAAATAACCAGAATTCACAAAGATGTAAAATAGTTACTCTTCCTACAATACAAATTAAACAGCCCCTTAGCAGATGAAGTGGGGATGAGATTACACATGAGAAAGTATAATTCATGTGATTAAGTATACATGCGCTTGGGCATAAAATGGTCTTAATTAGTCATGTTTATCTATAATTGCCTGACTTCCTCGAGCAGCTGTGGTGGCTGCGTCTGCAGCTCCTTGCTGAAATATTCCCCTTTTTGTGCACAGCATATAATGCGTGCCTTCTGTGTTTGCCAAAGAAAACCCTCATCCCCAACACCTGCGTATCTGAATTAATTCTGTTCTTGCTGTGTTGCTTTTCAGGGGTAGCTGCTGGGTAGGTTTTCCGCTGCAGGCTGAGTGGGCAGTGGTCTGTGGGCAGCAGTCCGATTAACCTTTCTGCTAGCCAGGTGCTAAAAGTGGTATTTGTTTTTTCTATTTATTCCCTTTCTATACTGATTATCAATCACAGATTAAACATCACGCAAATCTCACAACAACAATTTCCACGGAAAACTTTGCTGGGTGGCCCTTGAGCTACTGTACAAAAATATTGTGTATTTTTTAGCTGAAGAAATTGCTGTTTATTAGGACTGATTAAATATGGAAAGGAAATGTATTCATTCACATACAAACTTTTCAAACTGTACTGGCGCATTTTTAGCTTGTATGTTTGCAGGAAAGAATCAGAGTCACATATTCAGGTGTAAAATTTGGAAGAGACTTTGTGCTGATTAGCTACAGGGACCACAGTTAATAGTTGTGGTTTCTTGACTGTGTAACTGGTACAACCAGCCACATAACATGAGCTGTGGCTATTTCAGTCAAATATAGAATTACAAATATTAAATATAAAATGAAAAAACATACATACATAATATTTAATCTGTGCTTTACTGGCTTGGTTAATTATAAGTATCGACTGGAAATGTGATAGGAATTTGTCTTGACCATAATGAGTATTGAAATGCCCTGTAGATGAAAAATAATAATTACAGAAGATGTTCAAAGGATATGCTGAATAACCAGTGCACTCAAGATGGTCACAGTCTTAATTTGGAAGCTTAAATTAATAGAATAATTATTTTTCTTTTGCGATTGATTTGGTCAGTTTTTCACCTATGTGTTTGCTGTGTTCAGTGAGCTGAACGCCTCCCGCTCTCCTCGCCGTGCTCTTTCACTGCGGGGCTGCCCCACATCTCAGCCTTCCACAGAAGAAACAAGGATTCCTGAGGCCATGGAGTTTATCGGTGGAGTCATCAACCGCCGGTGGCATCTGAAAGACAAGAAGAGCAGAGAGACATGGAGGTGAGGGGACGTGTCAGCGTGAAGAGCTCTGAGCAGTGCCCGGGTCAGCCACCCCTCGCATTAGGGCAGTGAAGAAATGAGTTTGCCTCAAGGAGAAGCCCAGAGCTGTACTGGTGCCTGGGCTTTGGGCTCTGGCTCATCACCATTTTTCCCACCCAGGACTCTTCCCTTTCAGCTTCTGCAGGAGTTTGGGAGCGCTTGCATTGCTGTCTGTACCTGTGTGGTCCCACCAGGTGGAGGAGGAGATCTGACATTAGGATTAAATGCTCCCAAATGGCAAATTAAGCCTGAAGTGTTTGTTAGGGAGCTTCTAAGGCAGCTAACGAGAGTTCACTGTCAAGCACAAGAGGTTGGCATGGCTATTACTGGTCCATTATGGTCTGGCCCAGTTTCCCAGCACAAAGTGGGCCAGACTGGCTGCTCTCAGCTCTCGACGAGGAAGCACATCCCCGTCTGCCAGGAATGGAGCATCTCCCAAAATACAGCAGTCTGGTCTGCTCCTTACCATGGTGGGAGGAAGGTATGGAAAGTGGTCAACACTGCGTGGGAGGGGTCACCAACAGCCTGAGGAGGAGGTGGGTGATGAAGGTTGTGCTCCTGCTGCCTGGACGCTACCTGTTCTGAGAATAAACAACATTTTTTTTTTCCCCCCTTTCTCCTAGCTGTAAGTTTGGTGAAAAATAAAATTAAAGCCAAATCCTAGTGCTTTAACTAAATCACAGCATTTACCAGCTTCACTTAAAGAAACAGGATTCTTTTCACCAGTGTTTATTTGTACACTTCAAACAAGCTATTTATTTAAATATAAGCCCACCACAGATGTGCAACTCAGCCCAATCTCTGTTGACACCATTCAGAGGTTAGGGGAAAAAAAAAAATACATCAGAAGCATATTCTGCCACTTTGCTGGGAAAAGGCCTTTCTTTGGGCTGTTTATTTATTGTTGGTTTCAAACAATTGGCAAAACAGATCTTACCCTGGCGTGGGGCGATGAGCAGGACCCTGTGAGATGGTGGAAGATGCCATCGCTGTGTTGGGTGCCCTCCAAGGAGGATGGGGGATGCGGGAGCTCTCCTTGCAGAGGACCGTTTTTGCACGCTGGGGGGAGTTCACTCTCCCCGAGACATCGGTGTTCCTGGGGCTTTGAACTCCACTTCAAAGCTGAGGCTGGAGTGAGGTTTCTGTAAACCCAGAGAAATAGGTAAATATTTATCAGAGTCAATTAACCTTCTTCATCACCTCAATGGTCATCTATACGAGACAGCTGGAGGGGTTTTGGCAGGCACAGAGGGGAGCCTTGTTGATTTACTGACCCACTTTGGGAGGCGGGTAGACACAAAACACTGCAGCGAGGAGACCTGGAGGTTTTCCTCTTAGCATGGTCCATGAACTCACAGAGATGTCTCATCCTTTCCATCACTGGGGCAGACAGAAGAGGAAGGTCCTGTTCTTGCCTGGGGAGAAAGGGAGAGGACTAGTCCTGCTCCCAACACTGCTGCTGCTACTCTAGTTTTATAACCACTGCATTCATCCCAGTTACTCCAGATGGGCATCAGCTGCTCACAGGGCCTGAGAGCTCATTGTATCTCTGACCTGCTCTTGCAGGTTCAATGGTTGACATGGTGAGCCACCCATGCCAGAAGACATACCACATAACACCTCCATGAATTTCTCAAGTTCTAGTTTCCAACATCATCCCTACCCACTTAGAGGGGTCCAAGGTCTTGATTTTGAAAACAGGGCTTTGCTGGGCCACACTGTCCTGGGTGTCTGTGCTGCAGCAGCCAGAGGAGGGGACGAGGAGGACACCCACCAGCTTGCCCCAGCCACCAAACTACCCAGCAGCCCTCCCAGCCTTCCCCTCTCTTATCAGCACAGCATGAAAATACCAGCTTAAATAAGAAAAAGGAAAAGGAAAAACTAGAAACAGCGGAGCACCAGATGAGAAGGATGCAGAAGGAAGGGGCTAGGCTTGTTCCTCAGCCCCAACCTGACCCAGCACCTCCCTGCTTGGACATGGCCCCGGGGGCAATGCCACCCTCCCTTGCTCTCAGCCAGGACCCCACAGCTGGATGTTGAGAAGCCCTAAAGGAAGCACTGGGGCTGTAACAGGGTCCATGTGGGAACTGCGTGCAGCCCCTGAGGGTGTCTCTCCCCTTGGCTCTGGGACGTGCCCTGAGAAGATGCTGGGGGAGGCTCCGGGGGTGCCCCCATCCCGGCTCTCGGGGTGCGGTGCTCCTGCACGGCTCTCACCTCCCCTGGTTTCAATGCAGAGAAAGCTGAGTGCGGGGGGACCCGACCGCCCTGGGGGGCTCGGCTCGACAGCAACACATGGGCAGCAGACGGGACGCCGGGGTGAAACCGCGCTCCGTGTCTGCTGGGGAAGCAGAGCGGGGAGAGGGACGTGCCAAAGGCAACAGCTGTCTCGGTGAGCTCAGTGTTTGCTGTCCTGCGAGACGCCGGCCGCGGGGCAGATGGGCTCCCTCCTTCCCTTCACCGAGCACCGACCTGCCAGGTGCCTCTGCGGGAGCTGGCACCGGCACATCGTTAGCAGGATGAAGGATGGATTGTGCCAGGCTTGCCCGTGCGGGATAGTTAAATCTCACCAGTGGCAGCGGGGAAGATGAGGCAGCATGAACATTATCAGCTGTGGTCCTTATCAGCCACCACAAGCCCAGGTCCCTGTGGGGCACGTGTCCCAGGTACTGGTGTGTGCCCAGCTCCACTGGTGTTTTCTCCCCGTCACTCGTGGCACATGGGCAACATCAGGCTAGCACAGACGTGTCAGCACAAGCCACCATCAGAGCTCTGTGTCCCTGAGTGATGGACAGAGCTGCCGCTGAGCAGCAGGAATCCCCCTTCCAGCTCCCTCTGTACATCAAAGGGCAGGCGCTGGGGAGTGTGGCCTCAGCAGAGCTGCCAGCACTCAGAGCATCCTCAGACCAGACAGTTACCTTCAGCTGAGGTGTCCCAGTTCCAGGGTTTTCAGGGACTCACATGTCAGCACATCCCCTGGTTGGAGGACAAAAGACCCTGGGGGGGATGCACATCTCCATGCTGAGAGAGATGTGGAGAGAATCGCTCCCATTTTGGGTGCGTTCAGTTAAACTGCAGATCAGGAGTTTGGACCTTCCAAGGCTTTGATTGGAATCTGATTCCCTTCCTAGATATGTATGGGTTTTTTCCCAGTATATTTTACACACTCTCATTTATCCCTGGCAGATCAAAGCACATGCACATCAGGGAGTCATGTCCTGCTGGGAGGGTCACCCCCGCGTGCACCCACCAAAGGTGGGCTTCTTGTTGACATCAAGCTTGCACAGGGTAGGATCTGCAAGTAACCCTTCTTGTGGCCACGTGGCCACTGACCCAGCCTGTCAGGAGGCAGGGAAATACATCTCAGCATGAAACAACACAAACTCTGCCTTCACGCCCAGAGCAGAGGGGTAAAAATCCCCCAAGCACATGCACCAACAAGGACCGACACTTGCACCAGGTCATGGGCAAGGTGGGTCATGGGCAGGGGGCTGATGGCAGAGGACAGTTCCTTTCACTTGGATGACAGGGAAGATTTGTTACAGGCTCTGCACTGCAAGCACGTCTTCTTCTCTTTTTCTCTGGGCACAGATTATCTATAACAATGGTGTGCTGTTTGCTGCTTGTTTTACACTTCAAAACCCTGCGGGATGGCCCAGCATGGGAAGGAGGCATCGGTGTGCTCCTCGCCACCTTTGGTTCTTCTACATCCCCAAACCACGGCCATGCCCATCTCCCCGCCTGATCCTCTCCCAGCTTCTGCAGCACAGCACAGCTCCTCCGAGATGCTGTGCCACCAACATGACATGTCTCGCCAGGACCTCCAGCTGTACAGTTTCTCACAGGCTTTTATGTTCTTGGAACAACAAAATTTATCACTTGTGGCAGACAGGGTGTCTAAGTGAGTTGGGGGACTGCAGCTGCTTCTCACATCATCTGGCACAGGCTGAGCCCAGGGAGCTCCTTTCTTTAAATCACCCAGCAAACACTTGTGGAGTCAGAGCTCTTGATTTCTGTTCCTTTATACCTCACATACGTGCTTGGCTCGGCCTCGGGAGGTTGCTTTTTGGACAGTTGAGTGCATGCAGGCCCCCAACACGCACACTTTGCTGTAATAAATGTGGAGTCCAAGAGAGAGGAGGAGCAGATGACGCCTCGGTAAGTCTGGCACAAGGCAGCAGTGATGGTATGTCTATGGGCTCTGCAGTCCCTGCCTGGTGTGCCACAGCAGGGGCTGCACAAGCTGTATTTACAGGGCAGCATGGTTGTCCTTGGATGAAGGTGAAGAAAATAAAGCAGCAAAGAACATCCCAAGATTCTCATTTTCTGCTTTTCCAGACTTTGTCCAGCAAAATGGCTCTTGCAAACATCTGAGCTTCCATGGTTGAACCTGAGAAATTTCATGTCTAGGCAGACAGAAATCTGGTGGCTTGGATCCAGCCATCTGAACATGGGAAAGCTTGGAAGTCCCATAAGAAAAGGGAGATTTCTTGGCAAAGGTTCACAATAAATCTTTACAGGAGGGTGGAGGGGTGAAAACACAAAGTGTCCACCAAGATGCTCCCGTTCTGTGAGCAGAAGCCAGGAAGCCCCAAGATGGGCAGGTACAGTGAGAGTTTTAAAAATGACCAAAAATATCTCAGGGTCATTTCAGCTTCAATAGCAGAAATAGGCAGATGTTGAAGAAATCCTGTGCAGTCCTGCCCAGCTCACCTGGAGGGACAGGACCAGCTCTGAGGTGGTGCTGGTCATCATCAGCCTTCAGAGCCCTCTGGTAGATGTGACCAGCTTGTCTTTCCTCCTGCACCACCTTCCTGTGCTCACCAGCGTCTGCTTTTAAAGCTGGCCAGGCTTTGGGTGATTGCCACCCACCTGAGCCATGTCCTCCTCCTGCCGGACATCCCCCAGGCAGACCCTGGGGAGAAGCAACAACTTCGGGAGACCCCAACATCCCAAGGGATGATAAACCACTGCAAGCATCCCTCCCTTCCTTCAGAGCTGGGGAGGAAAAGCAGCAGCTCTTTTAGCCCCAACATTATTTAATCTGAGCAAAACAAACAAACAAACAAACAGCAGCAACACTTTTCTGTGAAAAAAACCATTTTGCAGCCGGAGAGAGTGAACCATGCACTGGTGGGGATGGTTGTGGGGTGTTTGCTGGTGCCACAGTGGGGGCCCGGGCACGTGAGCGCCAGGGCCACCCCTGAGAAGAGGAGCAACGGGAACAAGACCTCCCTGTGCAGCCATGACAAACCCGCCTGTGAACCGGTGCCAGGTGCTCAGTTTCTATCTTAATTTTGGTCTTGGAAAAAAAAGGGGAACGGACTGAACACACAGGGGCTGCAGTCAAGCTGCGGCACACACCCGTCCAAGCAAGAAAATTACACAGTAAGGCTGCCAGGGTGTCCTGACTTCACTTCGCCGGGTCTGGGCTTTCGGGGCTGGGATCCGCTAGCCCCCGACCAGCAGCTGGTCCAGCCCTTTGCCGGAGCTGCAGCATTTCCCAGCCATTACAGAGGTGGCACTTACTGTGTCAGATGCTGACGAAAGAAACCATCTCAGCTCACCCCAGATGATGTTTTTTCTGCAGGCTGGTTTTGCTCCATGGGATGGGGAAATCTTACCGGGACCCCTGGGGTGGGACCAATGGGTTTCCCACCACTGAGCCTGAAAGCCAGCTGTGAGGAGAGCACCGTAAAAAAACCACCCACCATCATCATATTTCCGGGGCTGTTGACTCTGGCACGTGTCTGTGGGCAGAGCTGGGGGCAGGCTGCACCCCCGTGGGCGTGCAGTGGGGATGGGGTCGGTGGGGTGGTGGGAACAGTGCTGCTGTAGGGTGGGAGGTCCCGGTACCCAGCCTGGGCTGGTGAGGAGGTCACGGGTGATGTTTGGCTCCCAGGTGTGGGTCTATCTCAGTCTCGGCTGACTCATGGTGTGATGGGCCCCTCTTTCCATTGACCTGTTAGATGCTTCTCTCATTGGCAGAGTGCAGCGAGACCACCACCCACCCACAGCTCTGGGCTAAAAACCAAATCGTTAGCAAACAGCAAATTAACTATCTTTTGAATTGTGCTGAGGGGAGCTTCCGTGCTATTTGTTAAGTAGATTTCTAAACTTAGCCCAGTTACTGTAAAAAATACCTTTGCGAGAAACTACCGTCCGCAGCACTCAACTTCAGAGACATTTATTTCTAGAGCCGGCGGAAAAATTTCTCGCCTTTCAAAGGCTCCAATTATATCTTGGTGCTGGCTGGAACCAGTGGCCTTTGCAGCTTCCTCACAGGCAGTCGCGGGCTGCTGGTGGGGACCACAGCTCTGACGATGCCTTGGGGACGGGGGGAAGGGTAGGAGGGCTGGTACCCGCCTATTGACCAAGGAGATCACGTAGGATCCCCATAACCTTGAGGGACACCTTAGTTAATACCCCAAAGCAAGTGATTTTTACTTTGCACCACAAAAGCATTAGTGCTGCTGTGTTTTCAGCCACAGTTGCTACTGGTGCTAAAGACTCCCAATGTCAGGCTTCTGTCAGGACCCGGCCAGTTGCACCAGTAAAAGGAGCAAATCATAGACTCAACTCATAGCCATAGACTCATAGAGCTGGGGCAATGCCCAGGTGGCCTTTGGCTAGTGGGTTGGGGTAGCCAGGCTGTGGGCAAGGCTGCTCCGTGCTGTCTTGTCAAACCAAGCCTGGGTGGTCAGACCCACACATGGAGGCTCCTGCTCGTGCTCGTGACTGCTGTCTCCCCACAGCATCACTATGTATAAAATGGGAAAGGTGTTTGTTTGTTTGTTTGTTTTTCACCTTTTTTTTTAGTTTTTGTCATGTCCTAGCAAATATGCAAGCGGAAACAGTGGGTTATGAGAGGACATTGCACCTAATGCAGAGGCAGGTGCCGGGCGTTGTATGAAAATCTCCAGGACCTTGGGCTCAGCCGCAGAGATTGCAGCTGCGTGCCCCTGCCGATGGAGGAGCCTGCCCTTGGCACAGGAACAACCCCATGGATGGATTTTACAGCAACATCCATGGATTGCAAACAGTCCTGCAAATCAGAGAGGTGTTCAATGTCTTTGTGATCGCAAAGAGCAGGAGGGAGTAGTGAAGCATCTCATGTTTATTAGCGGAGAGGCTCCAGACCCCAGAGTTTGGGCAAGGCTTTAAAAGGCAGGTGCTGCCACTGTGTTAGCCTGCTGCTGGGGCTTTTTATATTTAAGGCCATGACGCCTTAAATAGTTGAGATAAAGGCTGGAGAAGACTTGGCCCTCTCCAACCTGTCCTGCTGATGTCTCCGCTGTGGTCCCTGCTGCTGTGGCTGCACATTCAGGGTGACACACGTGGTACCCCCGGTATGAGAATGTTCCCCATGGCCAGCTCAGGTGCTCCTCCCTCCTGCCATCCCTCCCCTCCCACCCGCAATCACAGCCAGAGTGTGAGGCACAGTGAGGCAGAGGTGAAATGTTCTGCAAGGGGCTGGTATCATACAGTCCGGGCTGCACTGCTGCTTCCAGCTGGCCATGAACAACAGAACTGCTGCCCAGGAGACAGGATTGCTGCCCAAGTGAGTTAGGAGGCAGTCTCCAACAGCAGGGTTCACATGGGCCTGGGGTCAGGAAAAAATCTGGTAGAAATGAATAACTGAAGCCTTCATAAATAATCCTGCAAGCTCTGGCAAAGGCACCTGGGCTACCTTGCTTCGGGTTTGCTCTCGAGGTTTGCTCCCCATGCTCAGTTTTGCCTCCTTCCTGGTGTGGCTGTACTGCACCGGCGGGAGGAGAGCAGGGTCTTGGGTGTGGAGATGACCTGGTAGACACAGCGAGGGAAGGTGAGGTGAACATGCAGCACACCTTGGCTTCCTGCTCCATCCCAGGTTTCAACAGTGGATAATAAGGACAGTTCATATGATGCAAATTCACAATTTTAACTACTTCTCATTGAAATTGTGAAATTTCCTTTGAGAAACTTGCTCTGTTCCTGCGATGTCTGAGATATCAGGGAGAAGGGGCTCGATACTTACCAAACTTCTTTAATTTTGATGAAGAAAGGCTGAATTCTTTGGAAGAGCCCATCCCAACACAGTGTCCCTGCACCAAGAAGGGCACAGTTCTGCTGGCAGGTGAGAATTCACCCCCTGTTCCTGCAGCCTGGGAGGTCACCTCTTCAGCGTGAGATTTGACTTTTCCGCACCCCTTCCTCCAAGGCTCGGCTTGGTTCAGAAAGGGATTCAACATTTACAAGGACCTGGTCCTAATCAGCAAGAAGGATGACTCTGAAGTCCTCAAACCTCAGGAATGATGTGAGATGGGTTACAGCTCAGTGGCGTGTTTCAGTCCAGGGAGATCACAAATAAACGTGCAGGAGTTCAGCCTGGGTTTTCTCACATCACAACATACGGAGATCAAATCTTCTGACCTCTAAGTCAGAAGGAAGATCTGCTTTCATAATGCATGAGCAGGAACCAAACTCTGGATGTGCCGGACCTCCACAGGGCTCTAGAAATGCAAATAGCCATCAAAAGCCCCACTTTCCTTCTCTGCCAGGGTGGGCATGAGGTAGGTGGAGCTGCTGGTGGTGTTTTGGGGCAGGACTGGGGGAAATGAACGCCTTTAAGCAAAAGCTGGAAAAAGAGCCTTTCTGCTGGTTCCTAAGAGGGGGGTATTTTACCAGAGCAACAGTTTGTGCGTTACCTGGGAAAACAGTTTTGTTCAAACAGGGCTTTTGTTTTATTTTAGCCCAGTAAAGAGAAGGCTCCTGCCCTGGGAAGCCGCACCAACCTCCTCCAGGGATAGGGATGCTGAGGGGCCACAGCAGACCCCGTGCCTCAGCAAAGGGCCAAGCCCTGCTCAGTCCTATGCGGGCTCATGTCACCACCTGCCACCTTGGTACGTGGGTGATGGGGGATGCCCGAAGCCAACAGAGGGGAGAAACAAACATGACAGAGGAATCCTACAAGTCCCGTTGTGGCTTATTCTGGGGCGAGCTGCTACGTGTGTCAATCTTAAAAGCATCGGTGGGCATCTCTCCCAAGAGAGTGCTATGAACCCACAGATTTATCTCTTTCTTTTCCCCCCAGTGCTCATTAAAATGAGAATTTGCTGCTGTATCCAGCTGAATGCGTGTGCTTCTTGGCTCCCAGCAAGGTCCTCGCTGCAGATACCGTGTGCTTTGGCAGCCGGGCCAGTCTGGGCTGCAGGATATTACCCCTGGCAAGGACACAAACCCCTTCCAGTTCCTGGAATTTGGATTGTCTCGTGGAGTGCTGATTAAGCAGTGCTTTCAACCTGCACCCAAGACAAAACCCTCGCCTTGTCTCCGCGTAGAGGCTCGGTGCGGCTCGGCTGCTGCGTGGCAGGGGGAGCTGCGGTGGGTTTGCTCACCCCGAGCCCCAGGGAAACAAAAAAACCCCAAAAAATTCTTAGATGCAAAGCTTTGCAGTTCATGGTGTTGGATGAGCATTCACTGCTCAGGGCTCCGTCTTGTGTGAAATAATAAATCATTAAAAATACCCTCCCCATAACACAGCCCCGGTGCCCTTCCTGCTTTGGTGGGCAGCTGCTCCCCCCAGTATGCCCAGACCGTGTCCCCAGTCTGCCCAGTTGAGATCGCTGCTGTGTGACCCCATCTGCCTTTCTAATCCCCTGGGAATGAAACCGCCTTCACCAGCCTCACTAATGAGAGATTTGGTGGCTGAGGTTGAGTGGAGGGAGACAGCCCCGGTGTGTGCTGTCCCGGTGTGGTACGAAGGACCTTCCTGCCACCGGCCCCTGGAGCTGGCACTCGCCTCCGCATAGGGATGAACATAAAATCAGGATGTCAACAAACCGGGGATGGAGCTTTGCCCAGGGTCTGGGGAGAAGTGACTGGTTTTTTGGGGTGGTCTGGTGCTGGGAAGGTGAAGCTGAGCTGGTTAGACCCCCTACAACAGGCATCCTGGAAAGCTGGTGGGCTCTGGGAGCC
>JAOXNO010000005.1:10693359-10717658 GCA_028565335.1 Limnodromus scolopaceus
GCCGGGTGGGGAGAGGATGGAAATATCCCTCTTGCACATGTCTCCAGCCGCTCCCCGGAGCCCGCAGCATCTTGAGTTGCTTTACGGGAGAGCAGGTGCCAGGAAAAATATACATGGGGGACTATTTCAGCAGAAGCTCAGAGCAGGGTGAGGCTGCATTGCTACAGCACATCAGCTCAGCACCCGGGCATTATTCCCGCTCCACACTTGGGTCTGCTCCCACCCTGGGGAGCTCCCGGGTGGCTTCTGTTGCACTGCAGGTCCTGGGGACTCTGGGTGAAGCCAGCTGGGCTCTGTGATGTGCCATCAGTCCCAAGACAGGACAGGAGCTGAGAAGGAGTGATGGGCTGCTGCTGTGGGACTGCCTCCTCCTCCTCTCCTCCTCAGCAGCATCCTTGTCTCCCTGTCTGAGCACCAGCTTTCTCCCGGGCATGCTCCGGTCTCAGCTCTGTGCCTCCATCTCCCTGCCTCCCACCAGCTCAGGAGAGGGAGTTTTGCCTCGGTGCTGCCCAAGAAACCAAATCCTGGCTCCAAACCCACCTGTGCCCTGGCAAGGCGTGGGGCAAGCACCCTGCTTCTCTGGGGCATCGTGGCACGGGGTGATGAAGGCAGTGAGCTGTGCCATGGCTCACACATGGCTGCTTGCTCTGGCTCCGAATGCAGCAGGAGGAAGAGATGCGATGGGCATGGCAAGCAGCCCCTCCAGCCTGCCAGGCTTGCGTTTTTGTGACCTGCAATAATTCAGCTGGCCCCGGGCGCTGTGACCGCTGGGATGTTATAGGGAAACACACTTAATGCTGCAGGATTGTCTACAGCTTTCAGGCTTCTGCAGCCATTTCCCCTCCCTGGGGACAGAGCACAGCCCGCAGAGGAAGGGCTCTTTTCCCCTGATGAGATGCCCCTGGCTGGGTAGATGCCCCTGGCTAGATCAGTGGTGGGGACAGGGGAAGAGCCCCCCCAGGGCTGCAGCAAACCCTAGTCCTTGGGGAACCCACCCAGCCAGTGGCTTCACATTGAACCGGGAATGCTGCTGGCCCAGGGACATTCAAAGTCCTGGAAAGGGACACCTCTGCCATCTGCTGAGGCCATGCTGGGTCTGCTGGTGAGTGTCAGCCCTGCTGGCCCTTCCCAGGGCAAAACCCCCTGCCCAACCTGGATTCATTTCCCTACCCACCGCTCCCAGCGAGACCCCAGCTGGGGCTGGGGGAAAATGAACAGGGGAGAGATGATTCTAGGAATCTCTCCCCGTAGGCAGCTGGAAGGAAAAAACCCAGTAGCAGCCGACCAGCAGCCTCTCTGCCCACTGGGGCTCTGCTGGCTTCCCCCCGCCGGCACCGTGCAGGGCTCAGCGTGCTGCGTGCGCGCCCCTGCGCGCGGAGGCATCCACCAGCCTATAAATCTCCAAGCGGGGCTCCTTCCAAACTTCAGGACATCCCCCGGGGGAAGAGTTAAGATGCAGCTTTTGCGTCAGATGCCACGGTGGGCTGCCCGGCGGGACTAGGCTAAACCTCCCCCCCCCCAGCCCGGGCATCTTCCCCAGCAGGTTGTTCGCAAAGGTCAATCCCACCGGCTGCCACCGCCGCCACCGGGCTCGGCTGCTCTTGGCTCAGTCCTCAAGGTACGTAGTCCGGGGAACATCCTCCCCGCCGCTCCGGGGAAGGGCTGGCAGGGATGTTAGGAGGTGCATCGGCTGATAGATGAGGAGATATTCCGGCATTTTTCTCTCTTTTTTTTTTTTTTTTTTAAATTATTCTGGTTTTTGCCACGGTTTCTTTTTCTTTCCTTGAGATAAAGAATCTTTAGGATTTCTCGTCGATGCTTTTAAAACTTGCGGTGCGTTTCTGTATGTGCATGAGATTTCCATTTGTGCTGGGGATTTACTCAACAAACCAAACGCCTGGGAAGTTACAGGGCAGGCGGCTGCAGGGAATATCTCAGCATGCTCCTAATTAGCCCCTGCCTGGCAGGTACGTGCGATAAGTGAAAAAACGGGGGAGCTTTTGTACTGATTTTGGTTTGTTTTTCTTTAAAGAAACAACATGAAAACCAATTCCCCAGCCATCTCTCTGCCGGTCCTGGGGAATTTGCTGTTATAAATGAGGTTATCGAAGAGATTAATTTTAAAAATTTAATTTGAAAAGGAAAAAAAAAAGGAAATTTTATTTCCATCTTATTTTGGGAAGTGGTGTTTGCATGTGAACCGCAAACCTGAGTGGTGCCTGTGTTGTTTCTCACCTAGATCCACGCTCCGGCAGCGGGGACGGGTGATTTGCCTTGTCCTTGCTTAACTCCGTGCGGGAGCGGGAAGGGGCCGGGTGATCCCGCCGGCTGGGCGAGCATGGCCGTGCTCCACTTGCCCCTGTACCTCACTGCCTTGGGCTTCTGGACCACACAGCAGTCCAGCTCCTTCCTGCTGCCCAACGCCACCGAGCTCCTGTCCCCCCCCGGGGGCACACCCGAGGGCCTGCTGTGGGGCGTGGGGGTCCCCCGCAGCCGTCGGAAGCGATACCTCTCCCCCCGTGACATGAGCATCATTTTGGACTACCACAACCAAGTGCGGTCACAGGTGTCCCCCCCCGCCGCCAACATGGAGTATATGGTGAGTCGGACTCCGGCAGGGTGTTTGGGGATCCACAGCTCTTGGCTGCTGCCATGGGGTCGAGGGGATCGCCCATGATGTGGGCACCCACCCTGGGGGGGACAGGGCACCCACACATGGGGATGTCAGGGTGCTGCCCTGGGTTGGGAGATGGATGCCTCTCCCAGGGGACATTTTACATCCCTGGTGCAGGGCAGACCCTGCCGCCTCTGCACACAAGGCTTGGAGTCCCAATGGGGTGATGTTTCCACCTGGTGCCACCCCTGGTCCTGTGCTTGTTGGGAGCTTGTTGGCTGTGGGATGGCAGGATCCATCCAGCCGAGCTGCAGAGGTAGCATTAGGGGAAGGGAGGTGGTTACAAGCATCAAAAACTCAGGTCCCAACCCAAAATGCAGGTGGGAGCATTTCCCTTAAGTTCAGCCAGGAGGGATGGCCCCATCACAAGCTCCAGGGTCCCTTGGGAGATGGTGCAGGAGTGTGCCCAGGGATGCCAGCCCACGGGAAAAAAAACATCCAGGAGTGAGATGGAGAGGGACTGAGCAGCCTCAGTGGGTCAGGCACCTCTGCTGGACAAGGGCCACCCAGGGCAGAACTTTCCTCATGTTGTCACCACCCTGCTTGGAGCTCCCAAGCTCCAGCCCCAAAGGGAGGAGATGGGGAGCCACCAAGAGGAGGGATTTCAGCTGGCAGAGTGGGACCCTTGGTGCAGGAGGTGCCACATGCCGTTCTGCTCCCAGGGAGGGGACGAGAGCTCCGACGGAGTGGTTGGGTGGTCTCTGGATGCTGGTTTGGGAGACACTGGTGTCAGCCCGGCTTATTGGGTACCACAGCAGGTCAGACATGCCCAGGAGCATCCTGCATTGCTTCTTGCTTGGTCTAAAATCCTGCCTTCCAAAATAACTCTCTTGGGCATCTCCCCAAAGCAGTTCAGGATGGGTGAGGAACCTTTAAATAAAGCATGAAGGAGCCAGCTGTCCTCGCTGGTTAGTCTGTGGCCAGGGCTGCAGTGAAAGGCTGGAGCTGTGGTGATGGCACAGGGCTGCGGGGTATCACCCCTGGATTCCACTTCACCTTCTGCCAAAAGAGCTCATTCCCAGAGGGAATCGCACACACAGGGCTTGCACTGCTTCAGGGCATCCGTTCTCTGCCTGGGCAGTGGGCACTCTCTGTGCCCGGGAGCTGGGGTGGGCAGCTGGGGTGGTTCATTGCTCCTGGACATGCTGCCCTGCTTCCTGCAGGCTTTTCCCAGCCTGATGTTGAGTCATATTTTTTGGACACCCGTGGGTGTTCAGAAATGTCCCCTGAGCCCAAGGCAGCAGGTTTCTCCTCTCCTCTGGGCACCCGAAATCCCTGCCTGCCCTTTTCCTTTCCTCCTGGCCAGGTGTGGGACGAGCGGCTGGCCAGGGCGGCGGAGGCGTGGGCTGCGCGCTGCCTGTGGGACCACGGCCCCCCCCAACTGATGAAATACGTGGGGCAGAACCTCTCCATCCACTCGGGCAGGTGAGTGCTCCTGGGGAGCCCCCACACCCCACGATGCTGGAGGAGGAGCACCAGCACCTCCTTGGTTGAGGAGTAGAGAGGTTCTGAGCTGAGGTTGCAGAGGACCGGGATGCAATCAAGAGGCACATCAAGCCCTCCCAGGGCGGAGAGGAGGGTCCAGCTCTTGCAGCAGGGTAAACGTGGGAAACCAGACGTGCCTTCTGCTCATTTGAGGAGATGGCGTTAATCCCCTCTCTGCTGGGCACACAGACCAGGGGGATGTGGGTCCTGGATCTTCACCGTGCAGCTGGGTGCTCGGGTGCCTCCAACGAGGACCAGGTCTTCTGGCCTGGGGCACGGGTGGACTTTGCGCAAGGACATCCTTTACCCCGCTCCATCCCACTTCTTTTCCCCATTCCCTCTATGTGGAGCCTTCCTCCCCTTCCTCTTCCTCACCCGGGAAGGTGATCCACCTTACGCAGGGCACCTTTTGCAGGTACCACTCCGTCGTGGACATGGTGAAATCGTGGCACCAGGAGAAGCAGCACTACTCCTTCCCCCACCCCCGCGAGTGCAACCCCCGCTGCCCCTCCAAATGCAGCGGCTCTGTCTGCAGCCACTACACGCAGGTGAGCACCAAAGCCCCCCGCAGCCCCCCAGGACCTACCTGCAAACCGAGGGGCAGCTCAGAGCGCCTCAGGCTGCCGCAGCCCGCCCTGTGCAGGGAGCATCCCCAAATCCTGGCAGCTGCTGGCTCCAAATCAGGCAGGGGGGCTGGCAGAAGGCAGCGTGCCTGCCGGAGGGGTGCAGGCAGCTGCCAGCGATGCCCTCCCACCCTGGTCTCCTGCAGGAATTGGGCTTCTTGCATGGAAGTCCCAGGGGCTTACATCCCACTCAAGCACAGCTGGGACCTTCTGGCCAGTTGGCTGGGAGGTTTTCATTTTTTCTAAGCTTTTTTTCCCTGATTTGGCCTTTTTCTCTTTATTACCCCACTGGCACCTCAAAGGTGGAGAAAAAAAAAGAAATCCCCTTTGTGCTTTTGCTGAGCATCAATCCTCTCCTCTGTCACGGAGTGGCTTTATAGCACCCAGCCGTGTCTGGTTCCCTGGGAATGCAGCCCCTTTGTCCCCTGGCACATTCACTGGTTGCCCGGCTGGCACAAGGTGGAAAACCTTCCTCTGCTCCCCTGCTTGGTGATAAAGCTGTGCCAGCCCCTAATTACCTCCTCTGCACGGCTCCAACCTTTACCTGAGCAACTGCATCCCCGTGTTGCTCATCCATGGGAACGTTTGGGGATGCTGCAGGTTGCCAAGGGGCAAGATGATACGTTTTTTTAAGAAATTCAGCCTGGAGAGGCTTTAAGAGGAGCTTCTGCTTCTGTTTCACCTCCCCATGTGCAGGGTAAGCTACCGGTGAGGTTTGGGAACTAATTTGGGTAAATTGGAGAAGTGACCCAGACTCCGCTGCTCATTTAAGTGAGCTTGGCAAGGCGGCCCCTTGCAGGGCAGCACAGGCTGCAGGCAGAAGATGGACAGTGAGAAGTCACCCTCTGGTGACAAAGCACTGCCCATGATGGGCACAGCACCCAGCCTGAGAAATCCAGGGCAGGCGGGATGCGATCCCCTGGTGGGACGGAGCCCTGTGCTGGGGTCACAGGGTGACCGGCCGTGGGACCCATCATGGGGGCAGTCACCGACAGCGCCTGTTCTCTGTCCCGGCACAGATGGTGTGGGCATCCTCCAGCCGCCTGGGCTGTGCCCTCAGCACCTGTGCCAACGTGCAGGTGTGGGGCAGCACGTGGCGGCACGCCGTCCTCCTCGTCTGCAACTATGCCATCAAGTAAGTGATGAACTTACTTGAAGTTCAAGTAAGTTACGGGAAGCCCCCCAGCCCCGTGCCATCCTCCTCCTTGCTCCAGTGCCAGCGGCGAGGCGATGGGGCTCAGAGGTGATGCCCTCCTCTCTTTTTAGGGGCAACTGGCTGGGAGAAGCGCCATACAAGGTGGGGCGGCCGTGCTCAGCCTGCCCCCCCACCTACGGCGGGGGCTGCTCCAACAACATGTGCTTCACTGGACTCAAATCCAACCAAGTCAGCTGGTTCTAGGGCTGCAGCCCTGCGAGGAAGCCCCCAGGAGTGGGGACGGGGTGAACCAGAATTATTTATAACACTGACCCCCCCTCCTCCCCGCAGCCCCACTATCCAACCTGCTTCACCCCTAGTGCCATGTAGGAAACTGCTTTTTTAACACACCTCTCGCATTGTCCGGCTGCTTCCCACTTTGGGGGGAATAGGGATGGTTCAGGTCCCTATTTCATGAAATAGGGACGGTTTGGGGGTGCATGGAGGGAGCAGGGCTGGCTGGCATGGTCCCTGCTCTGTGTGCTTGGGGGGCTTTCCCCACTGCCCCCAACCCGTGCTAAGGCACAGGCTGGTGTAAGTGAATACCAAGATGTTCCCCTCTTGGTGAGCGGCTGGAGGACCAGTGGGGAGCTCCGAGCGTGCCCCCTGCTCCACGGCAGTCCGTCTGGCCACAGGGCTCCTGGCTCTGAGCCCCCTAATAAAGCAGCCTGGAGACCCCCAAGCTCGTGTTGGTCCTCCCTTACTCACAGCCTGGCGCCTTGGGGTAACACCGAGCTGGTGCCTTCACTCTGGTTTTGGGGGTAAGCAGCGAAGGGGTGCAGAAGCCCTCAGTGAAGCCATGGGCCACGGCCACAGGAGATGCCTGGGTGCTTTGCTCCATCGTGTGGGAGAAGCCAGCACTGCTGGGACACCTGGTGATGATGATGCTGGAGAGCCACGAGCTCCCTGTCCCCCCCAGGCTGCCCCATGCCACCCCACTGCCCTGCCTCACCCCCAGTGCTACGGAGGACCCCATTATCCGCATCCCCTCCCTCTCCAGGACCTCTCAGCACTCAGAAAACTCAGGGGTCCCCACATTCCCAAGCCTTGGATCTGAGTCCCCAGCTGCTAATTCCTGCACCGCAGCCCAGCAGCCCCCTCCCCATTCACCCCTTCCCACTGCACGCTCCCCTGGGATGTGCATTCCCATCCAGAGGAGCAGATATCCCTAATTTTGTCCCCTTGGGGCTGCAGGGCTTCAATAGCTGGGGTGCTGGGGGGGGCCTGGGACTGGCCGGGACCCCTCAGTGCCTTCTCCAGCCCAGCTCTTTCCCAAGACATACAGGAGGCCCTGCGCTGCCAGACGATCACTTTTTCTGCTCCGGCTCTGAATCCCTCACATATTTGGCATTATCTCAGCAACACATGGTCCTGCTTCCATCCCCGCAGCCCCCCGGGAGCAGGGGCTGCTCCTGCCACAGAGCCACCAAGCGGCACAGGGGCTCTGCCTCAAGGTGGGGGACAGCATCTGCAAACCCTGGACCATGAGGTGCCTGGCACCTCACCTGGGTGCTGCCGTCCAGGAGGGAGCACAGATGTCCACGAGCGGCTGTGGTGCCTTGTGGGTCCCCCGCAATGTGGGGAGCAGAGGGAGACAGGAAGGAGCTGCAAATACCCTTTCCCCCAGCCCCGCGCTCAGGGTACCACCCTGCATCCCACCGCAGCATCCCCATGCCTCCCCATCCCCAAGCCACCCTCCGGTTTTGCACAGAGGGGACAAGCCCTGACCCATGGCCAGGGTGTTTCACCCCTTGTGCCTCAGCCGGGCTCTGCTCTGCCCGCACCAGCCCCCACGGCTCATCCCACGGCCCCTTGCCCACCGGCAGGGTCAGCCCCTTGCCCGCAGGCAGGGTCAGCCCTGGTTTTCTCATCGCGGGTGGGCGACGGCACAAAATCCGGCAGGACCTGGGGCGCTGCAGAGACGGATCCAGCCTCCCTGTCCCCCCCATGGCCGGGGGTGAACCCCAGCCCGGTGGCTGCCCCGGCCTTGACACCGGGTGGAAACAGGAGCCCCAAAAGAGTCCAGTAAAAGCCGTGTTTGAGTTTCTAGCTTGGCAGCAGTTACTATAGCTACAGCAACGGCACCTTGCAGATTGGTTTCCATAAGAGCTTGGTTACTATTTAACATCTCCACCCACATTAGCCCTGATTAAGCGAATCAATAAGATAACAGGAGAGGCAGGTTTCCTCGCCCTGCCTCTCGCGCTCCCTCCTGCCTTCACCTAGTTCCTTAGTGAAAGACATTTTTATTTATTTATTTAGATTTCTTTTTATTCCTCCACTTCCTCTGGTTTTCGGCCCAAGTCCCCATAGCAGTAGCCGGCGAGACATGGTCAATGTAAGCACCCAGCTAAGCGCTAAGATGGAGGCTCCATATGGTGAGTACAGCGTTCCCATCGCCCGCGCTGCCGCCCCGCCGTCGCTCGCGGGAAGCGGGGCTGGGAGCGGGCAGAGCCCCCAGCCCCACATCCCGGCCCCACCGCGCTGCCCGGCCCCCGCCAGCTCAGGCACCTGCAAAGGCAGGAGGTGGAGGCAGGAAAAGGGTCCCCGATTATTTTTTATATGCTATATATACCTATAGATGTATTTTCTCTCTTTCACTCTGCTTGGCTGGAAGAAGGCGGCACGTGGCCGAGGTCCGACCGGCTGGCGGAGGGGCTGCTGCAGGGTTTGCAGCAGAAGTGGAAGGAGTTTTGGAAGGAGGTGACGTGCTGCCGTAGGACACGCAGCCCCAACGCACAGGCTGGGGGTGGCCGGTGGCATGCCCAGGCTGCGGGAGCGGGCACAGCTCTGCCAGCGCTGCCACTCTCCCCAGGGGCCAGGGCCGGGCTGGTGTTAGTGCCAGGCAGGTTTCCCAGCAAGGAGTGGAGTGCCTGGATGAGCAGCATCCTCCAGCCTCTGTGGTGCAGGGCAACAGGTGGCACATCACTGCCCCGGGGCACCCCATCTGCAGGGAGATGCCCACCAGGCTTGTACCCATGCCCCCCGGGTGGCACAGCGGGTACCAGCCTGGGGCAGCCCCGCACCACAGCTCTCCTTGGCTGTGCTGGATGCCAATGCCAACAAACACACATGGGCATCAGGGGACAGGTGCCCTGGCCTGGGCTGCCATCAGCCCGATGTTACCCTTGGGATGGGTCCAGCTGTGCCCCTGCTGCACCTTGCCTGCATGGGCTGGTTCGGTCCTGTGTGATCTGGGAACCTCAGTTCCCTGGGCATGGCCAGGGTGTGGGGTGAGGCCCCAGCAGATGAGGTCTCACAGTTAGAAGGTTCTCCAGCACACCCCTATGGCTCTCCATCACTCTCCATGGCTCTCCATCACTTCTCCCGGCTCTCCACCATGTTCCCAGGCTACCCATCACTTCTGGCTCTCTGTCACACCATGCAGCTCTTCATCACTTCTGGCTTTCCATCACACCCTGCAGCTCTTCATCACTTCTGGCTCTCCATCACTCCTTGTGGCTCTCCATCATGTCCCACAGCTCTCCATCATGCTACCTTGACTCTCCTTCACATCCTGCTCCTCTTATCCTTTACCGCACCCCACCCACGAGCACACCCAGCCCCACCAGCCATTGCGTGTGCTGCAGCCAGGCCCCAGAGGGCTCCCAGGCCACCTCCTCCTGCTTTGCTCATGACCCCGTTCGGGGTGGTGGCTTCTTTTGCTCCAGGCCTGCAGCCTCCCATGGGTACCACCTCCAGCCCTAAGCCTTCCCTGTGCTGGGCATCCACGCTGCAGGGAGGCCTCGTGCCCCCTTGCCCCAGCCCCCAGCCCTTCAGTACTCTCCAGATCAATTGATTTTTGGCTCCCACGGCCCCATGGTGAGCCTTGGCCACATGCTGGGCTCATCGGCATTTCAGTGGGTCCACGGCCCATTGCAATGGAAACATATAGGAATTGCATAGGAGCTCCAATAGCCACTGGGCTGCGCTGGAGCAGGGCGCTACAGTGAAGCAGTTATGAAATGCTGAGTTTTACCCATTTTTACTGGGTTGCTTGTTTGTATGTCCAAGGCTTGCAGCAGCCGGGGCTCCGGAGGAGCTCCCATCACCTGGAGCTCTGAGACGCAGAAGCCAGCAGCGGGATGGGGCCTTGTGTAAAGCCGGACTCAGAAAAATGCTGAGTTTTGGGTCTGTTCAGTGCAGGTTGTGGTTTTGTGTCCAGCTGGTGCTGCTCGGACAACATGCAAGGAGCCGTGCGACGAAGGCTGCTCGTGAGCGGGTAGAACAACGGCTTGATGCCTCTGAGATGTACAGAGGGTCGGGTCCTGGAGTGAGGGCACCTCTGTGGCCCAGTAGAAGCGGGTGCTGAGCCCAGGCTGAAGCCCCACATGAGTCTCTGATGCTGGTGGGGAGATGTCTCCCGACCCACCGAGCTCTCAGTTGTGCCCCATCTGCAGGAGAAGGGGAGGCTCAAGTGATGATCCCATCAATCTGGGAGACACAGCAGTGCAGGGTGGCCGGGTGTCCTCAGATCCAGGGTGCCTGTGTCCTGCTTTGCCCCAGGGTGCAAAGCCAGCCTCATTTCTGCAGCGAGCAACAGGCTTTGCCTGACAGATGCAACACAAGGAGCTGAACATGCTCTTCAACCACTTACAATTAAGTTATTCTGCCCACTTGCAGCTGGCTCTAATGCGAGCAGCCCCTTGCCAGCCCTGGCACATCGGTGACCTTAAACACAGGCAGGCAAACACTGCCGCTGTTAATTTTCTCCTGATTTTTTTTTTGTAAATCCTGATTTTCTCCTGATTTTTCAGCCCGAGGGTCAGTGTCAGACCCGTGGGATGAGCCGGAGCAGGGTCGGGCAGAGCCGGGCACCACGGGGCGGCTGGGGATGAACCGCTGCACATCCCACCTGTGGCCGCTCTCCCCATCTGCTCCCGTGGCCAAACAAAGGCTCTCTCTGGCCGGCACCCGCTGCTGGCCAACCTGCCGCGGGGCCGGGCTGCCGAGCATGGGGCCTTGCAAGGGGGAGAGAGAAAAATAAGAAGAATAAAAAACTGAGATGGGCCTCTCAAAGCAAAGCGAGAGGAAACTCGGCGTGTTGGCAGAAGGAGGGGAGTCCTCATAAATAAAACGGGTGAAAAAGTTATCCAAATAGAGGCGAGGAAGGGCTGGCGGGGATGGGGGACTGGGCAGCGCCTGGCTTCCCCAGGAGCCTGCAGCGCTGTGGGGATGGGATGGGGATGGGATGGGGATGGGGTAGACACAGCAGCTGGGATGTGCCATGGGGCAGATGGCAAAGTGGGGGCCAAACCCTTCCCAGGGTCACTGTGGAAGTTTATTCCCTTGCAAAGCAATGGGGGTGCTCCACGGAGGGGTGTAGGTGCTGAGCCCCAGCCGTGCCCACCAGCACCGTCCTCGTGGCTGGATGGCTCCTGGCCCCTGGCAGGATGGGCCACCCCGGCTGGCATCACACTGGCATTGCCGGCACCAGATGAGCCTTCAGCCTTGGGGGGTGATACAGTTATTTTCAGTTCCCCTTGATCAATGGAAAGATTTTCTCATTTTTCCATCTCCCTATCTGCCTCAGAGGCTTCAGCATTTCGGTGTCCATTGGAAGACAGGGTTATATTCCAAGGGGGAAGCTGGGTGCCAGCACTCAGCCTCGGGACGGCGAGTGGGTCCAGCCCCCTCTTTGCAGCGGTGGCTGTGGCAGAGAGCGGGGTGTCCCCCAGCTGCAGCTACTGCAACCCTCCCCATCCACCCCCGCCCCCAAAGGACCCCTGGCATTCCCTCTAAACCATACCTTGGGAGCACTTGTTTCCTTCCCATCAGACCTGTGCCTTGTGTAAAGGACTTGTAGAACACCCTGCCGGGTGGTGACAGAGGTGTCCAGCACCCTGCGTGGGTCCCTGGGCGAGAAGGGAGCGATGCCACAGCTTCTGGAGTGCCACGGGGCTGGGGACACGTTCAGAATCCTCACCAGCTTCCACTGAGGATGGGCTGTGAGCTGGAAAGGGCTCCTCTGGACGTGCTGGTGCTAAATCCCCAGGGGAGGCTGCAAACGGGTGTGAGAGAGGGTGGGGGATGGAGAGGGGGCAAGGGGACAGTCCCCTCCTGGGCAGTGAGGAGGGGATGAGCCCCCAGCTCCACTTTTATCCTCCTGATGAGACCTGGGTGCAATCTGGGCAATCACCCTCAATCCCAGCGCAGGCAGCACCACTCCTTTGGATTCCGGGAGCAGCTCTGGGAGCCAGGGATCCCCGGGGTCGGTGGTTACAGCAGGGACCGGCGCATGATCGGGGCCAGCCCCACAAAGCAGCTTTGGAAATTCACTGAAAAATGCAAGACGTCAGAGCTGCTCAGGCTTTTTGGTCAGATGTGGTGAATAGTTTCAGCCGAAGAACATAAAAGGGGGCAGAATTTCTAAATATTTTTATTTTTTTACTGCAAAGTGATGATTTTTCATTGCCAAATGGATGTAGTTTTTTATAGCTTTCCCCTTGGTATGATCCAACTGAGCTTTTCCCCCTTGATTTCTCATGTCAGCTGCTGTTTAATTCCCTTGTTTACTCCTTGTGCTCTGTGTCCATGGCCCGGAGGCTGTCAGGGATGGGTGGGTGTTAGGACCATCCTCACCCGTTGTTGGGGGTGGCCGGGTCAGCACTTCCCAGGGCAAGAAACAGCTGAGCAGGGTCTTGCTGCGCCCAGGAACAAGCACTGGTATTTAGATGGGATGAAAATGGTATTTAGATGGGATGAGGTGTCCCTGCCCATGGTAGGGGGGTTGGAACTTGATGATCTTTAAGGTCCCTTCCAACTCTAACCATTCTATGATTCTATGACTCTATGAAAAGGGACGATCACTGCTTTAGTTGCCGTGGCCTGGTCCTGAGCGCTGTTTGCTGGTGCTTGGCGGTGTTTTTCCTTGGGGGAGAGCTGGGGATGCTCCCCCTGGTGCGGGGGGATGCAGGGATGCTGCTCGGTGTTGTGGGGCAGCTTGGCGACTTGGCCACGCCGGGGCAGCCGCCTCACCCCCGCCACTTATTGGGCCAGCAGCACACCCTCATCTTCGGCCTCGCTTGAAAGCGTGATGGTATTTTTATAAGGGGGAGTGAGCACGGACGGCTGCTATCAGCGGGCAGCGAGCTCCAGCCCCGGGAGGCGAGCAGCGTGGGGCTGGGGAAGTTTTGAGCAGTGTCCGAGAGGTATTTTGAGCACCGAGGGGCAGGTGTAGGTCTGTGAGTCAGACATGATGGGTTGTTCTTCTGCTCACGTTCCTTCAACAGCATTAAAAAAATGATTTTAGAGGTGGTGGTGGTGGTCCTGCAGACAGCAAGTTCTGGGCAATTCTCCTTTAAATACAGCAATATTTGGAGCAGGACTAGGGCCAGCAGCGGAGGACAGGGCAGAGCCAAGGGGTATGACAGGCAGGGGGGACACCTGCAAGTGTCGCTGCAGCCAGGCTTGGGGTTAGAACGGGGCACAGACTGCAAAAAAACGGTCCCTAACTGTTTGTGTTCAGGCTCCTTCTCTGTTTGCTTTCCTCAAATATTCAAGCAAACAAGGTTCCTGGCAGAAATGTTTTCAAAAACAGCAAATGTTGCAGAATTTTCATGGAAGGCAAATTTCAAGGTAGTGGCTGTATCGCAAAGCCAGGGCTGACAGCTCTGCTTGCCTGCGTTGGGCACAGGCACCACATTCCCACCGGGGCCTCCGAGTTAAGCCAGGTCCCAGAAGAAATTACTCCCAGGAATGGCTCCTGTCCAAGCTTCACCCTGAGCATCAACAGAAATTACCCAGCAAATCCCTTCAGGAAATACATGGCTCAGAAAATAATGGTGTGCTCTGGATAATGCACCAAACGTGCAAGAGGAGCAGCTCCGTGCAGCGTGAGCAGTTTGTGGAAAAGCACCAGCAGACAGGATGGATCCTGGCTCCAAAACACTGGGGTCTGCAAGGCTGAACCAGACTTTCTATCCCAAAATGCTCCAATCATTGGAGGGAGTCTGGCTGCAGCCCTGCAGTACCGGGAGCTCCAGTACTGAGAGGCAGATGGGGACCATCACCATGGGCTCAAGCCCTCTGAGCCCCAAGCACCAAGGTGTTTCTGCGGGCTCAGCTGGTGCTGGCATCTCCCACTGGGAAGAGGACTGGAGACGGGGAATGAGTGACACCATGTGCCTCCTGCCACGTGTCACCACAATCTCCTCTGCGATGATGCTGTGGGAGCTCTGACACCTCCCTCTCTGGACATCCAAGCTGGTTTGACACCCAGCTTTTCATCACAGCCCTGCAGATCTCTCCCCTTCTTCATCCTGCCCCAGGCTGCCCAGGGCAGCACCCTACCCACGGCTTTGCCCATCCACCCTCAAACTCATCCATCAGGATGGGTGGCTTATCTCCTGCCACCGAGCGTGGGGCACCCGAACCCACTAACCTGGGACCAGCGGGCACCTTTCACCTGCCTCTGCACCAGAAACCTGTCCTGGCCATGGGTGTGTGCGAGATTTTATAGGCGATAACTCCTGGGAAAGTGGGAAACACAGGGAGAGCCGTACACTCAGCTTCCTGGCATGGCCCAACGCTCTGGTTAAGAGAGCCAATGTCAACAGATAGACCTGAAGGAAGGAGCAAAACCAAATACATGGGCACTTCTCAGAACAAGAGCTGTAAAACCTGCGCAAACCTGAACAAGGGCCACAACACTCTTTTATGCAGTCAGAATCAATAGTCGAGCCCACTCCATGTGTTTGCCAACACATAAACGACAGCCACCGCGCCGCGTTTATGGCCCAGTGCCGTTCACAGAGGCTGCAGAGCCCGGCTCCTCCCGACCCGCTCGGCCACTTCTCTCCCCCTCTGCTCCCAGGGGAAGCTTGTCATTTTGTCCCCAGAGCCTTGATGCCCTGTGATAAAAGCTGCTGCTTCTCCTCATCTCCAGCATTCCAGCCTGCCCGCCATTTCCAGCCGACTAGGCAGGTCCCATCCTGTCCATTGGGATGGCTGGGTCCACTCCACCACCTCTGCTGAAAAGCAGCAGCCCAGCCCAGGAAGAGGATTCACTGGTGCTAACGTTGCCCAAGGAAATTTGGAAAATTTCAGTCTGTGGACTGTAAGGCTGGGCAGGGGGACAGGTTCATGCATAGGGAAACACTGCTGGGACCGGCAGAAGGCATAAAAGAGCAACCACCCCATGGAAAAACCCCTTGCTGTGCTGTGGGTCCCATCCAGCAACTCGTGAGGCCTCTTGTTTGCAGTCGCCACGGCTCGTGAGCAGGATCAGGTCCTGCCCAGGGACCGGCAGGCACAGCAGGGTCAAGATGCTGCAGCAGGGAGGAGCAGAGAAGGCACCGGTGGGATCCAGCCCATGCAGAGAGCCTGGTGCTGGCTGGGCAAAGGTGGCACCGGTAAATGAAGGGTGGGACAAAGAGGCAGGAGGGGAAAACACCTGGGCTTCAGATCCACAGCCCTGGCTGCTCCCCTGCCTGGAGCCTACTGCCTTCAAAGACTAAGTGGTATAGGTGGTGGAGGGATGGAGGTGGTGGCTTTGTCACCACACAGACACCCTGGTGGAAGCAGAGCCAGGTGCTGCCCATGGCTCGTCCATGGGTGTGTGCCTGGGGACTGCCACCATCTGGGAGAAACCTCTGTTGACCTGGGCGTGTTTCCCTGTTACAGGCGTTAAAACCGATGAGGAAATAGAGGGGTGAAGGGAGGTATCAAGGGGTTATGCTCAGCTCAGACCGAGTCCTGCCCTTGATGCTTCTCCTGGCCCTGCGTTGGGCAAGCTGGGCATCTGCCCCTGTCATCAGCACAGCCCTTCCAGGGCACAGAGCTGAGGTATGGACCTGCTGGGTCATTTCCCATCCCCGATCCAGCAGGAGCCTTCTGGAGGCTGCTGGCAGCCACGTGCACTCTAAACTGATTTGAATGAACCCCAGCAGCACAGGCTGGGAGTGGAGGCTCACGGAGACAGGACGGGAACTGTTTAGGAACAGTTTTGCTCCATTAGACTTGTGCCTTTGAGATGGCACTTGGGGTCTGTTGTCTCTGGAGGGCAGGAACGAACTATCTCCTCCTTGGCACAGTGAAAGCAGAGGCGGGCTCAGTGCGACGAAAGCCATCCGAGGAGGAAGGAAAGTGCAGGAAAATGGGTGTTTCAGATGGGCTTGGCCCCGCAGTCAGTTCCTCCAGGCACGGAGGCTCAGCATGGCCACGCTCGCTCCTCGGCCCGGCTGGGACCATGGCTGTGTGGCACAGGGCTGCTTTGCAAAGGCACCCTGTTCTCTCTTTAGGCGTTCAATTAATTGCTCGGCACCTGTGAAAACCCAGGGAGGTGCCACTCTCATCCCTCACCTAATTCTCCTCCTCCTGGCTAAGCCACACATGCCAGCACACACTCCCTGCAGAGGAGAAACATCTCAGTGCTCAGCAGCCTCCGCGCTCCCCCCTGGACTGGGGCCAAATGAGTCAACACGAAAGTTGCAGCAGCTTCACCTCCCAAAAAAAAAGCAGAGAGTACAGTACTGTGGTGGCAGTTGGAAAATCCCTTTTCTTCCTGCTGGGCTTGTCTGCAAGGCACTAGCTGAAATCTTGGGCTGCCTGGGACATGGAGGCTCCTGGATTCCCCATCAACAGCACCAACGTGCACAATTGATTAAGAAATCTCATTCCTGAGAGTTTTCCAGGTCTCAGTTTCCTTGGGAGAGGATGGGCAGAGGAGGGCACAGGCACAGAGGAGGCAGGTGCCCAGGGAGCCATGGGCAAGCTCCGGCAGCGATGGCCCTGGGGTGGTTTGAACCACTGGAGATGCTCTGGGGGCTCTGCAGGGCACACATCTGTCCTGCTCCCACCTGCTACCCTGCTTCGTCCCTTCTGATGGCAGCTGGGAGGGGTTGTTTCTCAAGGATAGAGTGTTCTGGGTATTTATACAGAGTCATGGAGTCATACAGTTGTCTAGGTTTATATAGAAACATTTTAAAGCAAAAGTGGCCAGCCTCTCCCCGGAGAGGGAGTTGCACCTGCTCCTGATGTTAAATACACTAAGGCAAATTTTCTGGATCAGCCTCTAGAGCTGCATGTGCAGTCAGGCACCCCCTGCCCCACCGAAGTGCAGCGGCAGGCCAGAGGCCAGGGTGAGGGCACCTCGGAAAGGTGGCCCAGAAAGCAGTGAGCATCGCTGTGGGCACCGGCAGTGGGGTGTAAACCCAGAGCCACCTTATAATTCCCCTCCGGGTAGTGGCCAGAACCCTTTAAAACCTGTGGCTCTGCAGCAAAAACTCCTGCTCCCCATCAAATCTCATTGTGACCAGCATTAAGGGATTAGCTGGTCCCTGCTGCTGCACCACAGCCAGGTCCCGGGCATGGCTCCTGCCCCGCAGCCCGTGGGGGTCTTGCCAGCTGGACGGCCCCATCTGAGGGCGAGAGTGCCCTAGCTCTGCCCGCAGAGCTGAGCGCCCCTGGAAGATGAATGGCAGCAGATACGACCTGCTCCAGGAAACACCAGGTACCCCCCGCGCTCCCCCAGCACTCGCAGAGGGAAGTAGCTGCGCAGCCAGAGCTGCGGAGGTTCTGCAAATGAAGGGCATTGGCAGCCCCGCCACGGGGTCTCCAGGGGGGTGTCAGAGCGGCTGAAATACGCTCATCCCCCACATACGTGTTGCTGGTTCCCATCTGAGGGCACCCCCAAGTCGCTGCTTTCTGGTGTGCTTTGTGCAGAGCGAACATGCCAGGTTTGTGGGTGGCAATGGCTGATGTCCCCAGGCTCGGTTCTGGGGGTCTCTAGAGAGTCACCCCAACGCGGGCGGCATGGCAGAGGGGGTGCTGTGACTCCCTGAGGGAAGAGGTGGTGGAGCCAGGTGGGTGTCCCATAGACGCCCCGGTGACTGCCCACACCATTTGGGAAATGAATTGGTTGTTCTCAGCCCAGTTCCCAGTGTCCGGATGGATACTGCCCTGGTCTTGCCCTGTTTGCTGCCAGCTCTTTAGCCAGAGAGGTCTGCAGCGGGACTTACCCAGCCCTCGTAATGAAAGCTTAAAAGCAACTAAGAGAAAAAACAGTTTCAATGCAAGCCTTACCGGTTGCACGAGCTTTTACTAGAAAGGTTTTTTGCGTCCTCCTCCGCGGCTGCCTCCAGTGCAGGTCCCCCACTGGCCATCTCTCTGCTCAGCCCCGTGGCCCCAGACGTGGAGGTGAGGCAGGGAGGAGGCTGGCTGGGCTCAGGGTGCTGTGGAGGGGTTTGCAGCACCCAGACATGTTTTGAGCACCCAGAGTGCTGTGCCTCACAGAGCCTCATGCACAAAATACCACGTCAGCCTCCGCAAGACCCCAGGGCACAGAAAAAATCTTGGGGCTCCTCTTGCTTGAGCTACATCCCACCCAAGCAGGGCTTGTGCTGGTCGGGGGGTTTGTGCCTCCTGGGGCAGCCTGGACCCCAAGCCACCATCCCGTGGGACAAGGTCCCCATGTCAGCACAGCACTGGGAGCCACGTGCTGGGAACTGCTCCCAGCAAATACTTGCGCTCTTTATCAGCTGGCGATTGATTTAGAAAAGTTCATGGCTTCAGCGTCCCATGATATGTTCACTAGAAATGGTTCATTTCCTCAAATGAGGTAGTTTATGGTCATAATATATTTTAATTTCTTTATGATACAAGAGGCCAATGGCACTGGGCCTTGCAGGAGCGTAAAGGGATAAATAATCGTGTTATCCTGTCTTGGAGACAAAGGCTAAATAGCAGTTTGCCATGTTGTTTGTTAGCCAGGAGTCAGGCAGTTGGCACTGCAGTGTCCTGGCCACGGGTTTATGGGACTGCAGAGACACGTGATCCCCTCCCCTTGCTGTCCCCTTGCATGTAGAAAGCTCCCATGTTCCCATACCTTGCTTTCTGCTGTGGGTTTTGTTTCTGTGGCAGTAGACAGGACGGTTGGACAGCACAGGAGAGTGCTGCAGTGGCCACAGGCTCCAGGGGTGCGAAGCTGCTGGACGTGGAGCTCCTGAGTACCGTTTTGCTCCAATTTACTCCTCTGGCACTTGCTGGGCTCTGGCGATTGAGGACACTGGGGACAAGACAGGCTATCCAGGCACTCGGCATACTCCTGCAGAGAAAAAGCATTTTGCTCTAACTTGTTTCCTTCTTAATCCAGAAACCAGAATCTCTCAGATTTTAACATATCACCTTTTTTTTATTATTATTATTTTGTCCCATGCCCAGCCTACCTTTCCCAGTTCAGACCTGACCAGTGCTCCCACCCATGGCAGCTTTCCACCTTTCCTGTGCTGCCTCCCATCAGAGACACATGTGGCCCTTCCCTGAGATGCTCCCCCAAAATTCATCTCCCTGAACGTTGTCTTTTCCAGCCAGACCAGGGCAGGAGGGCAGCTGGAGCAGCCCATGTCTGTTGGATTCAGGATTCTTTGCCCTTGAGGAGCCCTTGACTTGCCCTCCTGTGGGGACATGGGCTCAGACTGTCCCCCCGCCACCCTCACCCCACTGCAGCTCTCCCTCCACACCCCCAGCAGCTCTGCAGCCTTTTGGCTTAATTTCTAGTGGTGCCTGATCCTGAGAGCCCCAGCAATGACCGGAGATCACTTCCAGGCACGGCTTGCTGATGCATCCGCCTTTGCAAGAAAGAGAAAAGAAATCTTTAAAAAAGTAAAACTTGCTTTGTAACCTTTGTTGATTTTGGCTGTTCTCCTCCTCCACCTATTGCTCCACCAGCTGGAACGATTCAGGGGCTGTTTCATGTGCGTATAACGAAGATATAAAGTCAATGAAACCTAAAAGCCCCCGCAAACAGCTGGCAGGGGTGAAGGGAAAGACTCGCTTGCCTGCCAGGCTGCGAGCTGGGTAGGGATCTTTTCCCTGGGAAGCAGCAAGATTACTTCGGTTCCAAAGGGATCATGTCCACCGGCTAAACAAGTTCTCTCCAGGTCCAGATGTGGGCTGCTGCGATCCCTGCCATACTAAACACGTGAGCTGGTGAGGCATGGAAGGTAATAAGTGCTCATTGCTGGCAGCAAACCCTCTCTCCAGCCCTGCTGCTTCCCCATGGCTGCTGCTCCCCAATTTAAATGGGGCTTAAACCACTGAATTCGAGCCGAGCATCTGCCAGCATAGACAGTGAATCTGGAACAGCATGTGGCAAAGTCACAGTTTTACTGGATTTCCTCCCATATAGGCAGGAGAGTGTTTTGCTGGAAAGTGTCCGGGTCTCCGTTGGGTTGGGGTCTGGATGGAGCACAACGCTCCCAGTGGAGGGTTTGGATGGGGCAAGTGGGAACAGCGGTGGGAGCTGTAGCTTGGGCCAAGTTGCAGCCTGTGGTGTAATGGAAGAAGATGAACGTGACGGTTCCTCTTTCTCACTTGGTCTTGGGCTCATTGCGTGATTTTGCATAAAAACACAGCAGTGAGATTTCCAGGATCACAAGTGCCAACTTGCAGGTCCCAGAGGAGAGATGCTGTTATCGAGGGCTGCGTTTGCAGCCAGAGGGATTGCCAATACACACCAGCAAATGCACTGGCATTTTTGAGCGCAGCTGCCCTTTTGAGAACTGCTCAAACCTACTGTCCTTGCAAAACAGACGCCCCCAAGAGTACTAATAATTACTTCCTCAAGTGTTCAGAGCCTTTGTTAGGCAGGATAATAAAGCCCTTTCTGGTCCTGGGATGAAAGGCACGCACAGTGTTAACGCTGGAGCAGTATATGCTGAAATTGTCTGTCTGTCCCCATGTTTGCAGTTCTTTCCCTACTGCTTTTGCACAGCAGCTATTTATTTTAGCTCCAATAACTGCCTCCAGCTCCAACATCCATCCCAGCTTTGGCTGAAACGCTCATGTTGCTTTTGGAGAGGAGTTCGGGCAGAGTCTGCTACCTCCTTTGAAGCGTCTCTTCCCCACGTCCAAAAACTGCCTTGATTCTCCACATGATTTTATGGCCTGGGGGCCAGGATGGTTCTGGTTGGTTTGGCCACTTTTTGGTAACTTTGGCATTGGTGAGAAACAGCCTGAGGCTGTGGTGAAGCTGCGGGGAAGATGCCTCTGTCAGCCTTATCTGTGCTGGGGAGCCCAGGGTGCCACCATGTCACAAGCTCACCAGTGACAGTATGTCCAGGATCTGCTCAGGAATCTCCCATCCTGAGCGTCGCTCCCAGCTCCAAACAGCATCTGTCCCAACAACAGTGACAGGCGCTTCAGCACTGGGAAAAATAAATCACCAAGAGCGATTTGTTGTTGAACAGGATGATAAAATGCCTGTGCCTTGCCCTGGGCACAGGTCTGGCACGTGGCTGTGGTCACCTCCTGCCTCTCAGGGCTGGATCTTTTGGATCCACCTCCCTGGATGGAGGTGGTGGATCTTTCTGGTTCACCTCCACAAGGTGTTTTGCTGGGGCAGGGACATGCTGTGTGTGGCTGGCAAGGGCCAAACAGACCCGAAACAAGTTCTGCTGAATCATCAGTTTTCCTGGAGACCTCTCGCTGCTGCTGGGGACATTCTGGGGACAGACACGGGAGCAGACCCCCATTGGTGTGTCTGTCATATGACTGCCCAGAGCGGAGGCAAAGATCCACCACTTGAGCCGGGGGCTTGTTTCAGCTGCAATGACCTGCAGCCCCCCAGCCCCTGCCAAATTCCTTGGAGCTGCTTATTAACGCACTGACAACTCTGCTCCAGAGTCCCGGCACGCCGAGGCAGAAGGCAGAGGGGTTTGACAGCGTGGCCTAAATATCCCTGTTTACAAAAAGTCTGACAAAACACAAGCCCTTGGCTTTATCTTTCCCATTTGGAAATAGCCACAGAACAAATATACTCAAGGCATGAAGGGAGGGGGATTTATATTGACTTTAGAAAAAGCTGTTCTTCAAAAACAGGAAAAAACCCTCATCCACGAGCTGTGCAGACTGGCTGCTAGACCCAAAAGTCTTGCAGAGAGGCTTAAAGCCTGCCTGCTAATCTGTAGCAGTTCTGTGTGAGCAAGTCATGCAGTAAACTGCTCTCTGTTAATTTTTTAATGCAGAATAAACAGGTCAAGAAATGATTAGCATGAGAATAGTGGAGCTTAATCGGGAGAATCAGAAAAGATGAGAGGGAAGAGGCAAATTGGAGTTATCAGTTAACCATATGGAGTGGCTCTGCCTCCATGAGCTCATGTTCCCTCTCGTTTTCCATGCCCTCTGTAGCTGCCTCTTTTTTCCCCTTCCCTAATTTAAATGATGAGCTAAAATTGCTGGTATAAGCACAATGGAAACCCTTGTTTCTCCTTCTCATTTTCTATCTGCAATGGCTGCCCAAATGAATTGGAGGTGATAAGGCTCCTACCTGGTTATCCCCAATGGTCCTTCCCATTCTGCGTGGAGAAAGGGAGCTGCTGGTTAAGGTTAAGGCCGAAACATGCAAAATCCACTCCGTGCGCATACAGGCGCTCTGCTCCGGTGAAAAAGTTTTGGTGTGATCCCGGCGGATCCAGGGATTGAGCGAAGGCATCCGTGGGCAAGGGGAAGAGCAGCCCTCGGGACTGCTTGGAGTGGAGTTTGGTCAGTGGTCGGAGATCTATATTCTCAGATAGGCAGGACTTTGTCCACAAACTGGAATTTGAAATTTCAAAGGGGAAAAAAAAAAAAAGGCAGAAGGGACCTTTGCATGTGTGGAGATGACTACACTGGTGACGTTCCCCTGGGACTTTTGTTCTTTGTCTTGTAACTGGGCTTCACCCTTCCCCATCAGCTCCCTTGCGGTGGTGGTGGCTGAGCAGGAGCCCCGACCTTGTCCAGGGCATTCCTGCTCTGGAGAGGTTTCAGACCTGAGCCCATCTCTGCTTTGCTTGCATGGCAAGGAAAGGCCACTCCAGCCCCACAGTGGCCTTGGAGCTGCGAGTGACATGGGAGGAGAGATCTGCAAGGGGCAGTGGTGGCATCGCTGATGTAGGACGAGGTCGGTCCTTGCTGGCTCAGGGCACTGGCATTTCTGCCAGGGACTTTTTGAAAGTGCAGAGCTGTGAGAGAGAAAAGCAA
Source organism: Limnodromus scolopaceus (assembly GCA_028565335.1). NCBI lineage: Eukaryota > Metazoa > Chordata > Aves > Charadriiformes > Scolopacidae > Limnodromus > Limnodromus scolopaceus. The sequence continues at coordinate 10,716,296 of JAOXNO010000005.1, forward strand.
ACGGCATGAGGGCCCCAGGTTCCTGCTGCAGCCTGACCACTGTCTATGCTCACAAAGTCTGCAGGCGACCCCTGGCCTCCCCCTAACTGGGGCATCTGGTTGACAGACTGGAGGGCAGGGCTACTGTCCCACGGGAACCGCAGGAACCCCAGGAGCATAACCCACATGGGCATTGAGAACATGGGTCAGGCTCCTCACAGGGTGCATGGCGGGAGAAGATCAACAGGCATAAGTATAGAGAAGAGGGAAGTTCAGACAGTGTCTAAGGAGAAACTTATTCGCCACGAGGACAGTCAAGCAGTAGTTACCTGGAGAGGTTGTGTGGTCTCTACCCTTGGAGATGTTCAAGACCCCACTGGATAAAGCCCTGAGCAACCCACGCTGCTCTCACAGCTGTCCCTGCTTTGAGCAGGAGGTTGGTGTAGAGACCCCAAGGTCCCTTCCAACCTCACTTATACTTTGATCCTACAACACCCTATTCGACCCACTTGACACAAAGAGCTAGCAAGAGCAGTAGCTGATGCTACTAATACCATAAATGTTCTATTAAATACCCTATTAAATCCTCACATACTGAGAAGCATGGATCTTATTTTCAGGGAATCCCCTTTCACTTTGGATGAATTTGCCAGCCAGAAACCTTTAGATAAGGCAGAATTAGTGTCATGATATGCCAGCGTGGGAAAGGATTTACTACTATACAGATAAAAATTAAATAATCACTTGGTGCAGAACACTTCATGCCCTGGAGCTGTCATGGTCTTCTTTGCAGCCATCTCCTGGCGTAGGAAACGGCAGGTGGAGGGCACAGAACACGGTGACAGGAGGAGAGAGGAGAGGGCCTGAAAGCTTAGCTTCTCCTGAGCACCTGATCTGGCAACAGCCTTTGCCTGCCAGTGGGGGTTTGCCAGCTATGAGCTGTCTCTCTCTGGAATAAAAACGACAAAACATCTTCTGTAGGACCAAAGTGTTTGAATCAGTCCCAGAACCAGCTGCTGACTTGAACATCTCCAACCTAAATCAGCTGCAGGGGTCCTGTTAGCTAGTACAGGCCATGACTACATGGGCAAGCTGTCCCAAAGCCCACCAGGCAGAAATGGCAGGGGGAGACAAGGACCCCCCAGGCAGAATACCCCAGGGAGACATCCATCTCCTGCAGCAGACGGTGCCCTGGGAGCAGCCGACGTGTTTCCGTCATGAAACTTCCTAAGTTTCTCCCAGCGGTGCCTCCCCTCTCCATTGCGATAGTATCACCTCCTCTTTAACCCCATGGAGCGCTACAGGCTTGGGGAAGTGTGGCTGGAAAGCTGCCTGGCAGAAAAAAACCTGGGGGTTCTAACTGACAAGCGGCTGAATATGAGCC
>JAOXNO010000005.1:10731406-10752324 GCA_028565335.1 Limnodromus scolopaceus
GTGCTGGTGGAATGGGCCAAGTACATCCCTGCCTTCTGTGAGCTGCCCCTGGATGACCAGGCAAGTCCCCCCACCTCGCTCTGCCCCGTCAAAGGCAGTGGGGAGCTGAAGGAGAGCCAGGCAGCTGAGACCTTCAAAGAAAATGTGCATTGTTCGCTCTGTTATCCTGACTGCTGCAGCTGATTGGGAACGGCATCCATACAATGCCAGCTCAAGCCATTTGCATGGGCAGCTAATCAGTCGATGAGCACAGTCATGATAACACTGAGCTTGAATTAGGAACATAATCAGGTGCGCATTTTGCATGGGTCTATCAGTCAATTATTTATTAATTATCATTTGTGCAGCGCTTTGAAAACCTGAAGTGCTATATAAATACTTAGGGTAATCAGACTTAGGAGGACAGATTTCTAGCCTAAGAACTGCTCAAGACTTAAGATCAAATCTGCCTGTCTAGCTTTCTTTCTGCCTCTTGCTCAGACATACGTCTGTATCGTCTGTTCTCCTGGTGTGGAATTAGGGAAACTAAACACTAGTTTACTCTCATGGCAATAAGAAAATCTCCCTTCAGAGTTAAAAAACAGAAATATATTTGCATTTAACACCAGTTACTAAAATTATGTTTACTGATTCCATAACCAAGATAAGCACAGTGGGCTTAATATCTTCTGTAAAACTATACTGCAGGATCTCAGGCAGCCTCAAAAAGGTGCAAGGAGGTATCTCCTGTGTAAGAGGATCTAAATTTCAGAGGTCTGCAGCAGATGTTGATGTGTGCCCAGCTTTGAACAACATGTGTGTGTGCGTGGTGGGAAGGCTGCAGAGGAAAGGGATAGCACTTCTGGCAGGGTACAGTGCTTCTGGCAGCAGCTAGCACAGGTCCTGTCACAGGTAGGAAGGTATTTCCAACCTGCCTAGTGTACAGTCAAAAAAACAGCATGTGTTCCCTTCAGCTAGGATCAGTCTCCAGCCCTACTGACTTAGAGGTAATTTTTATATCATGAAGATAAAGGATATCCAGAAAGTGAGAGTATCTAGATGATCAAAACCCCCTAAATCCTAAATCTGAGCTCTTTGGTAATCACCCACCAGCACAGAGCTCTGGGGAATTCAATGCTGTTAACACAGGAGCATATTTCCCTCTTTTTTCTTGTGTGCAAGTGCTAAATTGTTTAAAATGGTAAGAAATCTGTTAAACTCCTAAGGCAAATACAACTCAAAAATGATGAAAACCAAAATGCATTCCAACGGCAAATGACTTTCACACAGCAAAGAGGCTGCAGCCCAGCAGAGCTTGGGGCAGCTCTGCATAACCCATTGCATCCTTGTGCCACTTGGAACAGAGGCAGCACACCTGGTTAATAACTGCAAACTACAGCAATTTCCACATGAGCTCATTTGGCAGTTGTGGGGCTGCAAAATTTCTCAAAGAAGAAAACAAAACTTAAAGGTGACATTGTCTGAACCCTGCCTTCCCACAGGGGAGAGGCTGTTCCCAGTGTGTTCCTCAGTCTCGACTGAAACTGGTCTTCTGTTATGACCAGCCATTCCCCATCATGGGCAGTTTCCAGTCAGTCCCAAAGGGCTTGAGAGGAAAGACTGCGATGCATTAAAACTAATCAATTCAGGCCATCCACGCTTTCGAATGATGGTTTGAAAACAAAGGCAGCAGACACTCAGGGGAGCGCAGGAGGAAGGAGAGAAATACCAGGGAGCAGGAATGAACAAAACTACGCACAAGCCAGCTGCCCAAGGGGCTCGAGGGCCAGTCAAGACATGTCCAGTGGGAACATTTAATGTTGGGAAACACTGTTAAATTGCCATTAAAGTGTTGCCTGAGAATGAATCATCTCTGCCAACATTTTTATAGGAAAGGTCATACCTAACCCCTCATTCTTCCTCTGCACCAAAATGTCAAAGTACTGGGTTTGGTGGGGCAAAGCCATGTAATTTCAAAGTTAAAGTTCTACTTTGTTGTGCTACAACATTTATATTTATACTAGTTCACAATGGAATGATGTTTCGCAGGCTGATCACTGCAAGAAAAAATATCAGATGAGATGGTTTTGCCTTGTTGAAGTAATTTACTTTAACCCTGCTCAAACAAGCAAATTTTATGGAAACAAAAATGGTGGTTCCAAACTGAGCTTTCTTGAATTAGCATTATGCAGCAAACTTCTGCGTGAGGGGTTTGCTCCCCCTTGGGACTCACAGTTTTTCCATCCTTCTCAAAGTTTCATCATATAGGAAAGCTCAGTTTTGTGCAGCTCTGGTAATTACAAGCAGCTCAGCTAACACATCCACCCATGTTTGGACAGCGATAGAAAGAGGCTAGATTTTGGCGTATAGATAAAGGTTCCCCAGCATCATGTGTGTGTAGCCTTTTTGCAAGGACCTCCGTTCTGTTTATTTTGCATAACTCTTTTTCACCCTCTGCAAAAAAAAAAAGTCTCTCTCTCAGACATCAGCACCTTTTCTAACCAGAGTTCTCTTCTACAAGTGACACATTCTCCAGGTGTTTCTGGTAGGGTAGGACTTCTCTTGGTTTTGTCGGATGCTGAGGGATAACACACTGGAAAAGGGGACCATTCCCATCAGGACACACTTTTCAGAATCTCTCCATTAATGTTTAATGATTGTTTTCTCCAGCAGAGGCTCCTGGCTGGACATTAAGAAGCCTCTGTGTCAGGCTGTCCAATTGTTAACTTCTGTTTCTGCCTAAATCCCTGAAATTTTTAACTGAAGGAGGGCAAAAGATACAGAACATTCTCAGGAACCACTGGAGGGTGTAAAATGAAACACTTCAATCATTAACGTCAGGGCAGAAAAACATCCCTTTGTCTTCCCTGGCCCAAATGCCTGTTTCTGCAGAGGGAAGGAATGGCCAGAGGGTGACCCCACCAGCCAGGCAGACGTGGGTCCCCATGAGTGCGATTTCAGTGGGAGGTGGGCACAGCCCAGAGGGACAGCAACTGTCCGCAGCAGTGGATCGTACTTCTCCCCATTTCCCAGGCTGGAGCATGGTCCCCAGTTCTGCACTTGGTAGGAGTTGTTTTGTCTGCAAACAGCCCGCTGTGAACACATCCCACTGCTGGCGTGAGGTCCTGGGACAGTCTAGCATAGTCTTGTTCAGGACATGTGCCATGAAGACGAGATGTTTCAGGTGCTGTCTATTATCTACTGGTTCTGCTGGATTTATAGCTGTTTATGCACAGGAGTAAACCATTTTTTGGCCTCTTTCTCTGACTGTGACTGGAGAGGGTCCCTCGCTCCCCATCCTTGAGTGCAGCACAGGAATTCTGGGCTTTTTCCCTCTTGCCTGTGTGAAATCACAGCCTTGTCTCTGTCTCTGCATCACCCAAATAACTTTTCCCTGCCCTTGCAGGTAGCGCTGCTGCGAGCACATGCAGGAGAACATCTGTTGCTGGGAGCTGCCAAGAGGTCCATGGTGTTCAAGGATGTCTTGCTGCTAGGTAAAGAGTGCACTTCTGCTTCTGGCCTGTCTGCTGCTGTAAAGCTTCCCTGATGCAGTGAAGGAGAGGGTGGTTCAGTGTCTGTGGGCATCCTTTTTGCCTGAGGGTGGCTTGATCTCTTCTGTATTTTAGCAAGCTTAGCACAACCTTTGGGTGCAGCTAGGCCTGGCTGACATCTACATCAAGGCAAAGTTGGGGGACTATGAACATTCATCTTGCCCCCCCAGGTTTGTGTAAGCAGGCTGTGGTGTGATTGAGAAAAAGGCTCTCACTCCTCATTCAGCGTTTCCTCGCTTGAGTGACTCTTGAGTAAAGAGAGGTTGCTCTGGCAACAGAGATCAGCATTTCTGGCGGGCTGACCCAGGGAAGGGGCAGAAGAAACTTCTTAACTCCTCCACCCTCAAAATTATCTTAGCATTGGTTACCTGGGTTTTGAACTCCTTGCCACCCTTGATAAGTCTTGGTCAATGACAAGGTGATGGTTTCTGTGCTGTTTGTCCAAAGGAAATGACCACATCATCCCACGGAACTGCCCTGAACTGGTGGAGGTGAACCGCGTAGCCATCCGCATCCTTGATGAGCTGGTCTTCCCCTTCCAGGAGCTGCAGATAGATGACAATGAATATGCCTGCTTGAAAGCCATCATCTTCTTCGACCCAGGTATGCGCCAGCTTGGTGAGGGTTACCATCAGAGTGGACAAGTCTGCGTTATGCTGACTAATACTGGCCCCGAGTTGTGGAAATGCTGCCTGGTCTCCTCCCTGGGCCAAACTGTTCTTAGAGGGAGGGGAGAAGTCAGACTGAGAAAAAAATTCCATTATAGCAGATGGTACAGAATGAGAGACAGCTCACCTCAGCCTATGCCCAGACTCCATGCTGTTACTGAAGGATAGTTCCTAGGGAGGCAGCCTGAATGTTTTGCTCTGTGGGTTGTTTCAGATGCCAAAGGACTGAGCGACCCCTCCAAGATCAAGCGGATGCGGTACCAGGTGCAGGTCAGCCTGGAGGACTACATCAACGACCGGCAGTACGACTCGCGGGGCCGCTTTGGGGAGCTGCTGCTGCTGCTACCCGTGCTGCAGAGCATCACCTGGCAGATGATAGAGCAGATCCAGTTTGTCAAGCTCTTCGGCATGGCCAAGATCGACAACCTGCTGCAGGAGATGCTGTTGGGAGGTGAGTACTTGAGGGTCCTACAAGAGGCCTCTCAGTGCTCCCTGATCACTGGCCCCTTGAGAACCTCCATAACCATTGTCTCCTACTTGAAAAAGGTAGAGACAGCCTGTATGCAGGTCAGCCCTTGATTCACACAAAATCATTTTCCCCTGTCATTGGCAGTAGTAACAAAAGGTCCTTCATTTCTCACCTACAGAGATGCATTAGCTGTGCTTCTATTTATTGAGAGCCGTACCCTCTGCATGTAGACAAGTCTTGCTGGGCAACCCCCAAACTCCTACCAGCCAGCTATTTCACTAATTCTGCTCTGTGCCAGAAGGGAGTCATCAAAACAAAAGGGTCTGAAAGGTCAGGTTGAAAGAGCGTCCCAGATTTTCTACTGGGAGCATCAAATGGGACAAAACAAAGTGAAAAGTTGCCATTGTGCTATTCTTTATGTGGAGGTGTGACTCAGAAGGAGAGGAATATAATCCTGTATAAGAGAGCTAGTGAGCCCAAGGCATCCATGGGGGAAGAAGGGAAGGGTGTGATCCAATGACATACACACAAGTGGATCATGCATAAAGCCTTTGACATTGTGGTTCAGTGGGTCTGCCCATCTGAACTGTCTCCTACTGTCACCATGGCAACTAATGTCATATGCACGTTTTTAGGCTCATCAAGTGAAACGCCGCATGCTCACCACCCCCTGCACCCTCACCTGATCCAGGAGAACCTGGGAACAAACGTCATTGTGGCCAACACAATGCCTCCTCAGATGCACAATGGGCAGATGTGTGAGTATTGCCAGACACATGGAGAGCTCCCAGGAGAAACCAGGAGCTTTCCAGAATCCCTGTGGAGGTAGTTTCTACATTGCAAGCAAATTTCCATGTAAGACAGAGTCTCTGATAATGAGTATGTGAGAAATTCCTATGCAGAAAGGAGGGAAAGACAAACAGGGAGGTGAGTCAGATTAGATTAGGTTAGACTAACTGACTTAACAAGATGTCCGCTAGCAAACTGTAACTTTTATCTGGCCCTTAAATTTAGGGATGAATGATCCCATCCAGTGCCTACTGATATCAATGGAAAGGCTCTCCTTCCCTTGAATGGTTCAGACACACCTCACTTTGCCATCCACAAAAACACAGGAGAGTCTGATCCGCCACATCGGGTCACTACATGGGACCACCACTTGGGAATTTGGGCTGAAACAAGTTTAGCTGACCAGAAAAGTGGCCAGTACAGGTCAAAATGCCAATAGCTCCCCTCATTCAATGTTCCTTACTGTGGCTTTTCCAGGGCATCTAACCATGCCTGTGTGGCCAGGCTGCGTTGCGGCAAACATTAGGAGCTATGGCTTTGCTACAGAGCCTTTGTGTTGCTTACACCTGAGCCTGGCAGGACTGAGGGCAGTTCCCAGCGCTGTCAAATCTTCTAATTTTATTTCTTTCCCTCTAGCTACTCCAGAAACTCCACAGCCATCTCCACCTGCAGGCTCAGGACCAGAGCAATATAAGCTGCTGCCTGGAGCCATTGCAACCGTGGCAAAACAGCCCACCTCCATCCCGCAACCCGCCATCACGAAACAGGAGGTCATCTAGCAATCTGCTGACCAGCTGGCCTCGTTTAGAAGACCGTGTGGGAGAAAAGCCCGAATTGACTCTGCCACTGTGAAAAGAGAAGCCATCCAGAGGTCACTGGGCACAAACACACGGACTTGCTTATTGGACTAGTCCGCCACCGCCAAAAGCTGTCTTCCTGCAGCTATGGACAGCATGTGCCATGGGCAGCCCCCAGTCCCAGAACTAAGGTTGAAGCCTTACTGAAACCCTCAGTCCTTGCAAGAAGGGCCAGATTTCTGCCTCTCTCCGTGGGGAGGTTGCAGTGACCGGCTGAGGACAGTGCAGCTGGCTGTTCCCCCATTGCCACCCCTCAATGGATGGTTCAGCACACACCAGACACTGAGAACAAGCGATTCTCTGTGCTTTGTGAATGGAGGGCTTCCCTCCTGCAGCCATGCCAGCTTCCCAGACAGTCCCCAGTCCAGTTAAACTTGATGGAGATGGAAGCTCCCCCAGGGAGCATCACAGCAGGTGAAGTACATGGGTTTTGTCCAGGCAGCACTGGCAGAACCGCTCCTCAGCCATAGCTAGTCCCAGGTCTTTGCATGGTGTCACCCTCCAGCAAACTTACCCCCCCAGCCAGGTCTAACAAATCTGTTCAGCTGATACTGGGGCAAAGTCTGGCCCACCAGGATTCTCCACTGTTTGGATCCTTCTGCCTTTTGAGGGGTTTTGTTATTTCTGTGCCATGACCACCCTCCCACTACAAGGCTCAGAGAGGCAACCACTGCCAAATCCTTCCCTTACACCACTTACTGCCTCCTCGCTACCTGGACTGGGAAGTTGGGGGACTATGGAATTCAGGAGATTTCAGCTAATGGGATGGGGTCACCCCCATACAGCCTGGCAGTGGGCAGCACTGCCCAAAATATCACTGGCCCCACTACTACCTCTCAGCAGTCAGAAGAAGACCATTGGATGCCTATTTGGAAGGAAAAGTGGGGGAAGAACATATGAAGGGGAAGGGCCTGTGAGAGTGAGAAGGGCCCAAGCCTCAGAGATTGGACCAAGCTCTTGGGCTGCCCAAGTGCTGGGAGCATCATGATCCAGGATCTCAGTTCAGACCCAGCTTTAATTTTAGATATGCCATATAATCTACTTGTCCAGTCCAGTGCCACTCCCTCATCTTAGAGTGGCTGATAACAGATTTATAGGTCTTCATAACAAGATAAGAATTCGTTATAGCTCTTTTAGACCTCAGAGGGTTTGAGGGCAGCAACTTCAAAAACAATGCTTCGAGTCCTGCAGAGAAGATCAACAAAGGTCAAGGAAAGACCCTGTCTTGCCCAAGCCCCTTGGGTCTGCCCCAGCCATGGGTCTGCACCCGCCTGCCCTGCTCCCTCCTTGCCACAGTCCCTGTTTCTCTGTGCATGCCTGTGCCAAAGCCCTGCAGATGTGACCTTTGGTTTACAGCTGCAAGCAGGAAAGGAGCCCTCCCATGCCCAGCGCTTGCCTCTCCGGCTGCTGGCAGGGCTGGAGCTCACATGGCTTCAGGTCTGAGCGATTTCTGGCAGCGCAAGGCAATAGCTGCTCTAAGTAACCCCAGACTACGTGGGGTGCTTGGCTTCATCCACCAGATGAAGCTGGTGGAACCAAGGCTGCCAAGAGGTCCCTGGTGGGAACGAATCTGGGCCAGCCCAGCCAGAGGGGCTGTAGGTCTGTCCCTTGATTTCCAATGCAAAAATGAAACAACTCACCTTGCGCTGATGGTGTCAGAAGTATTCTATCGTCTCTCAACACTGGTGGCATCGTACCGAGTAATTTATTGCAATGATGAATCCAATCATTTTCTGTAAATTATTTTGTAAATCACATTGATTGTTTATAATTGGGAGATTAAATGCAAAAAAAACCCCGTAATAACCAGGCTGTCTTTTCCAACTGCAGCAACCTTTTTTCTTGTACGTAGAGATACTCTGTGGGGAATCCTTTTTGGTCCATTTGCACCAAGCATTCCTCGATACTGTACATTAATTTTTGCTGGTTACTGCCTTCCAATGGAAACAGCGGAATATTTCTTCACTAGAGTTTGTATTCATAAAAAAAAAAAAAAAAGAAAAAAGATAAATAAACGCAGAAATATTTTCTAACTTTTCCCAGACAGATGGATTTCTTTCTTCTGGGAGTATTTATTTTAAAATCAAGGGGCTCACCTTCTTGTTGGGCTGAGCACAAAGCATATGTGTATTGAGGAAAAAGCCCAAACAAGTGTTTGATGCTGTTGCCAGCTGTCACTATTTCCTGGCAAGCCTCATGTTAGCTGATGTCTGTCCTGAAGCCACGTGTGCAGGAATCGTAAGATTGAATGACAATCCAAATTTTCATTAAAAGAAAAACAAACACGAAGAACAAATATTTGCTTTCGTGATTCGAGAGAGACTAAAGACTTGAAGTGACCACACTCTGAAAGCCAAGCAAAGGAAGCCAAAATATGTTATTAGTATTTCGAACATGTTCATTTTTAAGTCCCTCTTGTATTTCAAAGGTAATTTCTAAGCACTTTAGGGTGATGATTCTGCTTTGGTTCACACACAGCCAAGCTACTGCTGACAGCAGGTGCAGCCAAAGGCAAACTGAGCCTACGGGGCACAATAAGACAATAAAGTGAAAGTCAATTTGTCACTGGTTGTAAAGGTGAAGAAATACACTGACAATTAGAGAAGGCTCTTAATGACCTGTTTTTCTGCTCATGGAATCCTGCTCTCAGCTGTAGCATGCTCAGGAAGATAACGGGAAGAGAGGAGAGAGGTCTAGATGGCTGTAAAGATTAGGTATCCAAGGAGGAAAAACATTCAGCATTTTCAGCTTTGATCTGCAGCGGATGCCCCTCATGTGTCCCATCTCCCACCCTTGAGGTGAAATGGGGTGGGCAGTCCCATCCCAGGTAAGAGGGCTCAAAAAGCCTGATTTTCAATCCCACTTGCACATCCAGTGGCTTTTGAGTGACCATCATGCAGGTGCGAGATGCAGGAAGGAGATTCAGAGCTGCATTTGAGGATCTTGTGGAGACAGCACTTAGAGACTGCCTCCACTCTGGGGCCAAGGACCCAGGAGAATAGGACAGACCTCAAATAGCATGCCTCAAATAGCATGTGCACCCACGATGATCTAGAGCCCTGATGCCTGAACAAGGTCAGCAAAGGCAGTCGCAGGACCTGTGTTATCTCAGCACACACACAGCGACTGAGTGGTTAGTCCAGACAAGAGGAGGAAAAGGAGTTAGTTCCTTTGTTTAATGCGGAATAAAAACAAGGATTCCTCTTCCACAGGAACCTTTTGACCCACGGTTGGTTTTGCCTGGGTATATGCCCTAAAAACTCCATATATGTAATATCAAATCTTTGAAGCAATAAATCCCATGAACTGCTCTATCAAAATTGCCCTTTTCCTGGTTAATCTTAAATCAGTGCAGTCCCTCCAGGAGGTTTCTTATTGCTGGATTCAGCTCACTTAGGAAAAAAACCACAACCTGCTCCAAAGACAACCTTGTCCTTAAGTGGCATCCTTGATCCAAATGCTCAACTGTTCTGTCACTCCAGCCTGGAATCACTGTGAGACACTGGTTTTGCCTCTCGTGGGCTGTGGTTTATCCTGCTGGGCTCCCTGGAGCCCACAGGCAATGTCTCATGTCACAGGAGATGGCTGCTGTAAGGACAGCTTGTATCAGCCTTTGACATACAACTTCCTGATGTTGTTTTTGGACACAAGAGCTTTTTACTGTTCTCTTCTGTGCTTGAAACCCAGACTAAGGATGATTTCCTGGAGAGCAGTATCTCCAGCTGTGAAATCTTTTCACGATGTCCAAGCAAAGATATGTGAAAGTGGTATTTTTAGGTCCTCTGGCCACTATGAAATGCATTCTTTTCACATTCCTTATATAACCTTCATTTGAAATAGGCAACAGGCTTTAGAGCCTTTTCCACAGCTTTCAGATCTCAGCAGGGTTAAAAAAAAAAAAAAAAGAAAAAAGAATGGCAAAGGAGTTTTATGACCTGCATATCATCTCTGACAAAAGCAACTATTGCTGCTATTAAACTTGCAAGTGCACACGCAGGCACAGATAGCCATGAACAACAAGTAGCAGCAGGGACGGCTCGGCAACGTGGCACTGCTGAGCCAGGCAATTCTGTGTGCCAGGCTGTTCCATCGAGGCTAAGTGCAAATATCACCAACCAGTTTGGGAATTCAGGCCATACACTGCACAAACCCCTTCCACTCGGAGAGGCTGGAGGAGGAAGGGTAAGGTGTGGGGATGTTTAAAATCCCTCTCCCCATTCCTAATTGAGGTGTGACCCTGATAATCATAAACACACCTAGCTCCTGAAAAATTGCCAGCCAGGCCAATAAAAATGGCAATATACTGTCAACTTCGTTAGGTGTGGAGTGAGCTCGGCACAAACAAGACTGCAGTCACGTCCTTCAGTTCGGTGTCCTGTGTAAGAGAAGAGGCTGCTGGGGTCAACAGAGTGCTCCCAGTTCAAGCCCAGGGGGAGAAGAACTCTGAATCTAACCTGGGTCTTGGGAAGGAAGGTGGTTTGTGCACTGTTTTTCCAAGGGTTACTCTGGCTTTGGATCTGAAGTGATGCCAGGGTTGCCTAATCGTGGCTGCTCCATCAGCTTTCAGAGGCCTGAGGCCACCCCTAACTTGGGAGATCAGTCGCAGAAGAAGATACTGGTTACACAAACCACTGTGCAATGCTTCATTTCAGTCCCTCACATATGGCAACTCTGCCTGGCTGGGACCTGCAGCCCCTTGTGACGCCATGGACACACGAAGACCAGGTAGCCCTTCTGAGCCCGGAGGACCCCACACCAGATGACTCTGGTCTGGTGGAACTGTTGTGATTCCCTACCTCCTCCTAGAAACTGCCACAGGTGCAATAAGCAGTGCAAGAGCTGCCTGAGTGAGATGTTTGAATAGACACCCACAGCAGAAAGCATCGCACACCCAACAGAAATTCCGCACTGCAGCTGCCAACCTAGGTGTTAGCACTGGCTGGAACATGACCTGTTCCCCTGCACTGACCAGGAAAATCATTACAATAAAGTAACTCAGTAATACACTTCTCTGTTCCTGTCCAGGACTCTCCAAAACTTCACTGTGCCTTAAAAACACCAATTAATTAATCCTTGCCATGGGTTAGTGTTACCATTAACTACTGACATGGAGTGCACTGGTTCATGCATATCCTAGGATCCACTCAGAGCTGATTTGCAGAAGATACAAAGCCTTAAAGGTCCACCTAAAGAGATGTGGAGGTTCCCAGCTCCTTACCTCTGCGTGGTTTTCAGCCCTCTCTAAAAATTACCTTGAAGTGTGGGATTAGAGTGGCATTTTCTCACCTGGGAGAGCACACTGGAGAGCTGCTGTGCTGCATGCCCATGGAAAAGGCAGAGGAGACAGCTCCAGCATTGCAGGCTCTTACATTTCCATCTAAATCCTGCTATTTCCTGCATGCAGCTCCTCTCCTCACAGCCCACCATGCAGCTGCATTCCTTCACCCCAAGGCTGTGCAAGTGCCTGAGACATTGCTTAGGAGTTGCTCCCACACCCAACCATGCTTCACTCCTACCCACTGATATACAGGCCTGTGAGGGGTACCAGGTTGAAAGCCCCAAGAGCAAAAGCACCCCGTCCAACCTAGGGATCAGCAGTGTTTCCCTCATCCTGCCCCTGGAAAGTATCCTGCACTGTTTACCAAGTGAGTTTCTTCAGGAGCAAACCCGAGTGCTCCTACTGCTCTAACACACTCGGCAGTGTGGCAACCATTGCTGTGAAGAGGCTGGCAAGGAGAACAGGTCCCTGAGCAACACCTTCACAGCCCCCCACAAAGGCTAATCCCGCCAGGGACCCATCCTACCATGGAGACAGCTGCTTTCCTTCCAGAGTGCAAGGACACCGTGAAACACAATGAAAAACTGAGAAAACACTGTCTCACTTCAGAGTAAATTAAACTAGAAAAATCCCATCATATTTAAAACATTCAGAGGTCCTGCCAAGCACATTCCTCACTGAGCTTTTGCAAAAACATCACTGGTCTTGGCTAGTAAAGCCAAGGAGCGTGGGGAAGTCTTCTTGGCTGGCTATGGCTGTGGGTCTGTGTCACATCGCACACTTGGCTTCCTGGTGGTCTAACTGCACGTTACCATGACTTTATGAGTCTGGGAGGGGGTTGTGCCTGAACGCACACAGCTGCTTCAGCGCCAGATGCTACAGATTTGTGTGTATTTGCCTATTAGTGCCTGTTTCCACAGCTTTGCATGCGGGTCTGGCCTGCCCTACGTGTGTGGGGAGAACATGAGCAGAGCAGGGGCAGTCCTCTGCAGCACGGCATCTGCTTCTCACAACCGAGGCTGTCATCTGTGAGATCCTCGCCTCGCAGCACAACATGCAGGGTGAGAGCAGGCATGGAAGCCTATCCTGCAGGATGTACACTTCCAGGCTTTGAGACTATGAATATTTATGGTAATTTAGGGCATATTTTCTCAGTCACTTCACCCTTTGAGTGCGGAGAAATAGCTGTTGGATTGCATCACAGCCAAGCGCCCTGTGGGTCAGGCACCGTGTCCAGAGCAGGTTTACACCAGGCTGGTGTGGCCCTGCCTGGGGAGATTAGTAGGGGTTCCATTCCCTACAGCCCTTTCCGTGCCGCTGGACTGGTGCAATGGAAGAAACTCAGGCTTGAGATACAACAGGGCCCCACGCGTGGGCAGACCTCGCCCAGCGCTATAGGACCAGTGACTCTCTGCTCTGATGCTGAGCTGCCCCAAAAGGTTGTGTAATTTGTGGGGCCCAGAGGTTCCACCTGCACCCCAAGGACCGGAGCCCCTCTTGGCCTGAACTGTACATAGATTATCTTTATTACAGGACTGTTATGTTTGCACAGTTTAGTGATTTAATATCAGTTTAAAGCTTTCTCTGTGAGCAATGCTGTTTGAAGTCATGCTCTCTTTTCGGTCTCAGCTTGCCAAGACTGTAAAACGTTTATTGCTAATGGTGGAAAAGCTTAAAGAAGCCAAGATAACTTTCCCAGGCTGGGTATTAAGACTGTTCGGATAAGTAAATGAGTGAAGACTATTACACAGACTTCATTAAATATCAACCAACACCAACAGCCATTCATTTATAACACAACGGCAGGGTGCGGGAGCTCCCAGGAGAAGAGCTGAGAAAGGTATGCTATCACATGTGACAAGAGAGATGAACATGAGAAGGGCTGGATTCCCCATGGGGCTCCCAACTGGTGTGGCTCCCAAGGTCAAGGCAACACAAGTCCTGACTGAAGCTCCTGCAAAATACTGCAGCTTTGGACTGATGAAGTGTCAGAGTTGATGCAGTCCATCTCCTTTTGGCTGGGGAGGGTTGCACACATGCGGTGCAGTATGTTCTTCTCCCTCTTACAGCTGTGAGTAAGGACAAAACTCTCTACCTAGGGGAGGACTGTCAGCACCTCAATGTTTGTTTTCAGTTTTTAGCTTTTACTTCCTTATAGAGAGGTTCTGCCTTTACTGGTTTCTAGTCACGCCAAGACCAGTTAGAGTAAATTACAGAAACTCTTGCTACCTTTCCTGTGATTTCATGTGCCAGTACTTCAAAACTCCCCCTACAACTTTGCTTGGTGTTTGAACCCCTCACTTCCACTCACCACCTACCACTCTCTTCAAGTTAACATTCCCCACATAAGCAAAATTGAGATAAGGGACTTACTTCATTTGGGGACCATCCCCAAATTACATTTCACCTCCAGTCTTTCTTCACTGTGCAGTATTCTCACCACTACCTTTCTTCCTTCCTCCTTCTCTCTTACCTGCCTAAGGCTCTTGCCCTTATTTTAATATACTTTTTCACATCTCTCTCAATGTGATTGTTGATTCTCACTTGCATACTGCCCTTATCGTACTCCAAAGCAGAGCTTCCTTCACACATCACTCCTTGCAAACATCCCTGCTTACTCCTAACACCCTGTTGCAGCAGCTTCTAACCAGTCAGCTCTGGAACTGCCACCTCTCTGCTAAATTTCCCTCCCTTGTTTAAGAGGTGCAAATTCCAACCAGATTTTGCAACCTGTAGCATTAATTCCTATTTGCAGTTCCAGTATTTCCCAGCTGTTCAGTGTTTTTAAGCCTTTTCTCAGACCAGCCCTGCCTCCCTGCTAATTTCAGCAATAAGCTGGATCAGGTGTACCTGGGAACCTCCTTCATCCCTTCAGCTGTGAGGCCACAGACCCTTCTCTCCAGCACACACCTTCTCCCTTTCTCTGGAGGGATGGCTCCTGCCCAGAGACAGCTCCCTCCAAACTTGTGTTTGCGGTTGCCAGCTTCAGGCTCTTACCTCTGCTCTGGGACTCCAGGTCCCACCTGGCTGCTTCTCTCACGCTTGTGCCACAGGTCTCTGTGTCCAGGAGCTGTATGAATGGAAACAGGAGCAATGTAAGGTCGCTTGTCCTCCTGAGGTCCCTTCCAGCCTCATTTGTCCCATGATCTACTGGAAAGGGCATGGAGCGACATCATCAACAGCTCTAATTCACACAGACCAAAACCGGTCCCACTTTAGCTTGCCAGAATTCACCCAGCCTCGAGCTGGGGGACCCAAAGCAGGGCTGGACTGGAATATCAGCACGGGATTGAATCAATGTGCTGCCCTTCTCTGAAATGTCTCTCTGCAGGTAAACACCTGTGGCACACTCAATTTGCTGCTACACTGTGGTATCTCTTTCCAGACGTGGCACCACTTAAATATTTCCACTTTGGAAGGATAAAACTTGGAAGGGAAATAAATCAGAGTTGAGTCTCAGATGACGCAGAATAGCCTTGCTTACCACTGCGGCGGACTCGTGGGACTCCTGCTCTTTGTCTAAGTATCTTTGACTCCCTCTCCTGGCTGAAAACACGGGTTACAGCTGAGAGAAAAGAGCAGAGCCTTCGGAGCGCACAGGGACCCTCAGCCGGGGGACAGCAGGACGCTGAGCTCGTTTTGCAATCTCACTATGCATTCATGGATCAGTGGGGTTAAACCTGTCATTCCCCCCACGCCCCAGAACTCCCTGTTAAATTCTTTTTAATGCAGCAAGCTTGGGAGTGACCATCTTTTTTATTTTTATTACAAATTCCACGCAGAGAGGTCAGGCATCACTCTCTGAACTCCTGTAGGATGCGGGTTTCTCACCTCTCAAAACCCAAACCAATTGGAAAAAAGGCAAAAAAAATGTATTAGCACTCAGTCCCCCTGTTGCCATTTCAATTCTGGCTACAGCCAGCACATCTCTTGGGCCCTCGTAACATCCCAACACAGGAGGTAGTTGCACTTGCCTGGACCCTAGCTCTGACCAGGTAATTCCGTGCCTGCTGTGAGCACAAGCTCTCCTGTATTCTCTGCTGCCTCCATTGATTTCCAGTAGGCTGTAGATTTAATTGCATTCCTTCTCTTTGAGTACCACACGCATTTCTAGGTCAAGTAGAGCTTGCGGATGACTATGCTTACAGAAAATACAGCTGAAGGCTGCTTCCAGAGGTTGTCTATTACATTGCATTCTGCCCCTGCTCTGGCTTTCGGCTGGCTGGGGAGCTCTGGCTGGCAGGGAGAAGCTGCGGGGCCTGCAGACGGTCCTGCGGCCTCACTGCCAGCCACCTTCCTCCTCTCTTCGCAGACCTGGAGGTCACTGCTGCCTCAGATACCGGCTTGGGCCCAGATGGGGGAAGAAAGGCCAGGCCCTGGAAGGGAGAGACCCTGAGGACATGGCAGGTCACCACCCGAGCACTCCTGCTCTCGAAGGCCAGCTCCCGGCGGATCGATATATGTAAGTGTGCCTTTGCAGCTCATGGCTGCAGGTAACGAAACGTCGTTGAGGAAAGGGACGCGGCTCAATTCAAGGGCCGCAGTGCCCCCCGCGAAAGGGTACCCTGCTTCCCTCGCACCGTATCGCCAGAGACAGGGGAAACCCCGCATTTTCGGCCCACGGCCGAACACACCGGCGCTCTCTCGGTCGTTTCGCCCGGCGAGGGGAGGGTTACCGGGGGAAGGGACCCAGCTACAGCCCCCGGCCCTGGGCCGGCACCTCCGCTCCCCGCACCGCGCATGCGCCGTGGCTACGTCATTTCCGGGCGGCTGCGGTAGTTCCGGGGCGCCGCTGCCTGGAGACGGCGCTGCTACGCGGGAGCGCTCCGGTACGGCGGCGGGGCCGGGCTGGGCCCGGAGTGTAGGTGTGGGGCCGGGGTGTTGGTGGCGGGAGGCTGCGTGGTGCTGTGGGGGTCGTGGGGTGGAAAGTGCCGGAGCTGAAGGGCTGTGTGGGGTTAATGCCGGAGCTGAGAGACTGGAGGGAGAGGTTAATGTGGGAGCTGAGGAGCTGGGTGTGGGGCTAATGTCAGAGCTGAGGGGCTGGGGGAGGCCTAAGGGGTTAATGTCGGAGCTGAGGGGCGGTGTGTGGGGTTAATATCAGAGCTGAGGGGCTGTGCTGGAGGGTCTAAGGGGTGAATGTTAGAGCTGAGGGGCTGGGAGGTGTGTGTGGGGGTTAATGCCAGAGCTGAGGGGCTGGGGGGGGGTGGTGGTGGTGCATGGGGATTAATGCCGCTGGGGTGGTGGTGCAGGGGGCTAATGCTGGGGCTGTGGGTTGTGTGTGGGGCTGATGCTGGAACAGAGGGGCTGTGAGGAGCCTCATCACCCCTGTGCCCTATTCCGTGCCCGGAGCACTGGCAGGGCACATGGGCTCCTCTGCTGCCGGTGGGCAGATGCTTAGGCCATCAGGGGAGAGGCTGAGGATTTGGGGCCCTCTGCCCTGGGGAAGGTGAGGAGGGAGTGCTGCTCCCTGGTGCCAGATCCTCCACAGGAGCCTGTCTGTGCATGTCCTGCACAGCCCAGGCTGTAGCGAGATGAAACATGTCCCCAGGATTTTCCCCGAGGAGCCTGGGGAAGGTGTGGTAGAAGTAAGCAATTGAGCTGCAAGAGAAAAGCTGGTTATGTGGGACAGGTGTTATTCTGACCAGCGATTCTTGTCTGACACCCAGGAGGGGTATAATGTGTTGTGAGTGACTGAATAGGTGTAGCTCAGGAAAAAAAAGGCATGTTTTTCCCGTCCAGTCCCAGGTCAAGCTACAGGAAGTATACAAGACTCATAATTTTATAAATTTTCACTCCTCTCTATCCACTTCCTACTGGATTTAGGAATTCAGCTCCTAGATGAGAGATATTGGCAGCACACTGAAAACTATATTAAGCCTACCTTAGTAGACATATGCAGTGCTGGCATAAGAGTCTGTAATTTTCTCATCTGCTCTGTGAACTGCCGCCGTTTCTTATATTCTTGAATGCTGCTCCTCCTGAATTGCTCAAAATGTTCACTTGGGCAGACATGCTGATTGATGTACGTATTTGCCAGAGAAGTTAATGAAAATTTCTGGCTGTCGGGGCTCAGCTAGGAGAGTTTCTCAGAAGAGGGTGTAATTTGACCAAATATGAGAATCCTGCCTAACGGGGATATGTTTACATTGCTTTGTTTTCCAGTTTGACAGAGGAAATAAATGTTAAGGCAAATTAAATCCTGTATTTTGTAATGAGGCTTTGTAATTCTGTATTTTAATTATCTTTTTTTTTTTTTTTAATTTGGTTAGGCTTCATCTAAGGTTGTTTTCTACCTGCTATGCAGAATAACAAGATTAGAGAAACTGGCACTTTCTAGTCCTGGGAAGAGAATTAAAATGTCTGAACTGTACTTCTGGCTGCAGTGCCAGTTCTTGCAAGGGCTGTCTTGTCACCAGGGAAATGGAGTGATACAGGACATAATAAACATGTAAATAATAAATAATATTGTAACTGCATGGGATTGTTTGTCATATGTAGTGCTTGGTTTTTGACAGATTCCTGCTACATTATGTCAGGAGACAGTGACTGCACCAGGACGAGTCCGTCAGCGGGGTCTCCATCAGACAACGAGTTCTTGCCAGATCGGCCAAAGTATGTTTGCTCACTCTCTCCTGATCTCATTACCAAAGCCCGGGAAGAGCTCCAAGAGAAACCTGAATGGAGGCTCCGTGATGTGCAAGCGCTCCGAGACATGGTGTGCAAAGACTATCCCTCCCTGGGGACCTGCCTGGACGATGCTTTTTTGCTAAGATTCCTCAGAGCCAGGAAATTTGATTATGATCGAGCTCTTCAGCTTCTGGTGAACTACCACACCTGTAGGAGGACCTGGCCTGAGGTCTTCAACAATTTGAAGCCGTCTGCAATAAAGCCTGTCCTAGAGTCTGGTTTTGTCACTGTGCTGCCTCATCTCGACCCAGAGGGACGCCACGTCGTCTGCATCCGTCCAGGTATTGAAACACATGAATGTCTTTGTTCTTCATCTTTGAGGTGTGTCTGGGCCAAAAATGTGTTTCCTGCTCTCCTGTGAACGCTGGTTACTTACGCAGAGTATGTGGGTTCCCTTTGAAAGTGGAAAAGTTAAGTTGTGAAGGAACGTGTTTGTCGTTAGCCAACGTTATACCAGTTCCTTTTCCTGTGTCAGCAATAACTGCAGTTATGTCAAAACAAAAATGCAGTGAGGTGGGTTGATTAAATGTTAGGTGATTCAAGAAAAATTAATGTGTAGTAACTCAAATTGAAACAGGGCTGCTGGCCTACAGTTAGAAGCTTGTAATTTGCTTTGACAGTAAGTGGAGAGAGGAGCCTGTGGCTTTGACTCCCGTGTAAACAATTGGAGCCTTCCCTGTGCTTTTGGTGCTGCCAGGCTTGCTGTAAATTTCTCTTCATTCATTCTCCTCCTTTCCATTTACCTGCTTTCTTTCTGAGCTGAAACTGCTTCTAATAAGCTGTGCTGGGTGGAGAACGGGGTTCTTAAAACCACTGCCTTTGCTCCCTGAAGTAAACATGAGTTGCCATTTATCTCTTGCTTAAGAAAGGCTGCTCTCAACTAGAACTGTGGCTATTAAAGACTAACTTTTAAGAGTCCAGGAAAATAGAAAATCAGTTTTTGGAATGTGTATTGTTAGCTTATATTTACTCTCCAACTTACCATCCATGTCTTGTAACCTCAGACAGATGGACACCCAGTAATTATCCGATTACTGAGAACATTCGTGCCATATACTTAACGTTAGAAAAACTCATTCAGTCCGAAGAGACCCAGGTGAATGGAATTGTAATCCTGGCAGACTACAAAGGAGTCAGCTTATCTAAGGCGTCTCATTTTGGTCCTTTTGTAGCCAAAAAAGTGATTGGAATTCTTCAGGTAAGACCTGAACTGGTGGGAAAATAAGCTTGTGCATTGTAAATGACTGCTTCTGTGTCTAGAGTTCTTGACTATGTCACTGGAAAGTTAAGCATCTTGGCTTTTACTAGCAGAGTTAAAACACGTCTCTGCCCGAACAGTTTCTCAGACCCTTGCCAACTTACCTCACTTGCCTTTTTTTTGACTTTTGCATCCCTAAAACTAAATTTGCATTACAAATGCAAACTTTGAGTTGGAATAGAAAAAAGTGGTTCTGCTTGGTAGCGGTAAGGAAGAGAGAGCGAGCGAGCAGTGAATTACAGTTAGATAAGACACCCCTTTGCCTGAGTGCTGAGAAATGGCTCATTACTTAAATGGTTCCAATGAGCCAAGACAGAGCAGGTCACTCGCTGACCACTGGGCGAGTGCAAGTGCAGCTACTGCTCCAAAAATTCTGCAGAGAGGAATTTTGAATGGGTGTGACTTAAGGATTTCCATCCGCTCCCTGAAAGGAGAGAGGCTTTTTCAGCATAGGGGGCAATAAAAGAGACAGTAATGAGGAGGATCTCTGACTAGATGTTTGGAAGGAAAACGATGGAAAGCAAGTTAGAGCGAGGGTGTGAGCACAAGTGGAGTTGTACAAAATGGGAAGGTGGAAGGAGTGAGGAGTAACCTGGCCAATGCAGCAGGAAAGTCTGATGATTTTAGTTGATGTTTGTGGGCTATCTGGGGGAGTGGGATGAGGAAAAAGTCTCTTGAATGGGTTCATTCCCTCATTACTTTTATTCTGGCCTGAGCTGGTTGTATCTTGGGGAGAGGACAGGGGAGTTTACAGAGGTGAGACTTGTGAGTTTATGAATGCCTATATAAAAACTCACTCCTTTAAATTTTGATCTAAGTGTGCCATTTAACTGTCTGAACCCATACTTAATTTGCACAAATAAAGTGATGGGTTTCCTGCTGTTATTTAGTGAAAATTACTCACAAAACAAAAGCTGAACTTGGTGAAGGATATAAAGGTATGGGTGGTACAGAAACATGTTGCATTGGCCTTGCTGAGCTGCATCTCTTGCAGAGATGAGCTTCATAAGGAGAAAAATACTCCTGCAGTTACCTGCTTTTCACTCCAAGCATTAACTGCTTCCTTTCTGTGTGTAGAGCTGGTTATAAGGGAAAGAAACTCCACTGTGGCACGTGAGACCTTAATTGCTTATCAGGAGCTTTTGCCTTGGAAAAATGTTTCTGCAGATAGATAAATTTCTCCAGCAGAAATCCCATGATAACTTGTTTTAAACTGTGTTGTACAGGAGACATTGTGTGTTCTGTTGGCAGCAGAACTGTTTGTCCTTTGCCGTTAGCATGACAGAGTAGTTGGAAAGGCAGGAAAATAGTGACAGTAGATTTCTTCCTTATATAAAAACACATTTTAGAGTATCTTGAGCACCAAATCCTGTAGTTGGACA
>JAOXNO010000005.1:10752424-10765107 GCA_028565335.1 Limnodromus scolopaceus
AATAGTGACAGTAGATTTCTTCCTTATATAAAAACACATTTTAGAGTATCTTGAGCACCAAATCCTGTAGTTGGACATGTTGTTAGAACCAGCCTGCTCTGTCTGAGTGTGGTGTGCTCCTCAGAAGCCAGGGTTATCACTTTGTAACTGCCTCCTTATCAGGGTTGGGAATACTCAAAGGACAGTGATTACTTAAGGGCCTTTGTCAAGGGAGATGAAGAACAACATGAGAAATGAAGATTTACTGACAGAAATAACCTTTCATTGAGAGATGTTTCTTGTCTCTTGGCTTTATTTTTATGCCCACAGATCTCATCTTAAGACTATTTCATATTACAAGGTGTGTTTCTGTTGCCGTATTGGTTTATGTTGGTACCTCAGATAGAAGTTTGGGAGCCAGTGGGTTGTGCTGACAGTCAGTCTCAGGAGATTTTAAAAAGAGGAAGATCGCAAATGTTTTTTAAACTGCATTATAAAAATCTTCTTTACCCTTCAGGATGGATTCCCCATTCGAATAAAAGCTGTTAACATAATAAATGAGCCTCGTATATTCAAAGGCATTTTCGCAATCATCAAGCCTTTTCTGAAGGAAAAGATAGCAAATCGGGTAAGGATTTGTGTCATACCAACATTAATGCTAAAGTTTGTAAGTTCCTTGCATGCCCACTGCAAGTAAAAAC
This sequence comes from Limnodromus scolopaceus, assembly GCA_028565335.1. NCBI lineage: Eukaryota > Metazoa > Chordata > Aves > Charadriiformes > Scolopacidae > Limnodromus > Limnodromus scolopaceus. The sequence goes on from JAOXNO010000005.1 coordinate 10,753,105, forward strand.
TGTTGAAAAACCTCACAGCTAAAAAAATGTTGGTGCCTGGTCTTTTCTGCTTTACTTTTTAAAAGATGCTTGTTGGGACAATTCTTCATGAGGGAGAAGCTTTGAAGAGTGTAATATTGGCAGAACATTAATATGGATCTTTAGTACACATACTATGTGTTCAGGACACTAATTCTATCCCTGGGGTTGGATTATCTTGGCGAGTAGCACTTTGTTTATGAGATGGTGTCACATGAAATCTGTTTTGCTCCTTCCTTGCTCTTCTCCCTTATGCCAAGCATCCTTCATGGCATTAGTGTTCTCGGCATAGGACTGGATGTAGTTGCAAAGGATGATGTTTTTTCCACAAGGATAAATCCTTCCAATCCCATGAATGAACAGTTGAATTTGGAACTTCAGCACAGGCTGGCAAATGCGAAGTCTCTCTTGCTAGGATTTAAGCTGCTCTAGACTTGGATCTTCTCAAGGCTTCTCTCACCAGTGTGTCTAACTGCACTTGCCCAGTGTGGTATGCTGCCACTTGCACATAAAGTCATTACTCCTAAAATTTGGTCTTTAGCTCGAAATAAGCTTGTTACCTGACTGTTTCAGTAATTTGCTGTGAAGTGTTTGCTGTGCACTATTAAAGTTATCTTTTGCTTGCTTCTTCAGTTTTTTCTTCATGGCTGTGATCTGAATTCCCTTCATCAAAACATTCCTCCAGTGATCCTTCCTGAAGAGTACGGTGGTACTGCAGGGAAGCTGGACATCTCCGCATGGAACGAGCTGCTGCTGGCCTCTGAGGAGGACTTCCTGCATGATTTCTCCCAGCTGGTTCTCCCGTGTGACAGCTCTCCCCATGAGATGCTAGTGAGTGGGGACGCTGATGAAAAGCAATGCGATGATTCTCTGCGAGGCATGAAACCTCAGCTCTATTACTGTTATTAAAAAACCAGTGAAGGGAAGTTTTCCAGCATGGTCAAGATCTGTTCTGATAGGTGGTGGTGTGGACTCTGCCTTACTCCTAAACCTGCAGCTGGGAACAGACCGCTGAGGCACTTTACACCCTAGAACCAAAGGAAGCTGAAGAGGGCACAATGGGGGCAGGGCAGAGTTCGGGGAGGGTAAAGGCAAAGAGCACAAGTTATGGAGAATATTTGAGGCTCATCAGCCTCTCTGTGAATGATGCAAACTGGCCTATTCTTTCTAATGACAAAGAAAATAACATTGCAGGATGGTAAGCTTGATAGTTTCTTACCCTTTCCCCATACAGACAAAAAGTGACAACAATGATTTACTAGCCTTGTGACCATCCGTTCCCTTCCCCTTCTGCAAACACCGGTAATCCAAGACAAGAAAATTGCTTTTGAACCCTGCAAAATGTAGTTCTGTCAGTGAAGATTGCTTAAAAACATAAAAGTCTAACTTGGCCTGTCCTCTGTCACTTGGTTCAGATTGTGAGTTGGCATTTCTGAAATATCTCAAGGAATACTTGTCTCAAATTAATATAGAGCAAAACTTTCTTATCCATTAATATCAGTATTGAGATAATTTCTGAAACTTCCTCACAGTAGGAAGAACTGTAACTAGTGGATTAACTACTATAACATCTATGCCAAGGCTTATTATAAACAGATGCAATCTTCATTTTGAGAGACCAGGAAGCTTTTCAGATGAAGTAAAAGCTTTTGATTAGAGAACAGCTTCAGATAATGAGGTTCAGGACCAAATAAGGAAAAGCTACGTCAGCCACCTTCCGGCATTGTCAGTTGTTCTTTTCTTCAGTTGGGTGTGATGAGGAATTGGGTAACGAACTCATACATAGAATTTGTAAGAGGCCTTGCAGCAGTTGGCGTATGATGTATAGAAGGCAATACTTCATGTAAGACAGCAAGGTGCTGCTTTAGCTTGTTACTTTAGGCAGAATTTGGGTTTAACTCTGTGAAGCCAAACGCAGACAGGCTACTTGAAAGCACATTCTTAAATTTCCTGGCATTGTAGCACTTTGTTCATCGTGCTCGTTGGCTCTTTTGTGAAATTTTACAACTTTGTTTTCAACTTTGTTGACCTCTTCTGTCTTTGGTTGTCATGTTCCCGTATGAAGTTAATCATCTCTGTAATATTTACCTGTAGCTTGTATTGCCTGTGCTTCTAGGTCTTTGTCTAGAGACAGAATTCAGACTCCGATGTCAAATCAGGGTAAGATACCTTTGTCTAAATAAGCTGCTCCCGCTCCCCACTTCAACCTGTTTATAGTGGTCTTGAACTAGAACTTAACTCTCAGCACAGTCTTTGCACATGTTCTTCTGCACTATAATAGTGTGGAGATGGGAAACCTCACTTGGACCAGGAAAGCACACCCTTTTATTTCAAGGTGAAATATTCTGCTATTTGGTGAAAAAGAACATCCCTTCTAATTGGAGACTTATCTCTAGAGCACTTTCTCTGGATGAAATCTTTATTTAGTGCCAAGTGTGATTATAGGTACCAGTTATGTTTCTATAAATACAAAAGTAAAGCATCTTGAGGATTTCAGACATTCATTTTTCAAAGTGCCAAACTCTGTTTTGACTGTCTTCCTCTCAGTCCCCCTACAGCACGATTGCACTGCCAAAAAGAGACTCCTGCCACCTTAATGACTTCCTGATCTGGCAGCAGACCTTATTCTGGAACTAGGGAGTAGCAAATGCCATATCTGTCATCTGAGCGTTATAAAAGGAGATTGGGTTTTGAAAAGGGGTAAACCATGAAGCTGTTTTTTGGGTGGCAGTCGACAGTTTGTGGGAGCAGGGAACTCATCACTTGAACTGCTTTGGATTAAAGGTGGGAAGAGATGAATTTTCCTCACTGAAAGCATCTGATTTTTCCTACCTTTATAAGGAAATTCTTTTTCCTCTTTGGCAGCTATTACCTTTAGTGCCGGGGGGGAAAAACCCCTACCATTTTCATTTACTTAAAATAAGGTAAAAGTACTGCTAGCCATTTTCTCCTCATTTCTGACCAAAACATGCTGCGTGTTTTACAGAGATTAATTCAGTTTTTTGTGCCACCTAGCAAGACAGTAGCACACAGCACCAGGACTTAGAAAGGTAAGTGGTTGCCCGTGCCCTTTAATTGCTGGAACAGAGACAGTGGTGTTCATATTGGTTTAGTGCCTCTTAATTCCAGACACAATGTACAATAAAAAAAAAAAATAGGATGGACCATTTTTCCCAGAGGTGAAGGAACAACTGGTATTTGATGCTCTTTCCTCAATTGTGCTGCAGGGTTTGAAGTTAGCCTACATGAACAGCTACTTTGCTCTCCTTATGTAACTACTAGAGAAGGAGGCTGAATAGTCAAAGTGCAATTTAGTGTCCTTTGAAAAGAAAAAAATATTTTGTGATCTTCAGGAAAAGGCTGAGGAACCTCTACAGAAACCAAACCCTTTTTCAGGCTTTTATACTCTCTTGCATGCCTTACATTGTAGGCGAAGTAGATTCATCCCTCCTTCCCCTTCTCTCCTCTGCTTGCAGAGAAACTAAGAATGATTTAAACTAAAAGTATAATTTAAACATAATAGATAAGGCTGTGTTATCAATGCTGAAAATAGCCTGTGTTATGGCTCCAGAAACTTGTTTTTCTTAAAGCTGGCTGCTGGGCAGTTGATGTCAGGATACTTGAACTAAGCCAGGCTTACCTTCATCAAGCATCTAACTGCTACTTCTAATTTGCTCTTTCTTGGCTTTAGAACTCAAGACAGAGCTGCAACTTTTTTCAGCTGTATCTCTATCCTTTTTCAGGTCTGTAACCAGTGCTTGGCTTGTCTTAGAGAAAGAACAGCTCTGTCTTTATGCGCCTGACTACTGAGCTGAGAATGCTCTTTGAGCTTTAGCACTTACTAGCAAAGAAATTGATTTGTTTCCAAGATTTACCTTGTCAGCATTTGGAAAATAAACATTCATTTTAAGTATAGAGTCTCCTTATCTGCAAGTTGAGATAGGAAAAACTTACAGGTTGTTTGTTCTTTCCCACTTGAAATAACTTTATTTCCAGAGGTTTTTTACATGCTTTGCCTAGTGCATAAGCTCTCCTGCCAAATCCAACATGAAATAAGGAAAGACAGTTGAACTGCATTGGGCAGCCATGGCTTTTGGCATTAAGTGAGACAAAAGGTAGCTGCATACTGTACATAAAAGTACTTGAATTTATACTTTTCCAAATGGGTGTTACAAGCCCTGAGGTATTTTCAGGAATTGGGTCAAGTATTGTTTTTGTTAAATCTCATTTTGGCATGAATTAATCATAGTGTTAGTCAAGCTAATAATTTTGCCTTCTGTTTTATGTGGGCCTAGAGGTGTTGGGTGGTTAAGTATACATCTTATTTTGACAAAATTTATTTTTATATTGCATTTTATAAAATGAAGTGGTCAAAATGTGTAATTTTATGATGCATGACTGGTTGATTAAACACATTGTAACAGCTGCTAATTTGTTATTTTAAATATGTGTGCCTTGTTATGTCTTGGGGTATTTTATTGTAAAAGTCAATAGTGGCATATAATTAGTTCCACATGTTACGTTAGAAAAAGTGTTGCTTTGTACTGCAGAACTAAATTTTACTTGAACAACTCTACCTGAGCAACTTCAAGAAAAAGGTTTTACATCCAGTCATATCCAACTGGACACTGCAGCAGCTGACAAGCATTTTAATCATTGTAGGTAGCATCTTGCATCGGAGAATAACACTTCTCAAGAGAGCTAGGACAGTTTCAGTAGTTAGTCCACTTTATTCAAATGAGTTACAGTGCAATAATAATCATAATTTTTATAAGCATTCAATTAGAAGCTTTATTTGTCCACCATAATCATGAAGTTGTTGAAGCTAGTCATACACTTACCATTCAATATTTGGCAAACACACTAAAAAAGAAGCTGCCTCTTAGAAAGGGCAAGTTTGTTCGTAAAAGGCATTAGAGTTAACCAGGTTTTCAACCTCCAAGTTCTGTTTCTTTGGTGAGAAATAAGGGGGCATTTGCCACAACGTAGGAAGGTAAGTATAAATTTAAATAAATTTTTACAGTGGAATGTAGAAGTCATGCAGCATGGCTTAGACTTCCAGGAACGGAAGCCTTATCATACTAGTGCATTATGCTGAATATAATTGTGCTTTAAAATATATTACTTCATATTTAGCTAAATGTTACTTCTATTCAATAGAAAGGTTGTGGCTATTGGATAGAACAGGTATTTTGTGCTTTGGCAGCACAGCTGTAGTGAATTTTAAAAATGTAGTAATAAGATAACCATAACTGAAGGTTAAAATAGAAAGATAACTGATGATACTTTTGATCCTGCACCAAGCATTATGCAATACACAACTTTCTAGCCACCTGCATGTTCATATCAACATAAGAAACAGTAACTAAAGCAATACATGAACATTTTGGCTTTCAGCAAAAAGCTCCCCACTTCTGTAAGCTCAGACAGGTGTAGCAATTTAACTGAAGTCCCTATTAGTAAGGACAAGGGGAGCCACTAGGGTCCAAAAATAGAGAAGGAGACAAAGCCAGCTGGAGGTTATCTTCATCCACACAGCTGGCCAGGTGCTTGTCATTGTCTTAAAATCTGCATCAGGGCTAAAAAGTAAAGAAGTCAATTAATAGATACAGAAGGCACCTTCCACTGTTCCTTGCTACCTCTCATATGAATCTGTCTCAATCGTTTGGGACACTGCAGCACAAAAGCCTTTGCAGGAAGATGGTAAGGAAACTTAGCCAGCAATAGACTCCTGAGGGCTGCTGCTCTGTGACTGCGTTTGCTAATTTATACAATATCGCAGTCCTGGGGAAAACAGTCATAAGCTTCAGCAGCAGAGGAAATGTCCAAGTGCTCCCAACAGATCTAGGAAGTCATATTTCCGTTCAAGTGGGATGTCTGGCTGTCCCTGCACATCTTTCTCAGGGCAAAGAGCCAGTAACATTAGGCTGGCCTCTGACAAACTTCACAGGACTCCACCTTAAACCAATTTCATACATATCCTTCCTGCTGCTTGCCATCCAAAGGATGCCCTTGCAGCTGTGAAACAGCCCACTAGGACTACAGCTGCTGATTTTACCTTTCTACATCTTAATTCAGCCACATAAAATTGAGAAGGCATAACTCTAATGCAACTGGCACAAGGAGAGCACCCTAACCAGCTTGGCAGGAGTCTCCTGTCCACCTGGAAACACGGGCTGGAACACACAGCCCGTCACTTTCCGTCTCACTCTTACCTGTACCAGTTTGTGAGTGTCATCATGATGTAAAGAGAGGCGAGACAGAGCATGAAGTGAAAGAAGGTGTAGTTGTACTGAACACCATCCTTCTCATTATCCATGACACGGCGCACTTCTCCCTCCTCTGCAGCCCCGCCGCCTGTTCCCACAGCCTCCTCCAGGAAGGTACTGTCGCTCCCAGACAGCGTCAGCTTGTTCACCTGGCTGTTACTTGAAGAGCGAATGCTGAAGTGTAACCAAAAGATAGACACGGTTAAAAACTCCTTTTTCAGTTAGCTAGTTTGCTAATAAAGCAAGCAACAGCCCATAATGAGCGTCTGGGACTAGCAAATATCAATTTTTAAAATCCATCTGGAAACACAAAGAAGCTCCTCAGAGAGATCTGTTTTCATCTGAGCTTTTGTTAATCTAATTAAATGGTGTTCCTAGTCCAGGTCTTGTAACACATTTTGTTCTGTTATCTGGATTGGGCTGATAAAGCCTGTCCTCAGCCACAAAACAGAACAGTTTTATTAGCAGTATTTAAGCTTGGCTGAGATAGCAGTTGGATATGAATAAATGCAGGTGTATTTTTCACTAGATTCAAAAAATAATTAAAAAAAAGGCTGATAAATCCCAATTGTTTATCATTTGATAGCAGTGCAGGTCTTACCTGGAATACAAGAGGCAAAGGACAAAGATAATCAACCCAACAACACTCTGGGCATCCCACCACTGTAGGGACTTGGGCGGAGCTGGAGTAGCAGGTACCACAGTGGCATTTCCCGGAGCAACTGTGGGTGCAGCAATCTGGATAATGATGTTCAGCAAACTCGGGTTACAGCTTCGTTCTGAAAGAGATTTCAAGGCAGATGAAAGAGAGATGAGCTTTTACAGCATTTAGCTAAGAGAAGTTGACAGTAAGCTTGCAGTTTTTCATTCACTCTAACTGGTGATCTCTGATTCCCAGAGGTAGCAATGGCATGGAATATTTTTCCTTCCTGTGAGGGAAGGGTGTAATAAATAAATAAAATCGGAGTGCCCTGACATTGTTTCCTCCCCACACAAATACCCCAAGTTAGTTCTGGAAAGAGGCAATTTGATGGTTTCGGTAACATCAGCTTTACTGCCTGTATTTTATCTAGACAGATAAAATCCTCACACAGCAATCTCTAATAACTGAGCCCCATGATCAGCTTCTGCTTTCACACCAAGCTACGTTACTCGAGACAGCCAGTTGCTTACCAGGCTCATTGGACATGGCTGACCAAGTGAGATACATGGTGTAGAGCGTGATCACAGAGGACTGGAGGAGGCCAGAGTAAGTGTGATGTTCCTGTTCAAAGATAGAACAGCAAGCCAAGGTCAATAGTTGGATAGTTTTACCCTGATGCCACACATTCAACAGTTATCAGCATGCAAAACTCTGTGTTTTAGAAATGCAATGGTCTTTGTTCTATGTTTGAAAGACCGGAAGGAAATCCTTACAGTAATACAATTTATGCAGTGAGCAACTGAAACATAGAAGTAATAAGCAAATCAAATCCAGTTTTTCTGCACCCAGGACTCAGTTATGGGTTCTTACTGAGTTAATCCCAACTTCCTAAACAGTTACGTAGAAGCAAATATAGCATGTGATTTATTTGAGCAATACCAGTTCAGAATAAAGTAACATGCAAGTTTCCTCTCATATAAAACACGCTTAACCGTAATTTCAAAGCCACAGTATTAAGCCATTAAATTCCCAGCTTATTTTGCTTTTCCCTAATGGGTTTCTCTGTTCTGCCAGAACCTTTACCACTAAAACCACACCAGCAGTCCCCCACATGGAAACAAAGTCCAAAACTATGTTAGCCAGAAAAAAAAGCCTGTCTTAAGGAAATGTGTCACTACATAGTGCAGTGGTTTTAGAGCAAGATTTTTTTTTTTTTTCAAATGTTCCAGGCTGGCATAGCTACGATAGCCAAATTTTAAAGTTCTTATGTCTGACCGAATTGGTACTGCATCTTTCTTCCTTCCCTGCTTTGTATGTCAGAAGAAAATGGCAGAGAAAAATAATACCTGAACTTTTGGAAGGACAGAAACAATAGAGACGGCAATGCACAGGATGATATTAATGCCTATGAAGAACTTGTTCTCAGTGCAGTCATCAGGCTTCGTGTAGAAAATACAGAAAAGCACAACAAAAACCAGTGACAAGGCATAGAACAAGCTTGTACAGGACAGCAGAGCTGGAGGGAAAAAAATTAACTGTTAGAATATGCACGTAGTTTCACAGTACATCTAAGTTGATTTAATGACCAGCTACCACTGTAATGAGACAGTCCCTCTTCCTCACTTGGAAGTCTAGTTCAGAAAACCAGACAAGCAGAATGCATTTTTATTAGGTAAGGCTAAATTTCTGCTTTGGCTCACTAAGCAGCATAGCTCAGAGGAAAGCCAATGTTGCCATCAGGGGAATAAGACCTGCCTTTCAGCAGCAGTTTAATTGGTTTAACTGATGTCAAGCCACGGTGTCAAAATGAGAATGCTTTCTGCACGCTTCTCATGGGCTATTTATAAGCCCTGCATTTGCCCTTCTACGCCTGAGGACACCCATTTTCACTTCCATTCTGCTGTGTTCTTTATAAGAAGCTACAAGATGCTGTTGCAGCATTCATAGCTATGAGCAAAGAACCACAACAATTAGCACTTTGTAATTTAGTGGTCAGCTCGGGACCGTGCGCTGAGGCATGTTTTGTGTTGTGCTGCAGCCACTGTCACTGGCATAACTGACTTCCTGAGGACCTCGGGAGCGGAGGCGGCGAAGCCAAGTTAGAGCTGAAGAGATGCAGGCTACTGTCTCTGCACTCCCACCACAAACTAGACAAGTGGTGTTTATTATGACTGTCGGATCTGTTAATCACAAGCCTAAATCATTGTGCATTTCCTCTAATGAGGGAAAAAAAGCAACACAGCAGCTATTAATTCCAAATGTTTACAGTAGTGACTCAAGGAGACTGTGGAGTGTAATTCTAGGTATGTTTGCAAATTAATAAGTGATATTCTGCAGAGTATTGGCCAGCAGAAACAAATCCTTTCTTTACAGGTTAAGATTCGTACCTGCATACCAACATCTAGAATTTCCCTCCTCCATTCTCTTAACCCAGCTCTCATTCCAGGAGTGAGCAAAGTCCACAAGAAGCACCAACTGGATAAGAATGAAGACAACAGCTCCACAAACACCAATACCAAACCAAACTAGAAAAGGGAGCAAGAAAAACAGGGTTAGTTGTCATTGTTTCCATGCTGCCCTAGTTTAATAAAAATGAAAAGCTCCTAATTATACGGCAGACAAATAATGAAAAAATCTGAAACTCCATTTAGAAATGCAAATGCTGTTAATCACTTTGGCCTCCATCCTGCAGAAGCATGCAAGATGCCCCAGCTATTGCAGGGTGCAGCCTACGCTAGCCAAGCTGAGCATGGGAATGTTGAGTCCAAATCGTTTCCAGAATGAAGGCAAGATGTAACACAAGACACCTTTGTGTACATAAGTACCATCACGCCACATTTCTTTGAGGATCAACCACCCTTTCAAGTTCCTGTGATGTGGCCAGACAGTAAAGTTTTCTTGAACAGATTTTTCAGAGACTCTAGGGAAGCATTTAGCACTTTTCGGTGTTCTGAGATGCCTCTAATCTAAAGAGTGTCAGAAGACTCAGCCCAGTCACAGAGTAATTATTAATACGTGACACTTCTGCACTTGAAAAGAGATTGCTTATTCCCATAACTTCAGTTGGTCACCAAAATACTGGATGAACCAAGATACTCTAACAAAGTAGGACAGAATCTATGTCTTCTAGAAGATAACTTTCACTGTCACAACTATAGCCTGGTAAGTCTGCGAAAAGGTTTATCACACAGTTCCATGATGACGTGTTCACTGTACCTCTTGTGAAAGGCCCTTCAGGAATGTAAAATGCTCCAACCATGATACCCACAATGGCAGCTATTTTGAAGAACCAGAACCTGTAAAAGAAGATAAAAGCTGAAAATATTGGTCTTACTTTGCACACAATACTCATGTTTTACCTGATCTGCAAGCAGCTTGCTGTACAAAGATGAGTATCTAACAGAAATTTAAAGAAAAAAAATAATTGTGTTCAGTGGGATTACAGATAACGATGTTCACCAAATTAGGGGGAGAGGGCGAAGCAATACATTGGAGACATGGACTGACAGAAACCTCACAGTTCATCAAAGGCAAATACAGAGCATTGCACCTGCAACAGAAAAACCCCATGCAACAGGACGGACTGAGGGAGGACTAGCTAGAAAGCTTTGCTGAAAAGAGCTCTTGCTCCAAGAAATGGAACGTGAGTCAGCAGCTCATCCTTCCAGGGAAGAAGGCTAACTCTGCGCTGTTCAGCTCGGAGACGGGAAAAGGGAGATCCGATTGCTGCTTTCAACTGCCTAAAAGAAAGGTGTGAAAAAAACAAAACCAGACTCTTCCTGCAGGTGCACAGTGAAAGGACAAGAGGCAACATATGCAAGCTGCAAAAAGAGAAATCACCACTAGACATTGCAAAAAATTGCACAGGTTTCCGAGAGAGGTCAAAGCATCCCCATCCTTTGAGACATTTAAAATTCAACTAGACAATAACCCACTCCATGTTGGTCCTGCTCTGACCAGGGGGTTGGATCAGATGATGTCCAAATGTCTGTTTCAAATTAAATGACTCTATGATAATTCAGTCATCTAGCCCAGAATTAATCCAGTTGAATCAGTGAATCAGAAACCAGTTTCTGCTGGATTACCGAGTCAGACTGGCCTAGTGAATGCCCCAATGAGTGCTAGAATCCATGCAAGGATGGCGATATAAACTAGCTGAAATCTAGCATCACTGTGGAAACACAGAGGGGTGCCCAGAGCACGGCCCTTTCGGTTACCCAACCTCAGAGCATTATCGCTACATTGAACACATTACATAAATAGAAAGCTTTTTAGGAGACTAAAGTGTTACTCCATATTCAGTTGAAAAGAGACTCGTGGCTATAAATGTATGCATAAACAATTCTACATGGTGTTCAGCAAAGAAACAGGAGAGAAGAAACATGCTGGAAGACCAGACAGCTGGCTCACACATACCCATTGTGCACCGAGGCTCTTGGATCGTTACTTGTTTTCACTTGTATCATGAGCAGAGAGAGGAGAAAGAAGAACACTGCCATGGCAAAGCTGATTCGATACACAGCTCTATATCCAACAAACACATCACAGCTGACAAAGCCATTCATGTGCGGTATCCGAGTATGAAGCCCTTCATCACAAAATCCAGGTATCTGAGCAAAGACATGTTTGGTTGTGAGTTTACATCTGCACTTGCAATTCCACTCTTTAAGCATTCTTAACAGCTAAGGTTCTCAGCCAGCTCTCTTCTGGGAGTTCTGATAACAAAAGACCTTGTGGCTCAGCAAGTCTGCACAGACCTCATTATCGTCTTTCTATCCCCATGACATCACTAAACACAGCCAGGAAGATTAAGATACCAAAGCAGCAGGCCTCTAATAATGACTGGCCCCTCCAGGTCTGGTGGGGTTTCAGAGACCAGGCACGTATTTAAAAATGTACGTTCACTGAATTTGCTACTTCAGCTAGAAATTGTTGGGCACAAACTTGAGTATAAGAAATTCCACCTAAACATGAGGAGGAACTTCTTTACTCTACCAGTGGTAGAGCACTGGAACAGGCTGCCCAGAGAGGTGGTGGAATCTCCTTCTCTGGAGACATTCAAAACCCGCCTGG
>JAOXNO010000005.1:10766966-10779157 GCA_028565335.1 Limnodromus scolopaceus
TTTTGTTTTTTTTATGTTTGGACTAGATGATCTTAAAGGTCCCTTCTAACCTGGGCGATTCTGTGAGACTCATCTCCATCAGCTTACACTAGCCTCAGTCCGGAGACTGAAGGTGCACGGTTGTAAAAGCCAGAGATACAGCTTCCTTTAAAGTGGAAGAAGAGGTTGAGGAACCATGTGAAAAGAGACATTGTTCTGCTGCCGCCCAGAGTGCAGGGGCCTCTCTGGTTTTGGATTGCCAGCGTTCTGCCAGGCTGGCAGCTTGGAGGAGTTAAGAGAAAACCAGCCAAGCGCTGCGCTCCTTGTTGCTAAAGCCTGGGAGCAAATGAAATGCGTGAGAGTCTGTGAGGATGTAACAGCAGCGAGAAGGTGACAAAAGTCAATAAAGAAGTTTAGGAAAGAGGTTTGGAGCTATTTAATTGGCATTCGTATTGCACAATGTCAGAGGGCAGGGTCAGAACTGACCAGTTTGAGTTACAGATATATTCTGGCTGCAGCAATTCCAGCTATTGCACATCACATCCCACTGTGTCAGACCCTTCTTTCCTTCACATATTCCCTTTCTGAAAAACCTGCTTCCATCACAGAAAGGGACACATAATCAGAACGACAGCTTTATTGCCATCTAAAATGGCAAAGAAATAACAAAGAACATCCAGTAAAACAGCCATTTGCTTTCCACAGCAGCTTTAACGCTCAGAATATATGAACGTTATGTTAGCAGTATCATCTCTCTTGTAATCAGCCTCATTCATGGAGACACACAGGCTTCTTTCAGAAAAGGATCACACCATAAATCATGGAAACTGTGCTTCCTTCAGATAATATATGACCCTTTATTATTAACATATTTTTATTACCCTTTTAGGTGCAGCAGCTGGATCTGTAAGAAGGCTTTTGCCACATCCCTGCTGCTTCCCCCTTTGTTCACATGAATGTATGCAGAATAAAGGCAGAATCCAAAATTCTGTGTTGCCTTCCCAGTAATCCTGGGTAAATAATTTCATAGGTATATTACTAATACAGTGATGAAACTCAGCTAAATCCCCAGTCTGAGAACATTTTCTTCACAGGAAATTTATGAGACTAACAGTTTTATTAAGTACTGTGGGATCCTCCGCTGGAAGATGCCTGGGAAAGACAAAGGATACAGATAAAAACCTTTTTCCTTCCACTGTCCACATAAGAAGAGATTTCCAAGTGCTCATTTTACTTCCCAACATAAAGCCCCTCTGATTCTGTGTAACATCACCTCCAACCACACGTGTTTAACGGGAGATAAGGATGATGTCAGCCTAGTGACTGTCAGCTATGGGAACGAGACAGGATGTGGCAGGAGGTTATCCTGGTTTGTACAAAAATACCCTGCTCTGGTATGTTAATCGGTGCTGGCAGCAGAATGAAATGGTGCATCCCTTATGGATCTATACGTTACATCGCGTACACAGCTATGTGTTAGTCGAAATGCCTGGAGTAAACCCCTTGAAATTAGGTAATATTTTAAAGGAAACGTGTCAGATGTAGTCATTTGAAAGTAGTTCTCTGCAGTTCTTCGTGCAACTGAGCTCATAAAAAAATGTCACTCAAGCTTGTGCGTTAGTGCTATTCCTGTTAATCTCAAGGGTCTCCCTTTCATGATAACAAAAATGCAGAACTTTTCCTCGTGTTCCCCAGAGTATTTGAGGGTCCCTGCTCTGCATGGGCTGTATTTTCACAGGTAACAGATCCCATAGCCAGTTTATAATCGAATAACCCTTTGAGCACCCAGAATCTTTCAGTCAGGTGAAGGGAGCTGCAAATTAGAGTGGCCGGGTCAAGTCAAATGTAAAAATTAAAAATCATAGGTAGTCTGTGTTTCTGCAGTAGTGCTGCCCTGACCCACACACGGGTCTAAACATCTTACTGTGCTCTGGCCTGCACAAACTTCCGAATTTTGTGGTACCAGCATCAGCTTTCTAATACAACCCTTCAAATCATTGGACTTCCGTGAAGCGTTTGGCTTTGAACAGTGTTTGTAACTGGGCTTTGGTTGGATCTCCAGAGCATAAAGAATTACACAATTTTCTTTAGGGACAACAGCTGTTTAGCTTAGGCTTTGGGTTGAGCTCTGTTCCACCATCCAGATTTTAAACGGTGCTTTGAGAATAGCTGTCAAAGTCCTCCAGCTGTGAGGAGTTTATTCATTAGATAACGGGCAAAACTGCTATGGCTGAAACCACCAGTGGGCTTAATTAGTCTCTAAATCATAGAATCATAGAATGTTTAGAGTTGGAAGGGACCTTAAAGATCATCGAGTTCCAAGCCCCCTGCCCTGGGCAGGGACACCTCCACTAGAGCAGTTTGCTCAAAATCCCATCCAGCCTGGCCTTGAACACCTCCAGGGATGGGGCAGCCACGACTTCCCTGGGCAACCTGGGCCAGTGTCTCACCACCCTCACTGTGAAGAATTTCTTTCTGGTGTCTAATCTAAATCTCCCCTCTTCCAATGTAAAACCGTTGCCCCGTGTCCTGTCACTACACTTCCTGACAAAGAGTCCCTCCCCAGCTCTCCTGTAGCTCCCTTCAGATATTGGAAGGCTGCTATGAGGTCTCCTCGGAGCCTTCTTTTCTCCGGGCTGAAGGCTAAATGGTCAGAGTTAATAGTTTCTACAAAATGATGATGTTCCAGGAGGTTAGAAACATCATTAAATTTACGGAGCTCCCAGCTGACTTTCTTGGGGGTGTGATCTCACGGGACTCACCCACCACCAACAGGCAAAGGCCACCGCGCGCTGTCGGCTGCCGTTCCCCGGGGAATCGCAGTGACCGGAGCCAGCGGCGGGGCTCTTCCCTGCACACAGGGTGGCTTCACGCTCACAAGCCCCTACAATCTGACATCAAGATAAATCGACCTGGTCCACACTCCCGAGTCGTCAAGCAGTCGCGAGCTGCTTTTCTCCGCAGTCCTTTGCTCACGATTTTATAATTCTCTTCCCTTGCCTGCATGCTCTGTGACTGCATTAGCACCTGCCTCTGCACTTCTTAGACTATTTGCCTATCGTGTCATGGATACGTGAGTCATCTTATTTGTGATCTGCTGAGCTGAGTGAGAGTCATAGTAGAGTTGTGCGCTTCAAGGCCATTAGTAACGCTGCTAAAACTTGCATAATATATTCTTCTGTGTCTAAATCCCTGAGAGATTGAGTAACTGTTTTCTTTTTCACCCCAAGTGACTATGCAACTGGATGAGTCACTGCTGTTATGATAGAGGAATTGTAATCTTTGTGCCTGTCCAGTTTTCTTTGGCCAGAAATTTATTTTATAGAACACCTTGGTTCAATCTCCTCCAAGTCCTTATATGTCACCAGAGACCTTTTCACTGACTTTGGTCGGCGTTAGATCATGTGCTCTGGGCTGGAAACTGCGTTAGTTCGGGTTATTGGTAAAACAGATGGAGAGAAATGTTCATCTTTACCCAATATTCTGGAATGATATTACCGAGCTCTTTCATCTCATTATTTATGGAAGCGCTATTGAAAAGTATTTATATAACATTAAATAAAAGGTTATTTTAGAAAAAAAAAAAAGTACAAAAGCACACCAAAACACAAACAGTGATATTCTGGAGGGAATATTTTGTACAAAAGATCTGCAGTGACATCTGTGAATGAGCCGTGGAAGGGACTAGCAACAGATGGCTGGTAAAAAGGGGGAGGGAAAGATACTCGGGCAGGGCCCTCTGGGGAGCAGGATCTGCCCCAGAAGGGGCTGGTGCCATTGGAGCAGCCTTAGCCCAGCGCCGGGAACTGGTCAGAGCTCTCCCAGGAGGAGCCTCGCAGCCAGAGGCATTGCTGGAGCTTGGCACCTTCTCACCCACAGGCGAGACAGAATTAGTGCAGAGCCAGGCACCAGCCCCTGCTCCGCCTGGCGATGCTCATCCAGGCTCGGGTTTGATGCCACAGCCCCTCAGGCTGTACAGGGCATCAAGGTTCCTGCTTTTAAGTAGCCATTTCAAGAGCTGGTAGCCACAAAGCAAGCCAACCTTCCACTCGAGCACTGTCCGAGCACTCTTACAAATATTGCTGAGTTTATTGTTTCAAATGTTTTTGTGGTTTTTCTTTGCCTGATATATTTTTTTTCATTAAGCCAGGATTTATTTCCCCTGTCTCTGTGACCCCATCTCTCCCATGAGAGCCCGCACTGAAATCCAGCTGGCCAGCCTTCTTGTGTCAGCGACCACTGCAGCAGAACAGCTTCTGGTGAAACAACAGCGGGAGGAAAAGTCAGGAATTTCTGGATTTAATCCTGCCTCCAGCAGTGATGAGTTGTGTGGCTTTAGGTGAGCCACAGCACTACGTGAGTCAATATGTAAAGTGAGAAAACCAGCATATCCCAGAGTCATGGTAGGCTCTGTTTGTTCGTCTTTCCACACAGCTTAAAATCAGATGAGTGCCTGACCCAATTTTTTCTCGTACTACAAAGAGCAATACAGGATCATACTGGCCATGGTAGTTTCTTTCAGCTGGAGATTTCTTTTCCCCTCTTTTTCCATTGTCCCCCACATTGGTGCTGCTGCTTTCCAGATGCTCTGAAGCTAGTGGAATTGTTTTTTCTCAGAAATATTTTAAATCATGTAAATCTCCCTGGTGTACCAGCAGACATTTTAGATGTTGCATTTTTGCACTTGCTCCAGGAAGCATTTCGCATCTTACAGTTGCTCATGTTGCTGTATTTTTTTAAAGAAGGGAAAACGGTCCCTTCCTCTTGTGTCTTCAGCAGAGACTGTTTCTCCTTGAGGAAGGAGTTCACATGATCATATAGACGCGTCAGATAAATCCCTTCCCACGTTTGATATTTGCTAAGTTGAACGATTGTTATTCCAAAGCCAATAGCTGGGATGGTTGTGTGATTTAATGTCTCCGGAGCAATTTTTTTTCTTCTGTTCACAAGCTTTAAAGAAGTGAGGTCTAAAAATGAAATCTTTCAACTTAGAAAGACTCACTAACCAAACACTCTCAACTACGTTATCTTCACAAATATTTCTCCCTGTTTGTTTGTTTAAAGCTGGCCAAGAGTTCCAGAAATACTTTTAAGATAACAAAAATGGGCATCCAGATCGGAAAGGAACTCTGTATTTAGAAACACTGAAATACTACTGGGGGGTGGCTGTGCTGTTAACTCTTTTCTGGTTGCTCTGAACCTCCATGGCGTTGGAGGGTGAGTCACCACATTCTTCTTTACATAAATGTTTTTTCCCATCCTAGACAGTTTTGAAAAAAAGTACCCTAAGGGAGTCTAATAACACAAAACCATCTTTAGTCCCATCGTTGAGTTCAATAAGGTTGTTGCCCAAGAGAGACTAAATCAACTGGTTTCCCAAAGGCATTGGGTACTGACAAGGCTCAGCATTCACCACGTCCACGTGCACGGGGGACAGAAACAGCCACAGGCTTAATTCTGGAAGGGAAGGAAGGGGAAGAACTGAGGGCTGAGTGTTGATTTATCGGGGGATCTTACAAACCAGCTTCCTGCTGCAGAACACACTTGAGAACGCTGAACCTTTACTACAAATTCACACAGGCAAATTTTTAAAACGTATGCTGAGGGTATCATGTTATTGAAAATTGAGAGCGTCTGTAAGACCTTCCTAAGCTGGAGCTCCACAGGGGCTTCAGTGGCAGAAGCAGAGTGATTTCCCCCTAATGTAACTAATAGTTCCATTCTGAACTTGCTGTCTTTGTGAGGGAATGGCAGGACTTTTTTTTTCAGACTCTAAAGGATGGCTTGCAATTTTTAGTTAAAAAGTATGTTAGAATAACTGTATTTGTTACTGTGGTTTTAGGGGCTTGTGCAGAACCCAATGCCTCCACAGGCCAGCAGTCCAATTCTTAGGGATACTTTCTTTTCAAAGCTGTTTTTTCCCAAACATATTTAATATTGTTACAGTCCTCAACCCATTTCAGACCATCAAAGCAAAGCAGAAACGGACATGCTGGTGCCCATGTGTGTGTCAGAAAACGTCACTGCACTAGGAGTGGTTTCTGGGCTGAGAAATAGTCCCTGCAAGAACACAGAGCCTTTGGTGAGACACAGAAGCATAAACAAGGTGTCTCTTTTTCTCTCCTGCTTGGATGGTTTTCATCTCACTGCCCTGAAGCTGCCTACGAGGTAAATGTCTACCCCATGGTAGTTACCGAGCTCTCTCTTTCCAGCCAGTGAAGATGGACAGATGGGATCAATCGGTCTCTGACATCTGATCTACCACGACTCCCTTAGTCCTGGCCTCTACTTTACTGCCACGGAAACTTTGATGTCTTATTTTTAGATGGGTTTTTGTGGTTTTAGAACTTAAGCCTGATTGTAGCTGGATATTAATTTCAGTGCAGAAAATAACGTGCAAAACCTGACGCGTGCCAGTCAGCGAGGAGCGTGCTGGGCAGTGGCAATCTCGGCTCAATTATCTGTCTGCAGGGGTTGAAATTTAGCGAGCGTTTTACAGTGAGGCACCAGAGAGCGTTAAGATGTTGCTTAACAGAAGAGCCATTATTTACCATTAATAAAGCTGATACCATGACACATTCCTTATGGCGTAGATGGGCTATCATAGCTTGGCAACGGGAACAGGAGGAATTATTCTGCCTGGCTTGCACTCTTGTCTTCATTGTAAAAGGAAAAATAACGAGGCTGTAATTACCCAGCTTGGAACTAAATGAACCCAACTGAAAATGCTGAATGATGAAAGATGACTCCTAACAGCTTCCCAAACTTAGCTTGTTTGGATACTGTCACCGACGGTGCCAGTGTCAGCTCCTGGCTCTCGCTGGGCTGGATCCAGCCGGCACAGCTCAGTTGTTTGGGCTGTGGCGGTGTCCCAGTTTGAAGTAGCATTGAACAAATAGTGGAAAATACACCATAAGCCTTGCCAAAACGACCTGTTTACTTGAGGAAGTCAGCGTGCAGCAAATTAGGATGAAATTCATAGCACACAAGCCCCTCCATATTAACTCTCGGGGTAAAGATCCCCGTCATGTGGTGGTTTACTCCAGATTGCTTTGCTGGTGGGATCACACACTCCTCCCTCCAGCATCCAACATTACAGTTTGCGTGAGGTTTCTCTAGTTTTGCATCTTAAATGTATCTAATAAACCATTAGATTGAATGAGTCTTTTTTTTTCCCCTTCATGCAAGTAAAGAGGAGAAAAGAGGGATCTGTTATTCCATTAATTCTAGTTCTCAGTGTCACGCAGTTTCTTGTTAGCCAGCAATGCAAGAGCTAGCAGACTTACTTCCCAAATCGGTTTAGATACTGAGAAGCTGATCACCTTCTGTGCGGTGTGTTTGGTGGAGCTGTTGGAGAGCCGAGGATGAACTTCCCATAGCAATGAAGAGGCATAAATGAATGCTTTCAGGTGCCCAACCGGCTACATTCTTGTTCAACTCACCCTTGAAGACTGCTGAGATTTAATTGTATCATATTAATGATATGTTACAGTGCCTGGAAACTTGGATAAATAATAACTAAAAAGGCCTTTTAGTCAAAATAAAGAGGATTTTCCCTCCTGGTTGCTCAGGTTGAGCCCTCATTTCTGCAGGAGAGCAGGCAGGGCTGCTGTGGAGCATATGCCTCTTGTCCAAACAGTGAGATGTCCTGCTGGTTGCCATAGCAATGGGGAGAGCAGAGGCTGTTTGGGGTAGCAATTCTGCAACGCACACGCCCATTTGGTACCGCATCCCCTTGCTTAGCAGCTCCCTCAGTCGGCCAGGTCCCAGCAGCTACCACCAGCTTGAGATGGGCAGCTCGCAAAGTGTCCATCTATAGAGTGGGCCATCTTACAGATATTTAGCTTGTTGTAGGGGTTGCTCCCTTGAACATGCCTTTGCAGGATGGCCAACATATAGACATACGTTGAAATATAAAAATATATCTGCCCGTTTAGAAATACCAATGGCTTGCAGCATGCACATCAGGTCACAACTATTGCAGCCACCTTTACCTGCAGAGAGGGGTTATTGGGCAGCACCTTTGCAATTTGGGCAAAGGATATTTTCGACCCTGACTAGCATTTCTATCTAATTTAGTATTAGAGGGCAAGGAACCCAAAACCCAGACTTTTAGATCAAATATAACTGAAGCTCTGTGACCCATGACAACCTGATGGTGGGCTAAGGTGTTAACATATGGCTCAAGGAAGCTGATATCTATTTAAATACCATGGCTAGGTTATTCTTGTGGTGGATAGTCTGAATAAAGATACTTGATGCTTTATCAGGCCAAGTTTTACAAAGCTGAAAGCAATTATTTGAGAGATGTTTTAAAAGGAAAACATTTAATCAACAAAAGTGAGTGGCAACTCACTGTATGAAAATCTGTATGAAAACATTAACCAAAAAACTATAATCCCGCATAAAAGTGAAAATTTTACACCTGTCCAAAAAAACCTAGCCCAGCTTTAGGAGAAAGCAAGAATCTGAAACAGATACAGTGATATACGGGATTAAGTGGAATCCTATAAAAACTGGAAATGCTAGAATAACCATGAGGGGAGAGTCATGACATAAAGACCAGTAAATAAAATACATCTCAAGAGCAGCGGGAGATTGGCCATTATTGGGTGAGGAATGTCTGCTGGCATGGACCCACAACAGCATCAGGCTGTCCACCTGCGATGGATGTGGAGGGGCTGCCAGTAACAGTGCAGACAAGGTTAATGTTGTGGGCTGGGTGATAATCTTTCTCCATAGTGGTCCCTTCTGTCCTTCCACTAGCCAACTGCAAAAAGGAGATGATAACACCTCTTTTCCTTTATTTTTGTTTGCCTTGGTTATTTAAAGGATTATGCGTTCTGAGGCTGGGACTATGCCTTTAATATCTACTACTACCGTAGGGATGGAGCATGGGATCTCAGACTAAAACACTGGTGTGACAACAACAGGATCACTTGAGGGTTGATGGCTCTGCCTCCAGGCAAATCCCACGCCCCTCAGCATCCTGCATCCCTCCCAGGAGCCAGCACCGTACCCTGCCCACACAGTCAGTGAGGAACAACAGGGTTCTGTCAGCCCCTGCATCCACCCCAGGGTGGCAGAGCCCTTCTCTGGGCCACCCAATACACAAGGTGGCCCTGTCACCTTTCCTTACACCTCCCTGTGTCGGCCACTGCACACCTGGGCAACGCCTGAAGCCCAGGGTGGGCTCCCAGTGCGGTGCTGTATGTCAGTGCCTGTGTGAAACGCTCCCAGGTCACCAGGCAAACCCTGGGTTTATTTCGTGCACGCTATCAGCACAAACAGAATATTTTGTTCCCTGACAGGAACACGGAGCCCTTCCCACGGGGCGCCCTGAACTCCTGCTGCTCTCAGACCAAATCCCAGGGATGCTGCACCTCCCCAGCCTTAGTCTTTGTAGCCTCAGGAACAGTTAGAACAGACAAACAGCACCGTGTCTAAGGACGTGGGGTGGCACAGGACACAGGAACAGCCTTCTAGAGCTTATCCTGGCTGCCGCAGTGGCCAGCTGCCTCACGAGGCGGCATCTAGTTACACGTCCCCCCTTAATGAACTGACACGGAAAACAGGGAATCATGCCAGGAGGTTAGGCTGAATTTTCTCCCGACCTTAGGTAGTGACTGAGTGTATTCGGTGAAGCCTGAGGATTGCAGTCCTTTGGCTCACAACAGAGAATTAATAACCTGAGTTTGATCCCTCACCATTCCAAAGCAGGAGCACTCCGTGCAGAGCCCGTGGAATAAAGTCACATGAAAGCCCATTTAACTGAGAGCACAAGTCAGGATCAAAATATTTACATGGCTTCTGCACTTCTGCACCAGGAGTCCTTGTCTGGCTGCCAAACACCGGGGAAAAATCATAACCGTTGGCTGGGTGGCTCTGGAGTAGGTTATAAAGCTGACAGAGATGGCTGTTTTCTTCTCATTTACTACCATACCCCTTTGCTCTCCAAACAGGCAGAAGCACAAGTGCCAACTCTCTGTTACTTGTTTTTCTCCAACCACCCATCTAGAGAAACAGAAGGATAAAGGTACCTGTGCAGGGCTCCGGGGATCTCCTGCTTCCACACCAGCCAGACCTGAGCAGTCACCCCCCATCACCTTACACGATACCTCTCCTCTTGCACCTTCTCATCCTGACAGTCAGTTTTAGCTCTTCCTGTTTACCTGACCCTCCTTAGCAAACAGAACAACCCTATTTTTATTAATATTCACATATTCCCCCCTCATCCGAATACGTCCCTGAGCTGACAGAGATGTTGCTATTCACCCCATGTCCCAAACAAGAAAGTCTTTGCCAGTGGGATGATTTTCTGGCAAAGCACATGCTGGGTACGTGACCTTTGTGGGTTTACACTGAAGAAGCTTCTGGATTCCTCTAGACAAACAAATCCCTTACCAAGCACGATTTATGCTTGTTATATAGTCTTTGTGCTGCGACCCAGCTGCCGCGCTTTCTCCTGCCAGCAGCAGGTAAAGTTCTTCTTATACAGAGTGGGTGAGGGAGTTTGTGATGGGCTTTGGGACCCCCTGGGTAAGACGTGGCACAGGGCAGGGCTGTCACTGGCTGACGACACTGGCTGGCCACGGGAGCTGAGTTTGAGAGCTGCTTGTGTTTGTGGCAGCTGCAAAGAGGTGACCATCGAGTGACTTATTTTGCAAGAGCCTTTGGACAGGAGAAATTTTGCAGGACTGAAGGAGTAGAGGGTGCACGGCCACGATGGGCTTTCAGCTGAGGCTTTGAACAGCACTTCAGAGACTATTAAAAAAAAAAAAAATTCATTTCTATTCCCAACTGAATACATTCCCTAGGGAAAAGGGGGAAAAAAATAGTAAGTTTGGGCTGAGATTCCAACCTATCTAAATGGGAGAAACCTTTTGGAGGTGTTTGGCTCCACAGAGGAGATAAGGTCCCCGGGGAGTAGTGGCCGGGCAGGGGGAAGGAACGAGCTCGTGGAGTGAAATTGCCCAGAAGCAAAGCACAGCCACTCGCTTTGCAATGAAAAGCTTTATCATCTCTGCACAGATTACAGGAGCTAAAAATAGCCCCAGCTCAAAGTAAACAGTTTTTTCAGCGTGCTCTGCCCCCCTGGCATGTCGGCCCCGTGCCGAGCCACCGTGCCAGCAGCCACCACGCACGTCCCAGCCCCGAGAGGGGCTCCCCACCGCCAGGCTCCGCTCTGCCACCCTGCCCGCTTATAGAGGTGACCCCGGAGGGGGGTCGCTAATGACTTTAGCCTCATTACAAGCTTTTTCTTTTTTTCTGTGTGTTCCACTTGTTGATGAACCTTTCTGGATGAGCAACCTCTATAGAAACAAAATGGGTCTGAACGCCGAGTAATTCATTCAGACATCCCGACGCCCACTCTCTCTTCCCTAATCAACAGCAAACTGTGTCCTTCCTTTGACAGCACGAAGAGTGGCTTGTCACTAACGCTGCTTTTACCTGTCGGTTGCTCTTCTTCTCATGAATCTCTGAGTGCAAGCTGCTGTTTGATGGCTTAAGACATCCGCGCTTTCCTTAGGGAGCCCAGCAGACCGTCGAAAGTACGTTCCGTGGTTTTTCTGATCAGAACTTTATTTAAAGTAGCTATTTTGGGGGAGGAAGTCCGGGGGAAAAAAAAATAGTAAATCAGGTTGTCACATTTTTTTCCGTGCGTATCTTGTGCCATTCTGCATTTCCTTGCAATCCCGATGACATCAAGTGACACGGAGAGCTCAATGCCTGGGAAAGGCAGCGGGAAGCGGCTCTTACGTGAGGAGGCTCCGTGCCACATCAGAGGGCTATTGCAGCGCTGCTCCGACACCGGCAGCACGGGCTTCTGAGGGAAGCAGGGCTCAGGCTGCAAAAACAGTCAGGTCAGAGGTGGGTCAGATCCTTCTGAAGTGACAGCTTCTCTCCTTGGGCTTCAGAGCTTCCCGGAGGGTCCTTTGTGCTGGTGGTTTTTCTTGCTGGAGCAGGCAGTGCACAATCCAGCACCGCAGCGCTGCTCCGGGGGTGGCTTTCTTTACGTTAGCACCCTTGGGGACACGCTCACCTCATTCTGACACTTGCCCTAGGAGATTGCTCTGGCTTCGTCCCTCCTCCAGCTAAAGGTTGACAGTCAGCCTGTGGGACAGCTTCTTGCTCTTCCCTGAGCCGCACTCGGGTGTCACAGGACCAGCCCTTCCCTGGGGTGCTGCTCTCCTCATCCCACTCCGTGATGG
>JAOXNO010000005.1:10781362-10794148 GCA_028565335.1 Limnodromus scolopaceus
GTCACAAGGCTGAGGACCGGACTGTCCTTGCAGAGATGGAGTGAGTCTTGCCCTCTCCCAGCAAAGCAATTAGCACTAATGAGCCCCGTTCCAGTCAGGGCATTCAGGCAGGAGCAGGCAGCAATATCCACACCCTGGTGTGCTCCCACACCTTCCCACCACGCTGGTAGGGCTTTGCAGGAGCACGGGCCAGCAGGACGGCTCAAGATCTGACACTGCAACCAGCTTGTTCATTTGGCTTCCCACCCAGTGATGTCTCCAAGGCTGATGTGACACAAGGAGGTGATACCACCCAGAAAGCATGTTCCCGGGCCCCTGGGGTGACAAGAACAGCTAAAACTTCCTCTTCTCCTGGTGTGGCCCTGATCTGGCTGCGAGCTGTGCTTCGCAACAGGGTGGATACAAAGGTAGGTGCTCGATAGGCGGCATTGCCTTGCCCCAAGCACCTTCCCCCCCTTAAATCCGGCTGCTATCACCAGCTCTGCATTTCACCCCCAAGTAAGGCTGGCACCCAGGGGCAGATGAGCCAAAGCACGCTTGGATTTTACCCCGTGGGAGTCTGCGGAGCAAAAGGTGCTGCAAAAAGACACAAAGCTATTTTTCTCTTGGGAGGCACTTCCCCGGCACCTACACCTGGTAAATTATCTCAGGCTGATGGTGCCTTTGGCCAGGCCCCGATGGTGAGGGCAAACGGCGGGATGCAGCGGGGACCAGGACCCGCATCCCAGGGATGCTCTGGAGAAAGCTGGGGGGAGCGGTGGGGCGGGAGGGCAGGAGGAAGCGCCCGGCAGCGAAACCCGCAGCGCCGAGCATCGAAGGAAGGATGTTCGGGCACACGCGGCTGCCGGGAGATGGGGTTACGAGGCGCAGCGAAACAAAGATCACCGCGAAGAGGAAACAGATCCCTCCCGCCGACTGAAAGGTAGGAGCCGAGCAGTAGCGGCTTGACATCATCGGGATGAGCATTGGATTACAGCAGGCAGGGACTGACTCGGGAATGGGAGGAGAACACGCCCCTCGGCCCCAGAAGTGCAACTTCATTTAGCAGCTCCCAGTACAAGGAAACGGCAAGTCTGAAGCTGGCTGCCATCCCCCGGCCGGCTTGGCCACTCGCCACAGCGGGCAGAGGCGCCAGGAGGGTGGAATCCAGCCTGGGATCCTGCCTCGGCAGCGGGACGGCGGCACTTGGGATTCGGGAGGCAGCGGGGTCCCGGGGCGGCCGTAAGTAGGGCTGTGCACGCTGCTGCGGGGCAGGCGAGGGGCTGGGGGCAGTGGGTGGCCGGGAGCCCTGGCAGCGCAGCGAGGGGCTGCTCGCCAGCTTCTCCCCCCTCCTCCGGGCACGGGAGCCAGGGCTGGGAAAGGGTGATTTGTTTTAAGATTCAGTTAACTTTTACCTAACCGGCAGCGAACGGCGAGATTTCTGCTGCCCACAAACCGTGGGCTGAAAAACTAAGCTGCATCCCGGTGGTTTGTTTTTTCTTTTTTTCTTTTTTTTTTTTTCCTGTTGGGAGAAAGCGTTTGGAGGCTGATGGCAGGGAGGTGGCAGCTGTTTCACTTGGAAAATGATGCCGTTCAGTACTTGCTGGGAAGGGGTAGCAGGGAGAGCAGGCTCGGCAGTTAGAAATCACAAAGGACCGTGGATCGGTGACCCCCGTGGGGATTTCTGGCCTCATTTCTGAAATGCATCCAGTTATTCCGAGCGACTCACCGGAGGGAATTCCCTTACAGCATCGGGGTGGCTCTGTGCTCGCAGGGGAATGGATGTCAGCCTGCGGGACAGGCGCCCGACGTGCCATCCGTGTGGGGCCGTGGCATGGATCCGTCCTCAGGGCTACCGGGGGCTCCCCTTCCAACCATGGGTGGCGGAAGCGGGCTCGGAGGCTCCCCGGCATCCAGCTTTCCAAGCAAAGACTCGGGATAAAAAAAGAACTGCTGTGTGGTGGTATTCTCAGGAGGCTTTGCAAATTCCTCCACCTCAGAGCTGTGTGCCTTTCTCTTCTCTCTCTGGATTCCCCTAAGCAGCTGGTAGGGAGCCGTGGTGGTGAGCTTTCACGTGCATGTCATGCCTTGGCCCCAAAGGGGTGTTTGGGAAATATTTCCCTTTGCTTGGAAGGGATAAATGGGTCCAGAGAACAAGGGCCAAGTGTAGCTGTGGACCCAGAAGCAATGCCGTGGGTGGCTGGGCTGGTGGCACAAAGGAGGAGGAGGACACACTTGATCAAATAAACAAGAGGCAGCCACAGCAGGGATGCTGCAGCAGTGCAAGAGCGAGAGGAGACTTGTGAGGTGGAGATGGCTTGGCGGGGTGGTAGAGACCATCTGATGCTGCAGCCCCTCAGGCTCTGCGCTCTTTGCTCATGGTGAGGTCAATGTGCCTCACTTGGGTAGCTATGGGGCACACCTTGGCTTCTGAGACTCTTGGCTGGAACTGAGAAATGGTCATGTTTCCACTCTTGTGAGGGATGGTGTTTGGGAAAGAAGGATGGATGAAGAGATCCTCAATGGCTGGCTTCGTTCATAGTGCAGATGTGGGTTAAATGGCCCTTTATAAACATGGATGCACCAGTAGTGCTTCATGTACCTCGAGCACAGAACAGGGCATTGAGTCCTTCAGACAGAGCTCCCCATGGATGTACGAGTCCCCCATGCCATCATTTTCAGGGACAGTTTCCAGAGAGTGTGGACTAAGTAGTGCCTTAGATAACTGGAGATCATGAAATATAGTCCATAGGCTCCCATAGCTTGGTCATGGAGAAATGAAAACCCAAGAATGTTCATAGCCATGTATCTTCCAACCACGTGGTATTGCTGTATGCAGCGGCCGATTCTGAGGTGTACAGGCACAGCATGAGCTAGAACGTGGAGTTTTGC
Organism: Limnodromus scolopaceus; assembly: GCA_028565335.1. Taxonomy (NCBI): domain Eukaryota; kingdom Metazoa; phylum Chordata; class Aves; order Charadriiformes; family Scolopacidae; genus Limnodromus; species Limnodromus scolopaceus. The sequence goes on from JAOXNO010000005.1 coordinate 10,784,234, forward strand.
CACTCTCCCTTATCCTCTTATTTCAAAGAAAGGTGCATCTGCTTTTGAGCCCACACGGAGGAATAACAACGGGCACAACCTGGATCCCAAGTTCCTAACACTTCCTGATCTTCCACGTTTTGGAGCCAGTTTCTGCAGCATACTGCTGTGCGTTAATCCCTCCAGCCTGTCTGGGCAACCGAACAGCAGAGTTACTCCTATTTTACAGGGGCTACACACAAAGCAGATTACTTTCCTGGGCTCATACAAGGTCTGTGGCAGAATCAGGGATGAATCTACAAGTCCACAAAGAACAGCAGAAGCTTCAACCCAGTTTTTTTGTTTGCCTTTGTACACCACCCTGTTCTGGCCTCTCCCATTTTCACATCCAAAGCTTGGATCCAATTGTTTCTCCACACTACTAAGGGTTTCCTTAGCATCAAAGCTGCACGTCTGGACTGATCCAGAAAACAAATTTTCCACCACAGTACCCATTTTAGAGGATGAGAAGGGAACCCTTCCATGCTTTTAGTTGTCTCTAGCCCACGACTAGAAAAAAAGCCAAGTCATAAAGGGAGCTGCTCCAGCGCTGCCAGTGAGAAGGGGAGGTTCAGCTTTTGCGTGGACTTTGTCCCCAGCTCCTCAGAACGGCAGTTGGAGAGGCCAAGACATCGCTCCAAGGCTCAGCTGGCACCTGTGGCGCGAGCAGGAAGAGCGGCAGTTGGACTATGAACCACCTAGTCCCCTGCTTCAAAACGCTCGCTCCCTTCAAGCCTACGGGGATACCTGCTTTACACCACCCATTTCTGGTTTGCATGACGAGTTCCCAAACGCTTCCTTCCCAGCACAGCCCCGGAGAGGCTCGGTGCTCTTTGCACGGCTCCTCCACGTCGGCTTTCACGCAGGCAGGTTGCTGGTCACAAGCCACCGCCTCGGGAACTCCCTGGCGAGCACCAAAATGCCAACATTAGTTGATATTTGCAGTGATGTAATAAGCCAAACATATCCCTGCCGGAGCGTCATCAACTTTACTGGAATTACTCTTTCCACAAAGTGTAATTAATCTGTGGTGCTCATTGCCATGAGATACCACTGGAACAAAGAGCTCAGAAGGCGTTTTAATAGATACTAGGCAGTTATCTCGGTAACAAAACAACCCTGGGTATGATTAAGAGGATATTGCATTTTAAGGATTATAAGACCTCCTGGTTCAGGGTAATTAGTAACTGATGAAAAACATTCCACTACAATTACAAGTTTTCTTGCACCTCTGCGCCAAGGATGCCAGCTGCTACTGGGGCACCGCATGAGAGAGTCTCTTGGTCTGGGCTGGGAGGAGCAGGCTCCGTTTCCACTCCGTGATGTGCACAGCCTGTTGTTTACCCAGGAGTCAAAAGACACAAGAGCGACCTTCTCTCTGCTGCCACCACCTTGCTTGAAACCAGAGAGGATTTCCTCTCTGGATCAAAAGCAGCACCATCACAGCTGTTATGTAGAATAATGCTGAATTCTGCCAAAAAGCATTCTGGGGTTGTTTTTTTTTTTTGGAATGTATATTCATTTTGAAGGAATGCTGAGAGCACCGAGTTTGTTTTGTGTGCTTGTTCCTGTTGGGTAACAGCTGGTAAACATGGAGGGAATCTGAACCCCAAACACGTGAATCATGCTGGTGCCCTTGTAATTCATTCCTGATGCGGTATTGACGTTCAGGTGTCCAATGAACATTTCCACAGGGGTCCCAAAATAATCTGCGGTACCTTGATAGCTTGTAGGACTAGATTAGGAGGGGTAAAGTGTTCTTTAACAAGTTACTTCCGCCCATCTGTAGTCCTACTGCATGGACTAATCCATCTCACCACCCTTAAATCCCCGAACTCCCTGTGTGGGATATTGCCTGGGCTTTCCACAGAGGGGCCTTCAGAGCTCTGCCCATTGTCCCAGGAGCAGCAGGACTGGGTGGGCCAGCAGAGGGTGAGCCTTTGGGGATGGAACAAGGGGCCCAGCTTCAGATCTGCAGACTCCAGATCCCCAAGCAAGGACTGTGGGGAGAAATACCTAGCCAGAGCCAGGCTGGCAGGGTTGAAAAGCCAATACTAATTGCTATAGAGTTTCTGTCTCCAAAACCAGCTGCCTTTTTTTTTTTTTTTTTGAGAGAGAGAGAGAAAATTGGGTCCCATCCCATCGGGAACAGGGCTGCTCGGTGATAACTTTTACTTCAGAGCATCATTGCTCCAATTTGCTTTAAGCCTCTCTTGGCAGAGGGCCACGTATTTTGAGATATTTTGCAACACGCCTGAAGTGCTGGAGGTTTAACTGTTTGGGCTGCGTAACGCACCAGCCAGAGCGAGGCAGGAAGGCAAAGGAGGAAAATAAAGACTTGTGGATTTCCAAAGCTGGCTTTCTTCCTTCCTGCTTTTGTTTGCCTGCTTGGTGCCCCAAAAGGGCGATGCATATTCCCAGAGTTGTGGGAATTCTGTTTCTTTTCCGTTCCAGTGTTTCCAGTAAGCACTTCTCTGTAAATGGGGTAAACACTAACAAAAGTGTATTGTTAAGTCCCCATGTCTTTGTTTTGCTACTGTCACGATCATAATTAGTATTTTCCACTTCTGTAAGCCTGTCATCTGCAGGTCTGAAAGCGCTTTACAAATATTTGAAGCATCTAGCGAGGGGAGCGAGTATTAATAGCTCCATTTAACAGATGGGCAAACTGACACACAGAAGCAGCAAGTGCCCTGTCCTTGAAGCAGGGCCAGAGCCAGCAAGTGTCGGCTCCAGCAACCAGAGAGTTTTAAAAGTGGGTCAAAAAAATAAAGAGAAAGGCTATAGGCTTGTCCCGACTTGGAAACTGAAAGCGGAGTGGTACTCAACTCAGATGGGCCAAGCAGTAGCTTATCCAGCAATTCATCTGTCTGTATGGTTAAATGGCTCATCTCTTCCTTTCTGTTCCGCTAACATTTGTCCCTGGGACAAAGTGGAAAAAAAAACCAAAACACCAAACAGTCCGCGATGTTCCAAAAAGTCTGAAAGCTGAAACAGCTGGTAAAATAAGCAAGTGTCTTGTTGGCTGGGCTCTGCAGGTCAGGAGATTGCAATGCACCCACAGATGTTAAGGCCACAGAGGAAATGTCTTTGAGCGGGGCCTGGGGCAGCGGGAGAGGCGCAGCTGCGCACAGACAGCGGAGAAACCCGAGGGGTAGGAGACGGACCAAGCAAGGTGACTAGAATACCAGATCAAACTTCCCCTTTTTGCCTCAGAGAAGCTGATGGGGAAGTTTCACTTCTTTAAAAGGGCAGCGGAGCTGCAAACCAATATTCGTTTATACTCTTGAGGCAGCCACCGGGTCTCCCCGTGCTGCAGGTCAGGAGACATGGGTTGCCTTGGTTCTCCCCAGAACGCCCACGTGAAGTTAATAAAAGGAGAAGCAAAACCAAAGAGAACTTCTCCAAGAAGCCAGGCCCTCGGCTGGACTTCCCTTGCTCTTAGACACAAGAGGCCAGATCCCCATTAGCACAAACCCTCCTGGGAAGGTGCTACACAACCATCACCATCCCAAAGCCTTCGGTTGGTGTCTCTATGCTCGCCAAGCCAGGCTTCAGCTGATCCTGCTGGGCAGAGCCCTGCCAGACCCATGATCCCTTTGCTGCCCTAGGTGCAGATGGTGGAAAAAGCAGCCAAGCTTTATGCCTCCCAACAAAAGCACAGATAATGTTTTCTTATGTTTATTTTCTTTTCCTTCCCCAGGAGCTGCTGCCCTGCTGCGTACGAAGCTTGTTTGAAGTCATGTCCAAAAGGAAAGTCAACTAAATCAGGTAGGGATTCACACTATGGATTGATGTAATTTTTATTTGCAGGGAGATTTTACATGAACAGGAATGGGTTTTTTCCTTCGGATTTCAGAGACTCATTTGAACTCCCCCTGTATTCTGAATTACTAGATGCTAGAAAGCTGCTAAGAGGGAAAAAAAAAAAAATTACCAACACCTCTGCTGTAAGGACTTTCCTGCTGTATTTTCCATACTTTGCAGCCATGTACTCGTACCAAGCTGCGTTCCAGCGCTGGCTCTGGGGGCAGCCCGAGTGCAAGCCCTGCAGCACGGCATCTCCTCTGCCAGCAACAGGGACCTTGTCTCCAAACCCTGCTCATGGGCTGCCCACAGGCTTTGCAGGGGAATATTCTTTGCCCGCACGTAACCACGTAAGCCAGTTTTGCTTTGCACGTACCATCAGCCCAGCAAGATCCAGAGAACCCCCAAAGTTTAACCTTTCGTGGCTCTTGTGTAAATGGCACATCTGCCAGCTCAGACAGTCCTCGCCGTGGTTTCACTCCTGTGGCTCCTGCACCCGGAGCATCTCCTCACATCATCTTGCTGCTTTCTCTTGTTCCCGCGCTGAGCTTTCCCTTACACGGAGCTGCCACATTGTTTGGGGGAGACACAGGATCTCAGGACTCTTTGGGGCACACAGACTTTCATCCCGCAGGTCTCTGGGAGCCGTTCATGCCTTGTATCCAGCACCTTTCCCATGTACGCTAGAGGCACCCCGTGTCTTTCTACTCCTAGGCTGCGTTTCAGTGGACCGTGAAGTAGTTGGCAATTCGTTTCATTAGAAGCTTTCCCTTTCCTGAGGCTGTAACTTGGGATGATCGCTGAGCATCCCCAGTGTAATGTTACAGGCATGTCTCGAGCACAGCTCCAGCTCGTGTCTAGATGTCACATCCCTGGTGACTTATGCAGACAGATGTACCCTGCCTGCAGAAGGGATCAGAAGCTGCTATCACCTGACACAGATGTACGAAAATTCTCCATCCATCACAGAAACACTCAGAGAAGAGGGTGCGCAGGCCAGCAAAGCTTTCTGTGTCTAAGTAGGGGTCCCAGCAGGGCAGCACAGCCAAAGGGACTACTGGTTTCAGTGGGTAACAGACACCATGGAGCCACTCGAAAGGGCTTAGCTCAGCCACCCCTCAATGCCAGCCTGCTTTTAACTCCTACGCTTTCCTTTCCTATTGTATGTAAAGCACCAATAGCACCACAAACCACCCAGTCCTCCTCACAGCTCCCAAAGATAGATCTTCCCCCTGCTCCCACCTTCCAGACAAGCACTGTCCCTACCCATGTCCTGCTGGTGGTTCCCTTCCGTGCAGCGGGGTGGACAGACAGGGCAGCCAGCTCCAGGGAGCAGAGCTAAGCCTGATTTTGCTAATCAGCCTCGTTCCACTCTGACGCTCTTAAGAGATGCCCTGGTTATTTTTAGGCACCGCTGGGAGCTGCCAGGGCTCTCGCACCTCAGGAGGTTTCACAGCTTCTCGCTCAGCCCCTTACACCACGCCGAGTCAGGAGGACTCTTTGGATGCTGGATGTGAGTTCCTAGGGGATTGCGCAAGCCTGAATGAGGAAGAGCTGAGGCAGGTGGCTTTCAGCTTCACACACCCTGCGCTCAGCAGAGCTTTCTCAACTAACAGCAGCCAACACTGCATAGTTACAGCCCGCACAACACCTCTTCCAAGCTAAGCTCTCCTTCCCTGCCACGCAAGCACTGCTGTCACACAGCAGCAGAGCTCAACTCCTCAGATCACAACAAAAAGCTGGATGAAATTGCTCTTTTTCCTGCTAGGCATAAGAATAAAGACCCAGCCTCACTTACCTCTCTCCTTGCAGAAATGTCTTCCTCCATCCAGGAGCACAGCTATCCCATCAAGGCCTGCTGTGGCTTCACCTTCCTTTTATACGTGACAAGGGCAGCTGTGCTAGAAATTAGCCCCAGCTGCATCTCCTCTGCACTTATTTGACTTCTTCTTACCCTGGGAAGCCTGCAAGCTAGTGGGGAGGTTGTGCTGGAGGTGATCATCCCAAGGCAAGGAATTTGAGTGGGGTTTGTGTAGGTGATGCTCACTCAGAGGCCAGGGCAGGTCAAAAAAGCTGTGGGACCACTGGGGAGTTTCCAGCCTTTGAGGTGAAATCCAGCAGAGGCTTTTCTTCCTGAATGATTTTGGGGAAGACAGGGAACGCAAGGCTGAAGGCGATCCCCATTGCAAAGGAATCCACCCCATGGCGCAGGCGTGATGGGGTGTCCACACATCACAAGTGGGGACAACACATGAGTCTTCCTGCCACATGCCTCCAACAGCAGCTGTGGGGCTTTTGCAGCTGAAGAGCTTCAAGTGACTGGTCTGTGGTTTATCTGCTTTGCAAGTTCAGGCATTAACGGATCTTCCAGCCACTGGTTTTGTTCATGTAAAAATATGTTGACATATAAAGGCAGATAAATAAGAAGTTGAGAGAAATTAAAAATAAAAGAGAAGGGACTTATACCCTCATACTCCTTACAGCTTTGCAGGGGTCTCTGCAGGGGACAGAGAGGCCGGTGGGTGCTGGCTCGCAGGGCAATGGGTGCTCGTGGCCATGCTGGGTGAACACAAGGGCTCTGGCTCCCTGCTTTTTGCTGAGCAGAAGTCGAAGCCGCATCCACCCACTGCGAGCCTGGCCTGGGGGGGTAAAAAATGGGGGGGAGAAAGGTGCCAGCCTGCCATGTCCTAGGGCTGGCCGGCGCTGAGTGTGCCTCATCCTGCTCTGCAACCCCTTCCCTTGGAGGGGTCCATGCCTTTCGGAGGCGAGGAGGGGAACCAGAGTGCCTTGATTTATTAGCACCTTGAAGCTGTAGGATGTGAAAAACAAGCTCGACCTGGGAACAAAACAAAAATACAACCGCTGTCACGGCAACTGTCTCCAGATGCATGAAGAGACCAATTATTTCCATTAATCAACTTAGTGAGAAACTGCAGAAGAGGCTTAAGCTGCAGCCGAGGCTGGGTGCCGAGGGGAGGGAGGAGCAGAGAGCTCCATCAAACCCTGGTTGCCAAGGCAAACCATGATTCCTCTCGTGGCGGAGGATTTTTGGAGCAGACACTCAGCACCCGTGCCCCATGGGGACGGGCAGAGGGGTGCTGCCTGCTCCGGGTGTGGGGGTTCAGGCTGGCAGCATCGTGTGGCCAGAGCTGGGCACTGGGCTGCCCTTCTGGTGGACAGAAGGGCAGATGAACAGGCGGCTCCCTCCCGTCATCGCCCACGCATCCTGATGCTAACGAGGTGCTGGTGGGGCTGAGCAATCCCCTTCCACCTCCCCCACTCCTCCCCAAGCCTTTCCCTCTCCCTGGGGACCGCAGCAGCACGCAGAAGGACTCAGCCTACCCCGATGCCAAGGGTCAGCCGGGATTTTGAAATCCGGCTGGAGCATCTCTTACGTCAGCTGGGAGCCAGGCAGCGGCCGGGAGGATGTGGGGCAGCAGGAGGTGCCTGGGGACAGCACAGATGCTGCAGTGGGGGTTCCTGGGGCCGTGTTGAAGGCCAGGAGGTGTGTGGGGGGGCAAAGTTTGGAGAGCTGGGTAGAGGGAGAAGCTCAATGCAAGGTTTGCAAAGTCCTAGAGGAATTAGTCTCAGCCTAGTTTTAAACTTGGGGCTAAGCAATTAGTTTTCAGTTCCACAGGCATTAAGTGATCTGTACTGTAAACCAAGGGCAAAGCAAAAGAAGGGATCTGTTTATGAGCACTGAGCCTCGGTCCCTTTGCTGTATCTGCTTTCCTCCTGTATGAATTACAATTTTCCAGCAAGTCTTAGAGAAACCTAGAGGCTCTGTTCCTGCAAAACCACTGCAGTGGCTGGAGAAGCTGTGACATCTGCACTGGCTGAATTAATTGTATTTATCCTAAGAGCCAGAGGGTGCAGGATTATTACGAGGAATTCCACAGCAAAAGCTTTCCAAAAATACCAATGTGCCATGCCCAAGCTTGGCATCTCTTCACCACCAAAGTGTGATGAGACTTTTCCACGCTACTCTCACCTGGAAAGAAGCTGCTCAGCACGTGAGATGGACACGCTTGCCGTGGTAGGAGACCATGCTTCTGCTCTGGTCCTGCCTATTTTCTCACCCAGCCAGGAAACTCGGGGCTCAGCAGCTTGGAGCACATCTAGCCAATAAGACCAACTACTACTACATTTTGGAGGACACAGACCAGCAGAAAAGGAGGGGAGCTCTGTGCCTGCTTGTTGTATATGTCTCCACTGACAGACTGGGCTCCCAACAGGACACCTGCAGCTTCAGCTCAGCTTCTGGCCATGGATCTAGCTCTAATGCATGGGGGTCATGAGCCATAGTGAGACCTTGAAGGCACGAGCACAGGTCTAAAAATACTCTCTAACCCCGATAACACGGTTACAGAGCCCTCCTTCTTTGATGTACAACCCCTCACGCATGTTCCCAGACAAGAGCCAGTGGAAAATTTGCTGAAATTCCAGCTGGAAGTTGTCAGACAGTTGGTGGAAACCCCCTGACCTCAAGCGCTGGCTTCAGCCCTACGGGATTTTTTTTCCTCCTCGCTGGATGTGACTGTCCCAGCAGGAAACCTCACAGCAGACCCACAGGGAGCACAGAAATCCCGGCGCTCCCGTCTCTGTGCTCTACCAGGCCCCCCTCCGCAGCAAACCATCTTACACTGTAAATATTTTAAAAGCCCAGCGGGGCTGTTGAGTATGTTTTGCTGTTGTTATGGATCCGGCCCCAGCAGGAGAGGGCTAATAATAGCCACCGTACCCTGGAATGAAAGGGCAAGGGGCAACGCGGAGAGCTCGAAGGCAACCGTACCACCGCATGCCTTGGTCTCTGCGGGTTGACAACGAAGGAGAGAGAAGTGGATGCGCTGCATGAGCAGAAGAAGGGGTCTCATCCCTGCTCCCTAGCAGACCTTTGAAATTTCACCCCAAAAGCACAGCAAGGTTTAGCTTGGCTTCCTGGCTTTGTTTGGAGGCTAAAAGAGAGCATTAAATCCTCTGGTGTGAGACCAAGCAGGCAGGAGGACACGTCCCCATCCGGGCTGCAGGATCGAAGAGCCATCTCCAACCAGAACCTGCAGCCGTTGGTCCCAACGGCCGCTGGCAACGGGCTGTCAGGGGGCCACGGCCGGGCAGCAGCACCCCGGGATGTGAGTCTGCTGGGGCTCCTGCCCCTGGGGACCTCGGCATCCCAGTCCCTGCCCTTGGGAGCTGCCTGCTGTGGCCACAGAGGTGGCTGAGGCACGGGGCTCCCCTCCTGGGATGTCCCAGGGGACAGCACGGGCAGGCTGAGCAACAGCTCCTGCTTGCCCCTGAGGGACAGGGAGGTCTCCAAAGGAAAGCAGGATCAGGCGATGATTCAGGCTTAGTTAAGCAGGGAAATCCTTCAAACCTCCTTCCTTGCAGGAGCCCAGGCGTGCTGTGCTGGCTACCCTAAGAGGCAAGGATGTCTAAGCAGGAGGCTACGCTGCCTTATGCCCAGAAGTGCCACGGATGCCATCCAGAGACGAACGGGACTTTCTCTGACCAAGAGGCCCTTTGCGCTCGCTGCAAAGGTGGGTTAAGTGGAGAGGAAAATACTGAGGAGAGCAAGAGGTAAGAGAGGGAGAGCAGAAAGGAGCAAAGCAGGCAGCGGAGGGGAAGCAGGCTGAATTCAGCACAGCCCGCTGAGAGCCAGCATCAGTGCAGAGTCCAGAAATAGCCCTTCCTAGCCATAAAAAGCTTACAGTTTAACCTCGACAAGGGACAGATGCAATATCGTGTGAAGGGTTTCCTTGAAACTGGAGTCCTGGGCTGGGTGTGACCGTAACATCCATCCATCCCTCCGATCCCTCAGCGTTAGACCCCGGCCACTGGCTTGGGTCACAGAGCTTGTATTTGCCCTGCAGGTACAGAGCCCTGTGTTGAGTTTAACCTGCCCGTGATGTTTCCAGGTCATTTGTCTGCCACACTCATATTATTTGCAGTCACTGTTTGCTCCTAGTCCCTGGGAGAAGCAGGCAAGGGGGAAATGAGAATTAACTGCTAGCACGTTAGGGGGACCAAGAGGGCCATTGACCTGACCCAAAAGAAATGCCCTGGTTTCTTCTACCGAAAGGCAGAAGAAACGTT
>JAOXNO010000005.1:10796252-10809401 GCA_028565335.1 Limnodromus scolopaceus
TTTGCAAGGATTTGCTGGATTTGGAGAAGCAAGTTCTCCTGCGAGGTCTGGGTGGGCTAAGCCCCACGTCCCACCAGTGTTCCCTGAGCTGGCATCGGCACCAAGAGAGGAGTCCCTGGGGCTACCGAAACGGACTGGGTTTATGCAGGTTTGAGGTTACTACACCCTGCTGTCCCAGGGAGGGGGAAGACTTTAACCTCTTTTATCCTGACTACTGCATCTTCGCCAGCATTGTCTTCCTGCTGCCATAACATCAGGGATTACAGAGCGAGGAGTGCGATTCCTGCCCAGGCTGGTGGTCTGCCAGCAGATTTCCCTGCCAGGAAGATCAATATTAAGCCGGATTTGTGCAGGAGCTAAACAAATTTCTTAGTAGGACATTAACTCAAAGACACAAAAGCAAGTGAATGACAAGAAACTGGATTTTGTTTTTGTTATATGAGAGTGTTTCTAATCAGGACCTCCTCCTAGTCTTGACAACATCAGCAGGGCTAAAGACATTTTTTTAGTAGGCAAAACTGGAGATAAGATAACTATTAAACTCAAATTTCTGTGCAGAGAAACAAACCGAGTGCCAAACTGGCTCAACAGGAGCAGGAACCAGGAGCACCAGGTTTGCCGTGTGTTGGCTAGCTCTGTGCCCGGCAGCCCCGGCGCCTGCAGTACGTTCCCCGAGCTGCTGAGGGCCCTGGGCTCTGCCGTGCTGTGCGAACGCCGGCAACTTAAAACCCTCAGCTAGAATGAAACCCAACAACTTCAGGACTCGCCAGGCTGAACTAAGAGCTGGCTGGCCGCGGAGCTCGCTGGTGACGAGTGGTGGCCGCTCCGAGCCTTTCTTCGTGCTCTGCCCTTGGCACCGGCACAAGCCTGGAGTGAAGGGATCCAAACAGCTCACAAGAAGGGATGATTTTTCACACATTAAAGTGCTTATCTCAAAGCAGTCCAGCCCAACGCTTTTCCAGTGACCTGCGACAGCCAGTGGAGGCCAGTGCGGATCCAAAGCCCAGTACCTACAGAGTACTGCCCCGCTCCCCAGCGGCTGGCCACTGGGACCCTGACCATTTCCCATTACAAATTCAGGTTGGGTCAGTACCCCATCCCCCCACGCAGCGAGCCACATTTGGCCTCTGTTCAAAGCTCCCGCAGCATTTTGAGGAGGAAGGATGCTTTTTCTGTAATGCTTTCTCTGTAGGAAAAAAAAAAAAAAAGCTGCTGGAAGCGACCTTGCAGCTCCTAAAGGAGAAGGTCAGAAACTCAACGGGAGAGGCAAATGCCTCCTCTGCCGTGCTTTGCAAGGGGAAGGCAGAGCAAGGGCCTGTAAGGGAGCTGGGACGGACCCCTCCTGCCTACCTGCCCTCACCCGGCGCCCGTGGGTCACCCCACATGGTGGGTCACCCCACACACTGCCCCACGTGACGGGGTTTGATATCTGAGATTTCAGTGGCCGCTGTTAGAGGAACCGGAGCAGAGTTACAGGGACTATTTTTTCGTGCTGTAATTTAACTCCAGGGAGTAACCCAACCTGGAGGGAGCCATGACTCCAGGCTTGCTGAGCATCCCTGACCTCACGGCTGTGTTTTCTCCCCAGCGTTTTGCAGCCGTATAGAGATGCAATGGAGGTAGAGTCCAGCACATACACCGACTTTATTTCCTGCGATCGGGCCGGTCGGAGGAACGCTGTCCACGACATCCAGCGAGATGCAACCACCATCAGCATGCGCAAGCTGACCGAGGACCTGGGTGACCTCGCCGTCGAAGGAGCAGGTGAGCTGCCACAGACACCAGTAAACCCAGCTCCTGGCACCCAGGCTGGACCAGTGCTGTCTCTGGGAGCATGACACAGGTGCTCAGGAGGAACATCCCCTTCCTCGCTGCAGGCAGTGCCTTCGTGCTCGGTGGGTAGTTCAGACAGCGGGAGACTCCCCGGGCCGAGTGGCTCTTGCAGTGAAGGGGATGGTCCCGGGGCTCCTGGCACACAAGCCCTGCACACTCCAGCCAAAGCCCTTTGCTGGGCTGGTTTGTGGACGTACTGGTGCTTAAACCAGACAGACTGACCAAGAGCCTTCCCTGGGCACGTTACGCATCAGGTATACTTCAGGCTTTATAAAAACCAAGCGTGGGGCAGGTTGTGGTTTGCTCGGTTTTGTTTTTTTTTTAAAACAAATCAGCCCTCAAATAGCTCCACAGTATTTTAAATAACAACAGCAATAATTTTAAACACCACCAGCCATCTCCAAGTCTTCCCCTGTAGCCCAGGCCTGGCAGCAGCATCCCCCTGCTCAGTACATGCCGACCGGCTGACTACGAGAAGCAGGAATCCTCTGTTCAGAGCACAAGCAAACCTGCCACTCTGATTGCACTAATGAGCAACAAAACATACAGCACCCCTGCAGAGGGTAAATTTGGGTTTTGCCCTTGCTCTTTCACTCCTCCAGCCTACAATCTGTAACTATAAAGACACTTTAAAGCACAATAACCAAGCTGTACTGTTTTCAGCACGTCCATACTAGCACGTGTCCATCCACTCATCCATAATAAGCACAAATTAGAGCTCTTCTAACAGAGAGCAACCCAGGTGGCTGCCAGGCTGTCTGGCAGACATTCCTGGAGCACTTGCAAGTTGCTGTTACAGATTAGACCAGGAGAGCACATCCCTGCCCCGAGGCTCCCTCCCAGCACCACCAGAAGTGTTGAGAAGCATTAGTACTCCAGCAACATGAAGGAAGAGCCCGATACTCTTAAGCCAAGTATCTGGCCGCAGGAGGGTCGCGATAAGTCTTCAGGTGGCAATCTGAATAAAACTAGCTATAGCAATTACCCATCGCTTGTGTCCTCAGCAGAGTGTAACCGTGCTTTCTTCCCAATCCTCCCTTCTGCAGAAAGCCAAAGAGATGCCACTTCTTCTGAGAATGACCCTGGAGCAAGACCAAAGGGGCAAGAAAACAGCCCCTCCCCGTGACAGCGTACGGGGGGTGGGATGGGCAGGAGGAGGGCCTTGCTGTGAACATTAAACAAGAATTTGCTATTGAACCTGCGGACAAAAGGCAACCTGGAACAGCAGCCGTCTGTCAAATGCCCCTGCTGCAACCATTTTTGTTCAGAGAGCCACAAGATGCTCTGCAAGGACTGGCACCTCCAAAAGACTTCTGCTCCCATCCCTAACAATTTAGAGCAACACTGCCGTGGCTGTAGTGATATGAGCCATTCTCGAGATGCCTTAGCTGCAATTTTCCCCTAGGGGAAAAAACTATTTCAGTAATAATAGACACATCAGACTTTCCTGTCTAAGGTACCTTCCTCCTTTGCAAATTTAGACTATTATTTATTCTGTTTCCATAGATTAGAAATTTAGATCCATGGTTTTTCTAAGCCTCACCCTTATCTGCATCTTAGACCTGACCTGGCCTCTGGACTGTCAATGTGGCCCCTCGTCACGGTGGGCAGTTGGGAAGGGACCCGGCCAGTCCCACTGCCTTCATGTCAAGCACCACTCACCTGTGCTGCTGCCGCTTAGCATCAGGAAAGGACCAAAGCACAGCTCTGTGTGGACGAGCTCCACCTACAGACCCAGCAGCACCAGCCACAGGCATCTTTTTCTGCGGGTTTTACCGTTTTAAGATATTGTTAAGGGGAGGGGAGAAACATTTTGCTGGTTTGACTGTTGAAATTCAGGCTTAACTTTGCAAGCTGTTAGCTGAGATGATCTCTGGTAGGATCTCACACCATTCTCTCTTTTAGGAGACATGTTTTGTGTTGAAGATGGTTTGATAAAACTATATAAGCTGTTGGAATAAATAACACAGCCTTCAAGTACTGAAGGTGTTTTTTTTTCTGCCTGGGTGTTTCTTCTTCCTCTGTTCTGCCTTGTAGCTGGTTGAGCTGCAGGGTGGTTAAATCCTTATCTCATAATAGGGAGATAAGGGGCCGTTACAAGAATCCCTTCCATTTGGGTCTGTGAAACCCTGTGGGTTTGCAGCACCCAGGTGCAAGCAGTTGGGCACAAGAAATGCTAAAATTCTTCCCCAAATTTCCCAGGGTTGCTGCCAGGCAGCGCTTTTCCCACGGATGTTCCATCCTCCCGTGGGAGCACGGCTCCCCTCCACGTTACTACCCCAGCCGTCAAGCACAAGGCTGGCGTGGGACTGGGCAGACTGGCCCAGACACCAGCAAAAGAGATGTTTTCCCTCTGCAGCACAGAGCTACCAGGACATGGCTGGTGTTTCACCCAGCCCAGGCAGAGCCGGTCCTGCCGGAGCTACGGGAGGCAGCTACAGCCCGGCTGGGATCGATGGCCGGCGCAGGGACGGGGCAGAGCTGGCCTGAGAAAGACTCTCCACTTGGTGACACAAGGACAAGCATCCCCCTGACAGCCTCAGGAAGAACTGAATGTTACCAGTTTAAGATTTATAAGAGAAAACAAGGCCGTAAATTAGCAGAGAAGGGGCTGCCAGACAGAAGGAGAATTGTCTGTGGGCCCCTGAGAAGCGATAGCCGTGGGGCCAGCAGAGAGATGTCCATGGCTTCAGCCCCCCCCCGCCGGGAAAGGAGGATTTGGCAGCCAGGTAGTGGCTGCATCTGCTGCTTTGGCAGCTGCAAACCAGCCCGGCTCCTGGCGCTGCCTGGAGACTATTGCGGCTCCGTGCCCAGATGGCGGCCAAGAGCCTGCTCCCCTTTCCCCGCGCTCGGGGCAGAAACAGCAGGTAGTTCCTGGGCTTGGCTGACCCCACAGTTGGGTCTGTAAGCCCCGTTTCCAGCTCCCCTCGCTGCCACTGAACAGTATTTTTGGCTCGTGCTGACACAGACAAAGCTGAAAGGCAGCACAGAGGGACTGTGCACCAGGCAAGACCTCCAGCAGTCAAACGTGGGCTAATCTTAGGTCTCCCTGGTCAGAAAATATCTGTTCCAGAATTATATTTAGGCAGACGATTAGGGACCTATTGGCCAGCAACCCCCTGAGGACGGGCGAGAGGCATCAGGTTGCTCCTGCGAGTGACAGAGCCGGCTCAGCTGCTGTTGCCGATTGCGCTGAAAGAGCGAGGGCACTTGCTTAATCCAGCCACATCCTGACTCGTGAAGCTGCTGAGCACACAGATGCTCCCAACCCTTCATTTCAGTCAAACTGAAATGGGCCATGCCGGGACCTCCCCAGCAGGTTTCAGCAAACGCTCCCCTGCCCGAGCTGACAGTGCAGCCCGACAGCCAGGAGCCCGGGCTGCACCACCTCTGGCTCGTAGCATCAACCCACTGCACAAAAACCAGGAGACGGGGAGGGAAAAAAACAAGAAAAACTAAACTATTTTTGATATGCCCCCAAAAACCTGAGAGTACGAAGTGATGGCGCTGCTGCTTCTAGCAGTGATACGAAGCCTTTTGGTTACCAAAGGGAAAAGGACACGTGAGGTTGGAACAACCTGCATCTATAAATCAAACTTGCCCGTCTAGCACAGGAGCAGGGGTACCTTCCCTCCGGCTGTCGAAGTGCTCCGACCTGGCAACAGGAGAAGGCAGGAATCAGGTTCCTAAAGCCCCCATCACACCGACCAATTCGCCCTCGTGCTCTAGCAGGGGTACAATGGCTCACGATGTGGACCACGGTTCCTAACAGTCACCCTTGAACAGAAAGGCAAGAGGATTTATCTTTTAATATAAATCTGTTATTTTATTAAACAGGATTAACAATCAACTGTCCAGAATCCAAACAATCAACTCTTTTTCAGAAACAATTTTTGGAGAAAAATGACCCCAAAAAACCCAGTTCTTATCGTAGTCAGGTTCTTAAAAGTGATGCTTTATAATTTGCTTTATAAAAGTAAGAAATTCACTCTCTCATATCCATCTATCTAGCTATATGTATATACCAGTGTGTATATATGCACCATGTACTTCAGAGCTGGATATTTTACTCAGAATACAAAAATGGAAGCTCAGAAAGAATGGAAATGCTCCCAGCACGCGGCTGCTGCTGGCTGAGACTGGCCCGGTCCGACACACAGACCACGGCCCCTTGTCAAAGGCAACTTTTTGGTACAGTATCTTTGGAGTAAGCATCTTGGCAGACACCTGGGATGCTAAAGCACACCACACACTCACGTAAGAAAATGGTCTCTTCTCTGGATGCACAGCTTTATTGCGTATTAAGTAAAAATACTACAATGCACCAAAATTTCTTGGGAATTTTGGGGAGTATTTTTGTGTAAATTCTCCACCAAACTGAAGACCTGAGGTCTAGCCAGAGTTGTGGCTGACAGAAGCAATTCAGATGGGACCTGAGTCAGTCTGTGACATTGGGTCCTGGCTTAGTAATTTACTTACTCGGTTTTAATAGTGCCTAAAGATTATGTCAAATCAGGAAAGGGGCAGAACGGTTAAAACAGCCAATTGATCATGGTTTTTCCAAGTCCTAAACAAAGATAGAGGAAGAGCAAACTGCAGTTCACAGGAATTCTCCAGGATGAGTACAAAACTGGGAAAAGTCCCAGAAGGCAGATTTTGGCCCAAAATGGTAAAAAATACGTTCCAACTTCCTATGCATGTGTGGGCACGGTCATGGCCAGCTGTGAGCACAGCTGGAGCCTGAGCCCAAGGTGTGCGCTTCTGCAGCAGTGATATTGGGAGGCCTGATACACGGGAGCCCTTATCCAAGAAAGGACGCCCACAAAAAATTGCATTTTTTTTTTTTAATGCCTTTCAGACCTGTGTACGGGGAGGAGCACCAGCTTCCAGCTTCTTCCTGTCTTGTTAGTACAAGACTAACCCTAGGTAAATACAGCTGTGGCCAACCCCTCCTGCTCTCACGGATGAGAATAAATCCTGTCTCTGAAGTGTTTGCTCTCTCCCTGTTAGCACCAATCCACCTTTTCCCTGGAAAGGTGGAAATTAACCCAGGCCACAGTCACCGCTAAAGGTGGTTATTTCTGCACTGCAGACAAGGGCTAGGAGGACAGATAAAGATGGGGAGGGGGAAAGAAGGAAAAAAAAAAAAAAAAGCAAGGGAGGTTCTTCTATTCTCATTTGCAGTACAGAAAGACTGGCAGGTGGAGGAGGGAGTCAGGCCAGGAGGCAGTTTTAGTTTGCTTACACAACAGCAAGATAGGAAGCTGGATATCCATTTGGGAGAGAGTTTGTGGGGGTGATTGGTAGGTGTGTGTGATAGCCTGATTCTGCTTAGCTCTGTAAGGGTTAACGCGGGGGTGCCAGTAATAGAGATGACTCTGGGCACCTTCTCCCAGTGCTCCCACTAGCAGAGAGGAGAGTCAAGCACGCGTGAAGAAGGGCCACGGCTCCATGCTGGCTCACGGGGACAGGTCACGATGCGTTGGGGACCATCCCATAGGCTTCGTACAGCGTGTTGAGCAGCTCCTGCTTTTCCTTCTCGGGCAAGAAGCTGGACTGAGCTGCGTTGATGTTCTGGGGAGGCAGAGGGGGAACAGGAGGGAGATGTTAAGACACATCAGACACGAACACGTGGCTGCACTCATCCCAACAACTGGCTCCGAGCAGCAACACGTGAGGGAAAGTGTGAAGTTTTCACTCTGAGATTCGCTTCCACAGCATCATTTTACAGGGCAACTGCTCTGGCCCATCTCTAGCAACAGTCCCAAGAGGAAACAGGCAGGCACAAAGCAAAGGCCTTTAAATACTCTGGAGTTTTTAGCGTGTGCACTTTAGACCTGCTCCTACTCTCCCAGCTCCCCTTTGGACAGGAGCCTCTCCCAGCACAGCAGTGGTGGCAGCCGGGCGCGCTGCGGCTGGGACACAGCCCGGCTGAGCAACGAGTCCCCTCCGTCCTGTGCAGGGACCTTTCTTTTATTACACAGGAACTACCTGGCTTTCGCAAGAGCGGGAGAGGACAGCTGGCAGCAGAAGAGCTGTGGATCCAAGATCCCAGAGCTCTCCTTGTTCCCCCTTCCCGAACCAGAGAGGGAGGTCTGTAGGAGGAAGGGACTTGTTCCTCCAGCCAGAGCTGAGAACAGGACTGATGCTCTCCTGTAAAGCACATCCTGCACTCCTCAAATCTCTGGAGACACACAGGTGAGAGCGCTGAGCACCACTCCCAGCACAAACCAGGAAAGGTTCACTTGGTCACCAGCCAAGTCAAACTCCCAGCAGTTATCCTGTCTTTCTGTCTCAGGTAAGTAATTAGAATATCGATGACTAAAGCCACTTTTCAGGATGTAATCAAGACACATAAATGGCTGTGTGCCAAAACTGAAGCCAGCACTCCCTTTGTTTCCAGCTCAGTTATTGCATACTCATGTTATATGTGCAAAAACTGTGAACACTTCTGTAGCTGCTGAACCCTGCTAACCTTTGGGCCAGACCCCAAAATAATCAACATGTAATTCCAAATACAGGGGAAAAAAAAAAAACACCAAAAAAGGCAACAGGCACCTTCCTTCTTCCCTGCTCAGATCTTCAGTGGGCAATTTCCACTCTGACCTGCTCCCCGTAAAGCCCAGAGGAGTCAGCCCAAGCCATGCAGCCCCTCCAGAGCCCACCCTGCACTCGCACCCTGCTGCTGCCCGCATGCCCCCCAGCCAGCTCAGCCCTCTCAGCCTTGTGTGCTCACAAGGCCCGTGCAGGATTTCCCAGTTTCCATTGAAAACTCTTAAACAGAAAAACAGCCGAGGCTGACGTACCGCTCTCTTGAAGTCCTCCTCAGTGAAGCCCATGTAGTCCTTCACTATGCTGTAA
The DNA here is from genome assembly GCA_028565335.1 of Limnodromus scolopaceus. Taxonomy (NCBI): domain Eukaryota; kingdom Metazoa; phylum Chordata; class Aves; order Charadriiformes; family Scolopacidae; genus Limnodromus; species Limnodromus scolopaceus. The sequence goes on from JAOXNO010000005.1 coordinate 10,804,947, forward strand.
TCCTTGTCAATGTTGGAGTTAAAGATGAGGGGGTCGTCCGTGTTTATAGAATAGTTAGCGCGATCCTTCCTAAATCTGTAAGGAAATCAGGTTGAACCGGTGGCTAAAACACGGGATACGGCACTGGTCACGCAGTAAAAGCAAAGACCCCTCGGCTGCCCCCGCGGCTTGTGTTGCTGGACACAAACACAGGGCTGGGCTCTTCTCCAGGGCAGCAAGGAGCAGGGCATCTCTTACCCAGAGCTTCAGCAACCTCAGCTCACACCCACAAACCAGGGCCGGTGGCTGGTGCATGCCCTCGTGCCCCACAGCTCAGAGCAGGGGTGAAGGGGGACAGGACAGCCCCCCCTGCCTCACCCCGAGGGACCCCTGCGCCCCTTCCCACTGCACCAAAGGGTGAGGATGTACCACGTTTTCCTAAGCGGTCAGATGTGCCTTACCTTCGTAAAGCATTAAAGCTGCTAACAATCAACCCAAATCCTGCTTATTTAAGATTGCACGTAATTGAGAAGTCTTACTGTGTTACTGGGTGTTTCCCAAAGTCCGGGTGACATGCCCCAGTGAGATAACTGGACCAAGGGCAGACCTGTTTGGGGAAGTTAAACGTGAAAACCAGAATCAGCCATGCAGATCTGGACCGGAGCTGTGCAGGCAGATAGCTCGGCACGCTGCTGGAGCCAGATACAGGGTCAGAGCTGGGTTCACGGCTACCCCTCAGCCCTGGGACCGGTGCACGTCCCAGGACAGGGGTGCGAAGAGCCCACAGCCTGTGTGCCAGCAGCAGGAGTCGGTGGGAAATTTCCCATGGCCAGCCAGGACCAGTCATGGGTCAACCACAGTTAAGAAAGCACTAGCATTAAGTATATACATATATATTCCATATATTAGTTGGATACACCCATTCTGGGGAAAAGCCAAAGAAATCTGCCCATGCACAGTAACTCCCAGACACTTCCACCCTCCAACCAGACAGGCTCTGGTACAGCAGCCCGATTTGTGGGAGGAGGAGCCTGCAGTCTTGAGGTATATAAAGTATACCTAAGGCCTCCAAAACTTATCCTCAGGCAGACCAGGATCCATTTCTCTCTGCTACATGCCTCCTGCAAGCTGCTGTGTGCACCAGTGCTCCTCACAGCACAGATCCCAGCAAACAACCAGGTGTCCCCACCACTTTTGCTGTGGAGCTTTGGGCATCCAGGTTCAATGGCAGCATCACCATAGAGGTGGTCAGCACTGGGGTGCCGGGTCGTGTCCCTGGCTGAAGCACAGCCCAGCAGCTACCTGGCTGTCACCCTCCCACCACGCATCCTTACCTCAAAATGCATCTTGGCTTTCAACAGCTCCTTGTAGAGCTCGGGGTCCTCCAGGACATGGTAGCCATGGCCAATGCGCTCAGCCTTCAGGAGATAAACTGCCTAGAGAACACGGAAAAACCACATACAGCCTCCAAGCAGCAGCTCCTGCCTGCCCAGAGACCCCTGTCCCACCACAGGTGAAGCCCACACCCCTGAGTCGGCTCTGGGGAGGTCTGATCTGAGCCATCGGGGCCAGATCCCTGCCTGGGTCCCTCACACTTGCTCTGCTATGAATACAGAGAGGACTCAGGCTCCTCTCTCCCCTGGATGCAGGGGATGCAGGGGCACTTCCCAGCCCTGTCCTTCTTTCTTCCCCGGTCCCTCCCGCTCCCTGCCCTGAGCTCCTCATACCTCCTTGATCATGGCAGGCGGGCCAGCCTCCCCAGCGTGGACGGTGCGATGGATCCCGCATCTTTCAGCTTCCTGCAAAGCAAGGGAGGACACGCTCCTGTCCCATCACCTGCAGCAAGGTCAGCAAACCCCCGGGGCTGGCACCCCTCTCAAGGGGCACAGCAAGCAACAAGGCTCTGCCCAAAGAGCCCCCAAACCACAAGCCCTGCACCCCGGGAGGTGCACGCTCTCTGGTGTAGCGCGGGCTGCGAGAGAAGAGCTCGGTAACACCAGAAGCACAGAAACTTAGAAAGCCAGGCTGCCTTCCCCTGGAGCCCAGCCAGACTCCTTTTAATACCGGCTGAGCTCACCGCTGCCTCCTCTCCAGACAGCAGCAAACCCAAAGCTCTCCTCCCTCCACCCCCTCGCCCTTCTGCATGCACCTTGCAGCAGTTCCTGTCTTTGAAACGTCTACCTTTTTGGCTGGCTGCAGCCAGGCAGGAGAATGTAAGAGCCCCCAGGGCACAGATAAGCTCAGATGATGCTCAGACACGGAGTGGTTCCCTCCCGTAAGGGGCTGGGTTGGAGGCAGCCCAGCCAGGAGGACCCAGCAGGTTCAGATGTTCTCCATGGCCACCCTGAAGAACCCCTTGCCAGGGGGACCACACATCACCCAGGCTTTGGGGAGCCGCACAGCCTCGAGGGAAGCCTGGCTCCTGCCTTGCTGGAGAAAGACCACCCAGCCGGCGGTGGCAGACAGGCTGCAAGCCCCATCTTGCAGCAGACACCCTTCCCGGGCACTCCCTCTGTGCTTTTCACTCATGAATTTTTTTCAGTTACTTAATTTTTAGCTCTTCATGTGCTACACACCCAGGCCCCGGCTAGGACATCTACAGAAGAGCCCTGTGTACATCTGCCTGAAAGGCACTCTGTGCTCCCTGCATTTAAGTCAGTGTTGATTTTTCCTAAACAGCTAATTTTTTTCACATTTTGTTTAAACTAACAAAATCCCTCTGGCTGAAGTACCAGACCAGGATGACAGACTCACACCAGGACTGAGATTTTTCTACTTGTTTCTACCTGGGATGAAGAGAAACCAGAAACTCTTGTTCCCTCACCCTCAAGACAGGCATCCCCAACCATCCCAACCGGGAGGAGCCGGGGACACAAGCACAGGGGTCAGGAACACCACATGCACCAGGACGTCCCCACTAACCCTCCTGGCCACTGAGGCCTGATCCCCATCTACTGCATCCAGGAGGGAGCTCGTGCCTAACATCCATCCATGGGCGTATCTTCCCTGGGATGGCTTCATCCCTTTTTCAACCCATTTGTCTGAGGATGCTGGTGCTTCCCTTGGCTTCTCCTCCAAGAATCACTGCCTCCTCAGACATGGTGGTCCTGGGGTCCTCGGCCGTATGCTTCTGCCCCAGAGCTCCTCCACAGATGAGCTTTCGCCATTATCTGCTCTGTCCCCTCCAGCAGCCCCGAGAGCTCCCAGGCAGAACAGGCAGTGCCCGAGCGACACCACAGGTCTCTCTGATTTCCCTGGACGCATTACATACCCCACGGAGCAGTTTTTTACCCCACAGCAGAGGTATTTATGGGGAAGCACACCCCTGCCACGCAGGTCAAGAGGGGCCGATGGTCAGGAGTGGGGTTTGCCTCAGCATCTCGAAGCCTGGGTGAGTCCCTGGCACAGAGACAAGATGTATCTTCCAGATGGGGAAATCTGGACCTGGGTATTGCTGGGGCAGGATGAGACACACCTGCCCGTCAGTTAGTAAAACCCTGTGCCCTCACCTCAGTTTATAACCAGGCAGCTCCCCCAGCACAGCAGAGCAGGCGGACCATGTATCAGCTCCCACTGACGGGGGAAAAGACCCCGAGAAAGCCCTGTGTCACTTCAGACCTGAGCACTGCTGGCAAACCACCCTCCTTTTTCACAGTTAGTGCACAACCTCCTCTCCCACTGCTGCAGGGGACCGACAGCCCCAAATTCCCACCAGCAAGGAGGAGCGAAGCACAAAGCTTTCCCTTCCAGACGCTGCCAAGCGCCGAGGTCCAGCAAGAGTCTTGGGTCAGGCTCCTGAAGCCATTCCAGCATTTGCATTTGAGATGATCAGATAAAAGCACTTCAAACAGCTCCTCGGGTGACTTCTGCCAGACTGGAAAGGCCAGTCTCTTCCAGCCTCGGTGGTGGTGGTGGTTTCACCGAGCCCCAGGAGCAGAACCCAGTTGGCAGCAGGGTGCTGCCAGGGGGGACATGGGCTCCACGTCACTCGTGTCACACTCAGGGTTCCGGGATAGCGTGCCAAGCTCCAGCTCTAAGGCCATGTTTAAGCAATGATGCCTGCCATTAATCATTTAGGAAATATAAACAAATAGTTTTGCTATTTAACTGAATGTTTCTAATAGCTGCAACGAATTTTTAAGCTGCCCCAGCTGTTCTCAGTCTGAATAACACGCTGTGTGTCCCCTCAGTACATGTTTTTCTTATAATTTCTTCCAAGAAGCTTATTCAACAAACCTCGTAAGCCTTCTTATGGTCAGAGGTATCCTCCACCTTCAGGGTCTCATCCCCAGCCAGGTCGATGGCCACCACAGAGTTGTTTTGATACTTCTTGCAGAGCTCCACCACCTCTGGAGACCAGCCTGGAAGAGACAGTGCCAGGGTTCAGGAGAAAGCATTCGTAAGGGTTGCACCTTCAGCATTTTTCTCAACAAATCCTATAACTAGAAGGCTAGAGCTATTTCCTTTGGACTTTCC
>JAOXNO010000005.1:10809501-10821614 GCA_028565335.1 Limnodromus scolopaceus
GTAAGGGTTGCACCTTCAGCATTTTTCTCAACAAATCCTATAACTAGAAGGCTAGAGCTATTTCCTTTGGACTTTCCTAAAATTTGAGGCTCAAAAAAAACAGCTAACAAACTCCTAGAAAAGTCTGCCATCTTCAAGCAAATAAAAGCCGTCAACTTCAACGTCATTGAAAGGGAAATCAAATGCATTTACCAGCTATAAAACTGCTCTCACTGTGTTTTTCTGCTCAATTTGAGCACAGAGGAAAAAAAAAAATAAAGAAAAAAAACCCCTCCAACCACAGTAGTGATTGCTGCAGCTGGCCCCAGGTAAGCTGAACTGCACAGCCCAGGTGCTGTAACATGGTGCGTGGGAGAAATCCCTCAACTTGCTCCTGAGCTTTCTCCACGTCCCAGGCTGTGCAAGGGGAAGAAAAGGGAAGAACTGGCCCATTGGACTTGTGTCACGGAGGAGTTTGGGCTGGGAGGGATCTGGGGGGGGGTGCCCGTACGACAGTCAGTCCTGCCCTGTTGCAGGGCATCCTCGACTCCTCCAGACAAGATGATGGATGCTGCTCCCGGTGGGAAGGAGCTGGTCAGGCTCCTGCAAAACTGACACTTAACACCCACTAAGTTTTATCTTTTTGGCATCCGTGAGAGAGAGAAACAAGTGGCCAACAACTGCTTCACAGTTATCTCTGATGAGGACAGAGGATAACGTCTGAGAAAGTACATGCATCTACCATCTCATGTAGCACTTACCCATAGCAAAAAGGCCAAGAAACAGAGATAAACAGCAGTGTTAATAATTAACAGGCACCTGCTGTGTACATTCAATCCCAAAATCATATGAACACATAACAAAATGGTTGCAATTTCGTCTTCTTTTCATCAGTTTCCAACTCACTGGGTTAGAGCCATTATTTTATTAACGAGTTTAATATGAGCTAGTTCTGGCTGGCACCTCTGGTTTTCTCTCAACAGTTCATAAATTACAAGGGTGACTTCTCACTCTGCAGCACATCCCGACTGCGGTGCTAAAGACCCTTTTATCCAGCACATCACTGGCTCTGGGCAAGAGTCGCTGCCCTGGGACAGAGGCACGAGAATGCACACTCAGTTGTTTGCACAAGCAATCCCTCCTGCTGTGCGATCGCACGGGCCCTCGGGGGCTCCCACCACCTTCTCCCTTCACCACTGGTGCGTTGGCAGGGACTGTAGCTGCAGACAAGTGTGACGCTGCCTTACAGCTTTCCAATTTCTACAAAGAAAAGATGTTTTCTTCCTAGAAACCAGAAATTTAAGGGCCAAGTTTTCAAAGTATTGTTTGGGGTTGCGCAGGCAGGAAAAAAAAAATTCCACTCTCAGATCTCCTGCTTTCCAAGAATATAATTTTTCACATTTCTAGACACAAATTAACCATGTACTCATTAGCAAAAGTATTTCCACCATCTACCCTACCAAGCCTACAAAAAATTGTTGTGAGATACGAAAATACTCAAGTCCTATCTCAAGTATTCACACAGAACAGGTACTGTCACACGGCCTCACTCTGACTGCATCTTTCCCTAGAGGGAGATGCTCACACAACTCAGGAATCCCTGGAAATGGGGTTTTCTTCCTATTCTGGATCACAACACCTGTTACCAACAAAGTTCAGAGCTGCTGATTTTATAAATAAAAATTTAGGTATGTCACTTAAGTGTATTTTACTTGTGTTTTCAGCTTAAACCAGCAGAGACAGCAGCCAGCGGGTTCTCTGGCTGACCCATGGTCCAGGCTAATGAGGGAGTTTGCTGCTGTAGCAGCATGACCACGGGTAAGGAAAGTGTGAGATCTCACGCCTGGTCCTCCTCCTGTGACCATTCACTCTCCGACCCACCAGATGGCTGCAGCAGATGCAACTGCTTGCTGTGGCAATGGCTTCAACTGGCCCAAGGAGAGCTCCAGCCTTTGGGCAGGGAGTGAGGTATGAGCAGAAATCGCACCTCCCCCAGGAGAGGACAGAAGAACCCATTTTTTCTCTCTAGCGAGACCTTTCAGATACTGATTGTACCCACAGACCCCCACTCTCACATCCAGCAGACCCCTTCCCCATAGTGAAGGGAGAAAAGGATCCCCACCAAGAAAAACCCCACTATTTCTCAGCACTGTCTGGTCCCACATCAAACCCAGAGCCATGGGACTGGACCTTTCCCTGCATTTCTGCAGGGACCTGAACCCAGGGGACGTCAACCCCGCCACGCGTGAGGGAAGGGGAGCAGAGCAGCAGGGGGGCTGCAATACATTACTTGGCATATGGCGCATGCAGCATAGAATAGACCTGGCTTTGATGCGGAAATCCCTTTCTCCATCCTGTAGTCCCTGATTTACGAGGTTAACGACTTCATCTGGAGTGAGGTCTCCCCTGCAAGGAAGAAAAGCTGTCAGCGAGAGGCCGGAGACCCACCAGGGAGGCAGGCAGGAGCCGCAGGTCCAGCCCAGCATCCCCAGGGGACAGCCAGGCTGCCCGAGTCCCACTCGCCTTAATGTCCAGAGGAGACCCATGAGACCACCTAGGACTGAAGAACACCTTTTTGCACCCATGCCATGCCCAGATCCACCAGGTATTGGGCACAAAAGCATGCAAAGATGATAGTGAGATTTAGAAAAGCCTCGGGAAACTGGATGGCAATCCTGCCCAAGCAGAGGACCCCGCTCTTTACCAGAGCATCTCATTAGGGTACACAAGTGCCTGCAGATGGGCAGGGGCAAGCACGGGGGCTCAACACCCATCACAGCACATATTTCAAGGGGCCACAGAGCCCAGCACTGATTAAATCCAAGGCATACAGCACAGAGGGGATGACACGTAAAGAAGGGATTGCATGGCCAGCCCCTTCCAACATTGCCCACCGACTCTGCTAGCTCAAATTCAGATTCTGCGGGCAGGCAATCCATATCTGAACGCTGCCTTCCCTCGCACAGAGACCGGCTGCAGCCAGAAGTTTAAGCACAGCTGCTCTGCACGTGGAGAATTCGGCACCCAGAGCAAGGGACATTAAAAGACAGCATCACACAGAGATATTGTAAGAGGAACAACCCTGTCGATGGGGAAGAGGGGCAGAAGAATGCCAGCACTCACTGCGTTGGAGGAGAGAGGAGGTTTGGTTTCACCAGACTTTGAACACATGCTGGCTGACCAGCACGGGCCATGCCTTCTCCATGCCCAACCGGCCCCCACCAGCTCCCTGGCACGGCAGGATCACTCACTCGGTTTGGCCCCAGGGGATGGGATCCACGCGGCAGTTGGCCAGGAGGTGAGGGCTGTACCGGACCTCCACGTAGATGACACCTTCTTTTGCTTTTGTTTCCACGAGCTCGTAGGCGATCCTTCTCACCGCCTCACGGTCACCCCTGCAGGGACGGCAGTGGGACCCATCACCGGGACTCGTCACCCCCAGGGCACACTGAGTGAGGTGACCTTCAGGGCTGAGCAACGTTAGCCAAGGGGTCCTGCCAAGGGTTGGGGGGGGTAGAAGCAAAGAGCAGGGTACTTACGCAATGGCAGGCATGTAGTGATTAAACTTCTCCAGAAACTGGGTAAGCGACAGTGGTGTTTTGTAGCTGACATGCTTCAGGAGGTCATCAACAGTGCTGCCGGGGAGAGGAACCCCTCTTTTCCTGGAAATGAAGGCACGTGTTACTGATGGGGCAGGCTGTCGCTTTTTTAATCAGCCCATTTCATGCAGCAATCGCATCCTGAGCTGGCAGCACTAACCACCATTTCTTCACAGAAAAGATATGGCACACGTTGTCCTTCCAAAATCTCCTCGCAGATGCAGCCCTGAATCTCAGTGGGGAGGAAGGCGATCCAAAATACAGGCAATGCACAAACAAATCAAAATCCAAGCCCAGACTGACCCAACAGGAACAGAGCCAGAGCACATTTTAAGCTTAAGAAGGAGTTGATCTAAAGGGGCTCTGGATTATTTCTTGGCACCTCTTAGTTCCAGTGGCAGAATTGCCAGAATTCTTTAGAGAAGTTAATTTCCACTTACGCATGCTCAAAGTCTTGAAAAATCATGGAGATGCTCCCAAGCCCGGGATCATGCACACAGAAGTGTCGTGGCTCATGGGTTTCATGCTGGCAGCTCCTGTGAGCGACCTGGTTCCCAAACCCAAGATCATGGTGGCATCTCCTCTGATGGGGACACCTCCCATGCAGGAGCAAACGGCCATCCTAACAACTGCTCTCACCAAAGGGGTGGTCAAGCCCACCTAAACTCATCCAAGAGGGAAGAGGCTGTTTGTCCCTGGAGTCCTGGGTGGGTGGCGGTGTCCCCAGTGGGGTGACAGCTGGGCTTGAGGCGGACACAAGCCGAGGATGCTACATGCTTCCCAGGCAGGCTTCGGCACCCCCTACCCCGCAGGCTGTCACTCTGCCATGAATGCCAACCCAAATTAGAAGTAATAACTAGACGTTGGTTTTTAATCCTCTTTCCTGCCACAGTAATTTCAGCCAACTGATGGATCTCTCTGCTGATAGAGCCAAAACACCACAGGCAGCTTTGGCGACCGGGTGCCAGCAGCCGTCCCCATGAGCAACCTGCAGGGAAACAGCCCCAACGACCCCGCTCCTGGGCCCAGCAAACACTGCTCCTTCTCTGCTGGGGCAGGAAGGAAACCAGCCTTCACATGCCATCTGCACAGATTAAGCTGCTGGCACTCGGCGGGGGACGTCCATCCCTGCCAAGGCATCGGTTTTCCTTCCCGCCTTGCCCTTTCCGTGGCACCGACAACTTGGTCTCTGCTCCAGGAACCTCTCTGCTCCAGGAACCTTCCTCTGCTTGTCCAGGGAAAGCTTCCTACAGCAAAGCCACCTCCCTGACCTCTTCTCTCTGCTTTCTGAAGGGTTGCCTCCGTGCAGCCTACAGCAACAGCGCTTTGGGGTGATCTGCAGAGACACCGGAGTCAGGTCTCCAGCTGAGGGACTCTGGTGGATCTTGCCAGCGTGGTTTTGGGAGCTGCTGCTGTCTCATCCAACCTACCTGGTACCTGGGAGCCTTCCTGCAGCAAAGCTGCCCCAGGGGACACTCAGCCCCATCGGGGGTCTGCCATGGCTCCAAACCCTTTGGCTGGGGGGGTGGTGTGTGTGGTGATGCAAAGCTTGACCCAGACCTGACAGAACTGGAGCCAAAGTTTCTAAAACCAGCCGAGTTCAGCCACTGCCCAAGAGGGGCTTGTGCATCCCAGCAGCTTTGGGTTATTTGTACGTGGTCAGCCACCACCTGGTAAATTTATTTCCAGCTCTTTACCTTTAAAAATAGGCCACAAGCAGGCATCCTGTGTGCAGGGCGAGGTTATTAAGGCAGTCCCCTACGGTGTCCTCCACTGCCCTGTCCCTTTTACACTAGTGTCAGCCCATGAATAGCACAGCCCTGCTCTGCCCGAGGGCTGGCAGCTCCGGGGGGTGCCAGGGCTGCTTAAAAATAAGAGGAAACCCGGTACATGCACTTGGGCAATGAAGGTTTCTGCCCTAAGCAAGATAGAAACACAGGATCCTCAGATGGCTGGTGCCCCCTGGGCTTCAGGGCTCCTACAACCCTCCTGGGGAACTACACCAGTGTTTTTCCTTCACTGGCAGAGACCCAGCAGAGTCCCAGGGCACCACCAGCGACTCTTCTGACCATGGGGACTTGCATTCCAGCCCTGCAGCCCACCAGCAGCACGGGCAGAGCGGAGAGGAACTCAGCTCACCGCGCACCACCTCCTGCAGTGAATGAGACAGACATCTCTCATCCACCCTCCTCTTCCTCTGACAGCACCCTGTGCAAAACCTATGGCCGCTCCCTGCAGGAAAAGCTACTTTAGAAACAGTATTTCCCCCCGGGATGACACTGCCCCGGAGTCTGCTGGGCTCGCAGGATGCCAGAACCGCTTCCCACCCTCCTCAGGAACTGACTTTCTCCCCAAAGTACCAGAGTTGTGCCTAAGAGCTGCTTCCCGAAATCTTTAAGCTTGCCTCTTTCTTGATCTGAGGGCATCTGCTGGTCTCCATGAACTTTTTGAACAGTGACAGAGGGAAGTCTTGAGTTTATTTTGCTTCCAGCCAGGGAGCCAGGTCCCCACACCAGTTAATCATTCCCCTTGCTGCTTCCCACGCAAACCACACTGAAGCAAGAAGATGGAGGTGGGTCTGTCAAGGGAACAACCTCTCTAAGTCCCTGCCAGGTTTGTGGGTCACCCTCCCAGGAGATGACTCCTCGCCTGCCGGCAGCAGGCAGACAGCCCGGGGTTCAAAGGCACACGGTGACAGGGCAGGGAGGAGCACCCAAGCTGGATTTTCCTCCCCATATTGTGGTACCACCACCAAGAAGATGCTCCCAGCCTGCTTTCATTTCACTTGCTTCTGCAATTAGAAACGTGGAAAAATAAATGAGAATAGACTGACTCCGCCGCGTCCCAGGTACGCTTCAAAGGGAGACAGCTTGGTTTCAGAGACATCTTCTGTACTTTTCTCATTGTGGTTCCTCTTAGCTCACCCAGCTCAGGGGACCGATGACCACCTCGGTCACCTTCTGGCTACCAACACAGCCCCACGGCAACACCAGGCTGTAGGAAGGGCTCAGTGTCCTCACACCGTGCAGCTGGAGGAGTGGTCCATGCAGAGATAAGACAGGTCTGGTGCCTGCACGCCAAGGGAGAGCTTTCTTCCCCAGCCCACCAGCACCAGCTCCTCCGCCGGAGAGCGGGATGATGCTTTTGAACTGCAGCTTCCCCCCTGCAGTTTCTTCCCCCTCCCTGCAACTCACCTGCCGAAGTGCAAGATTGTTTCTGGCCTAATGGCTCCGTCCAGGTGGACGTGAAGTTCGACCTGCAATAAAAGGAGAAATCGGTGAGGAGCCCTCAGAGCTGCAGCAGGAGTTTAGAGAGCAGCAGCTGGTGCTTACACGGGTACAAATGCAGCCAACACAGAGATGAAGTCATGACGAAGAAGGACAAAAACATTTGTAAAATACCATCATTATAAAGTTTATTTTTCAATATCTAAGTATTGTCTAAATGTTTTCTTATTCCTGCTGCAGCTCACACATTTAATGGATCTTTAGAAATTTATTCTGTTTCCAGTCATTTTCAGGAACTGCCCAATCCTTATGTAGCTTGCACAGTTCAGAGTCTGGGAGGATTGAAAAAAGCAGACCCCAAACACCTTGCTTCCTTCTTGAATTCACAGACATCCAAGAATCAATTAATTTGCTAAAAGTCATTATATAAAAACTTTGACTTCACTTCCAAGAATCAGCTCCTGATATATTGTTAATTACTCGGCATTATCAGAGCTTACAGGCTTTCTAACCCTACATGTGGGGTCAGTCCCATGGTACAAAAATAAAAAAAAAAATGGAAAAATAAAAAAAAGAAAAATAAAAAAAATGGAAAAATAAAAAAAAATAAAAGAGTTGCCCCGTAGAGCCAACAAGCTGGTTTCAAAGTAAAACACTTGAATTTTGACTCATTAAAAATGGGACAGTAACTCGGATCTCTTCGCTTTTGAACCCTGTTTCCCAATTATTGCTGAAACAATGGATTTTGGAGAAAGAGCCCCAGAAAAGCAAAAGCAAGCTTTTTCCATTTAGGCAGCTGGGGCTTGTGGAGGAACATGACAAATGTAACTTGGAAGTCAAACTGGGAAGGAAAATATTAGCTGTAAAATATTTCAGCTAGATCTTCGTATTTCCAGAACTGTTTTCTTTTAAGCAATGGAATAGGCAACAAAATACATATTTAATTTTTTTTTTTTTTTTAATGAAACTGTAGAGCAGCAACTTAATACACAAAGTTCTTGTTAGTTAGAACACTGTGCAGATTTTTGCTGCGTAGGGGATTGCTGCGGGATGCCGCGGGGAGGAATGCCGTAGGATTCGGAAGAGGGCCGGATATTTGCAGGGACAACTAAACAGCCCAGGGTTGCTAATTAAAACCCACAAACCCTCTGGCGTCAGGGTACGCATCAAACAGTAACTACGAGGCGCTGGAAGGAAAATGAGTAAGCGGTTCCTACGAGCTGGGCAATGTGTAATTGTCCACCTCGAGATCCCTTCACTCTCCTCTGAAGCATCCCTGGGCTCAGTGCCGTTGGCCCCGCTCCCACCCCAGGGCTGGCAGTGCCCATCTCTGGGACCAGCGTTGATGCCCACGAGCTTGCCCCCATCCCCACCTCCTTCTCGCAGCCCCTGGAGATTCTGACCCACGGCCAGCGTCTTCATGGACCGCTTCTGCTGCAAAAGGCCACCATTTCTGGGGTGGGACAGTGCTTGGGTTCAGGCCACCTCCGTAGGATGGCCGTGAAGCTACCCCTGAAACCTGCACCGCTGGGATGCAAAATGCAGGTGCCCGGCTCAGGGCAGCTGATCCTGCACCGTTGCAATCAGCTGGTCCAGGGGTCATGAATGTCCCCACTGCCAGCCCTGCTAGCGGGTTGTAAAAAGATATCCCTGTCACTTCTCCGACCCTTAAGACACGATCTGACTCTACTGGGGTGAAGATTTTAAAAGGGCAAAACCTGATCTTTCCCCCCACCTCGAGTTACGCAATCCTGCTGATGAGGACGAAATGTCCCGAGAAGCAGCAGATAAAATAACAGACTATGGACATGATCTGCAATCACCAGATGTGGACGCCTGGCACATTTTCCACTCTTGAGCTCTGATTCCTATTTCAAAACCATGCAAGCTCCATTCCTTGAGGTTTTCAACAGCCCTGTGACCTTCTGATGGAGTTACAGGCTTGAAACCTGCTCATTATGGATACAAAAACTAAGCAACCCGAACCTACTGGGGTCTCCTCTCTCCAAACATTTCTCAAGCATTTCCTGCAAGAACACTCCAACACAACACTTCCATCAGTGTGAAAGCAAATTCAGTGGTGTCCTTCACCCATGCGAGGCACCTCCTTCTGCCGCGGCTGCAGCAAGGTTCCTCCCCAACACCAGCAACAGGCTCTTCACCCACTGCCATGCCTTTCTTCAGGACCTAAGTGCTAAGAAACTCTTGTGCAATGCTACTCAACCCAAAATGTTGTGGAGTTCCTCAAAGATCAGGGCTTGGGGGGAGCTGTTTTCTGCAGCTGGGAACTAATCTAGGCTATTTAGATTACCAAGGGACATTCAAGTGGAGATGCAAAGGTGTGCCTACCAGGGTCTTCACCAAGAGCTGGCCCCAGATAAGGATGCAATCGGCGGGGGCAGAGCCGAGCAGCTCGGCTGCCCCGGGCGCAGGTCTCCAGCTCGGTGGGAGGCTGCTGGCTGCAGATTGCACCGTGGCTCTCCTCCTGCCTGCTTGCTTTGGGTAAACAAACCACAAGACTTTTCCAGATACAAGCGGGTGACGTGACCTTGCTTTAAGTCAAGGAAAGTATCCAGATAAAGATGAAAGAGTTTTTTTTCTGAACTGTGGCTCCAGGAGACAATGCCTGAGTAAGCAGAAATAAGGTGAAGGCAGGAGCATGGTGCCTCTTCCAGGGCTCTGCTCCTCGGCACATGGAGGTCCACCCACACGTGGTCTCCCACCCCAAGCCCTCCAGCTTATTTGGAGAGGAAGCCTGTGCGCTCAGATTAAAAAGGGACCTTGATACTTGGTCCAGAACCCCAATGCACCACGGGCTGCACCAGCCCTGGAGCCTTCAGCCATGCCAGGACCAGCCATGCCTTCCTTTCTCACAGCAAACCTGGGCATCATAAGGTCCATTCGGATGAAGGAGAAAGCAGCAGAGCTCTCAAACACTTTCCAGGGGGCAGGAGCACTGCTCTTCCCCCAGCTGCAGAGAGGACCCTCAGAGTCACCTCGGTGCAGCCACCCTTCAGCCCTTCTTCTGCACCCCCCCAGCGCTGCAGCTGGGAGCGGGCTCACCGACCACCGGGCAATGATGCAAACCATCCTGCAAGCCTCCCAGTTTCACTAAAGAGCTGTCAAAAGCCAGAGGGACGAGTTCAAAAGACACAACCGGCCATAAATTGTGCGTCCTCAGCACAGACACCCCCCCGGCGAGGCTGTTGGGGAGCAAACCCAGCGCTTTCCATTTTAATGCAAAAAAAGTTTTAGCTGAAGCCCGGCACGTGACTCGTTAGTGCAGATATCAGCAAGTTGGTTCAAATATCAAAAAAGGAGAAGTTTTAAGGGCTCTGGCTTGACTTTTCTCTTCTGAGAACATTGTAATGTTTTCTTTGAAACTTAATAAGCTCCAAAAATAAATTCAAACACAAAATGAGGTACTGCAAACAAGTATGTTCCCTTCAACGATCAAGTCTGATTATTTTCAATTTAGTGAAATTAAGGGGAAAAAGCTAACCAAACATTCAAAGTATTTTCAGCTACAGTCAACCCATCAGAATTTCTCTCTTACTCTTCGGTTTGCCCAGCAGACCATGGCAGGGCAGTTAACTGCTCCGTTTGCCTATTATGTGGCATAAAAAGTACCATCCAAGCTAATGCATTTAAGGGAATTTCTCCATTAGGTGGTTTTAGGGTCCTTTTTTAAATATACACAATGAATGAAGTCAGCCCTAACACCATGGTAAAAGTGACAACCACCTCACCTTCTATTTTGATGGTGCCCAGCAGGTGTTAATAGATAATCCAGGCAGCCGCCAAAATTGCATCATTCTAAAACCCTTAGCAGTGACTTTGCCCAGGATTATTTACCAGCACATTAAAAGGTGGCAATTTAAAGTTCGCTCTATTGATCTCAGTAACTGAAAAACAGAGTAATTACAGCTGTCATTTGTCAACTGTTAGATAGACATGGCAGGAAAATGTTACTAGAGAGCAAAATTCAACAAGAGATAAAACCAATGCCAACCACTGCAAAAAGCATGAACAGTGCTCCCCAAATACCAGCTTTGTGAAAGCGCACCATCAAGTCCTCTTCCTCCTCCTGAGCTCATCACAAACATTGCTTAGAAGCACCGGGTGAGCCCGGATCAAGAGGGACGTGAAGCAGAAGAGGCACAGTATCATCCTCAGACCTGACGACCACCCACACGTGCATTTTGGAGACGAACCTACCATAAACTGTAGGGTTTGAGTCTTAGAGAAACGTGGGAGACTACAAGAGCCACCCACTGCAAGAAACAGTGGTGCTTCTAGAGAAGCTTCCCCAGGATACATGGCTTTGGTGCCTGAGGAGGAGGATGCTCCTGTGTGGGGAAGCCTTTAGTACCATTCCTCCTGGCACCAACCCCTCAGCCTCCACCGACCTCGCTAGGAGGCTCCTGCTGCTCTTCAGATGGTGCGGTTAAGATGCCGTGAAGCCGCAGATGGTGGCTGTGTGTCACCCTCTGCCTCCCTGAGCCGTGGCAGAGCTCACACCCACACGTGGCAGCAACGAGGCCACACTCGGGAGCGGTAAACAGAGTCCTTGCACTTTGAGCAGCGCCGGGACAGCCTCCTACCTTTGCCACGGCGTTTGACAAGCTGTGTCAGGAGCCAGGAGGGCAATGTGCCAGCAGAGCACTGCTGAGGGACCGAGCACACGCGTCGCTGCGTAAGGAACCGCTCAGCTCCACGCAGCCCCACCAGCACCAGGGGCTGACCCCAGCCAAGACAGTCGGGGTCAGGCTGTGCACGGGGAGCGGATGAGCTGTAGAACGCATGAAGCATCATCCTCAGCAAACCCTCCTGCACTTGCACTCCCCGCAATAAGAATCGCCTTTTTAAATGTTTGGGGGTTGGGGTTTTTTTCCATTTTTGTAAGTTTTGCACCCAAAGCAAATTACAGAATCACACGGGGTTGGAAGGGACCTCTGGAGATCATCTAGTCCAACCCCCTGGACAGAGCAGGTCCACTCAGAGCAGGTTGCGCAGGAACTTGTCCAGGTGGGTTTTGAATGTCTCTGGAGAAGGAGACTCCACCATCTCTCTGGGCAGCCTGTTCCAGGGCTTTGCCACCCTCAAAGGAAAGAAGTTCCTCCTCATGTTTAGATGGAACTTCTTATACTTAAGTTTGTGCCCATTTCCTCTCGTCCTGTCACTGGGCACCACTGAAAAAAGACTGGCCCCATCCTCTTGACACTCACCCTTTAAGTATTTATAAGCATTGATCAGATCTCTCCTCAGCCTTCTCTTCTCTAGACTAAAAAGACCCAAGTCCCTCAGC
>JAOXNO010000005.1:10836496-10849315 GCA_028565335.1 Limnodromus scolopaceus
TTTGTAGAGTAGGGTAGATGGTTGGACTTGATGATCCCAAGGGTCTTTTCCAACCGAAATGATTCTATGATTCTATGGTAGCACATCATTAGGTCCAGCCCCGGGTGCAAGCACGGCTCTGCGAGCCACAGTTGGAAGAGCAGCAGCGGTGCTTGGAGCCAACTCGCTGCACTGAGACGCTTGAGAAAGTCAGGAGAGCGACTGGAGCCAGGACATGGGGTGTGGGAGGGTGGCCACGCTCCCAGAGACACCCAGTGAGAGTGGCCAGGACCCGGCAGCTGGGTCAACCCGTGGTCCCACCACAGCATGGAGCCTTTGGGGACAGCTGCCCGAGGTGGGGACCTCACGGCCTCAAGCTCCCTGGGCTGCACAGCAGGGCATGGCCCCGCTCGGAGAAGCTGGAGCTGAGGACAAACCCATCTGGCTTTGCTTTGCACACTGCTGAGATCTTTTCTGTTGGGTTTATTTTCACGCAGATTCCCAGAACGCAGAGACAGGCAGGAAAGTGAGAGCTGAAAGCAAACAGGAAAAAGGCAGGTTCCCTGCACTTCTATTTTTAACACTGCAAACAGCATTAGTGTCATTATATTTAGAAAAAAAAAAATTCGGAGCGTTTCCTGCCTCCCCTTTCAATACCTTCAGCTATTTCCTTGCAGATGTTTCCAGGGGCCAGGGCTCAGAGGCAGGAGAAGAGAGTCTGGGCTCCTACCCCACTGACCAGCCCAGGGAGGGGAAGGTCCTAGAAGAGGAAAGACATCTCGAAGCATGTGCCTGTGGCCCTGCTTGGGGACAGGGAGGACAACCAGGCTGGGGAGGACAAGGCCAGGTCCCAGCAGAAGCTGAATGTCATGGCAGAACCTTCAAGCTGCCTCTCCATGAGTTGTAGCAGCTTTTGGTGCCATCAAGGGTGGCATGAGGGTGAGTGAGTGCAATGCAGGGGAAGGCCCAGCGGTACCATCATGGCACAGGTTTAGAGGGGAGAGGCTGTGACAGCCGAAGCTGGAGGCACGGCTCTGCCCCACCGCGGGGACTCTGGGCTGAGCAGAGCATCCCTGGGCCGAGCTGCTGGAGAGAGGGGCTGGCCTGCAGCAGGGGTAGCACCGCTGGTCTCCTCACATGCCCAGCACCACCTCTGTGATGGGGATCACAGCAGCAGCAAAGTGAGGTCTCAAAGCTAGTGTTGGAGGCAGAGGGTGGCCGATGTCCCGTGGAGCCACAGCCTCTGCGCTTGTCGCTTCTCCGCTTGTGTGGACCAGGCGGGACGGCTTCAGCCGCGCAGCTCCCAGGGTCTTCCCCTTTGCTTTGACAGCTCTCGGCTCATTGCCTCGCGCTCGAGGACTGCGGTTTGCAAAGTGTTTGTGTTTAATTCTCGTACAGAGCGTCTTTTCTGGATGGCAGGCTGGCGGAGTGGCTTCGCCTGCGCGGGCGGCAGACCACAGCTCAGCAGGACCGGCGGGCGTAAAGAAAACCGGGGTTTGGATGCGGTCAGCTTCTGGGGGTGGAAAGTGCAGCCAACTGCTGGGGAAACAGCTCTCCTAACCCCAAACACACTCTGCTGGGTGTGATTTCCAGCAAAATCACAGCACGGGGAGACCAGATTTCTCCTTGTGGCCTGGGAAGCTCCCTGCCCAGGAAAAGAGGTGGAGATAATGTCGGAAATGCGGCAGGGACAGCACACAGGGCAGCCAAAAGCACCTCAAAACATCCCCTCCAGCCTGGGCCGTCAGCGAGGGCTGAAGAGAAGCCTGGCTGCCCCACGGACACACAGCTCTCCAAGCTGCCTTGGCAGTACCTGGCAGTACCTGGTAGAGATATTGTCCTTCATTGGGCTCAGCCAGAGCAGGGAGAGCAGATATCTGTCCTGGCCAACAGAATGGGCTTCTGGGCTGCGTTTTCCTTCCTGGAGTTTGGCCCGCAAGAGGACCTGCCTCGTGAGGTGCTCCTCTGGGGACTCTGGCTGACTCCAACCCAGAGGAAAGCTCCTGGGGCAAGCCAAGCCGTGGGTCAGGCTGCCAGGTGCTGGCAGTCCCACCAGTCACCAAACACTCCCTTTCTCTATTTCCCTCCCCAAAGCCCTGGAGCAAGCGGAAACCCGACCACAAAGGGTCTTTAGTTGAGGAACACACAAAGGATGCCTTGCAATTCCCAGCACAGCCCAGCCCGTCCCAGTTCCCAGCATGGCCACGGGCAGGAGGCAGTCCCGCTGCAGCTCCACCACGAGCTGCTGGGCTTTTTCCCAGGGTGGAGGCGATGGCCTCGGGTGGGAGCCTTGCCCTGGTGACCCCCAGCAGGAGCTCTGGCTGTTTTTCGCTTGGGGCTGCAGGGATCTGGGCTGCTGTCAAGGCACACGTGGTTTTCACAACACTGCCCTGCCTGCCTCGCTGAGATGCCTCCACAGATGGTCCCAGAGGTCTGCGGCCAGCTCTGCAATGCTCCTCTTGCCCCGGGCTGTCTGAGATGTCAAAGGGAGCCCACCAGTGGCTTCCTGGGAAGAGCCATTCCCAGTGGTGTGGTTAAAGCCAGGGAGGTGCTGATCTCCATTCCAGAAACAGAATTGGTCCAGTTAAGGAAATGGAAAAGGCACCCCGTGGTGAAGGGGACCAGCCCAGAACGAGCAGATGCTAATCCAGAACCTGACACATCCCAGTGAGTCACGAGTCATGGACGGGGGGTTTTGTGGCTTTTTTTTTCCTTCTTTTTTTAAGAAAATCATAAAAAAAATCTTTAGTCAGAAAAGGAAGAACTTCCAGAAGAGTCTGCCTTCCCATGGCCGGGAGGGCCGTGGGTGCAGGGACCCTGCGCAGGCAGGGCTTGCCCGGCTGAAAGCCAACAGGGGCCCATTGAGTAAGAATCGGGGAGTTTTGCTGCAACTGCTAATCGAGCATCTCCTGGGAGTGAAGTGGGGTCATTGCAGTGCAGCAGCAGGTGGTGGCTGGAACTTGCAGCCAGGTGAAGATGGAGCTGTCACCATAGAAGATGGAGACATCACCTTCTTTGGTGGGCAGCAGAGCAGCTCAAGTGCTGCTTAAGCAGAAAGGTGAAGGTGTCACCACTCCATCTCCTCCTGCCACCATGGTGCCAGGGGCTCTGTTCATCTTCTTTCCCTGTTTCTGCCTCTCTGTGGTCCTGGTTTCTGGGGACACTCTCCTGAGAAGAGTGGTGGTGCAAGATGTTCATGGTAGGGTTTTCCAGTCTCCCTTGGGAATAGCAGGACAAAAATGAGACTCTCATAGCCTTTCTCCTTCCCTTTCCTCACAACATCAGGGAAACCACCAGTTCACAGTAGACCCTCATGTCCCAGGACACCATCCCCCAGCCTCCACTTGCTTTCTCAGGAGGAAATTGCTGCCTCCTCCGGATGGCCAACCTGCTGCAGGGGATCTCCCAGGCTGCCCTTCCTCCTCCTGATCAGCTTCGGTGGGTGCAGTTCCCCAAGACACAGCCATGCCCTTGAGGAGGAACTATCTCTCCCATGCAGACTGACACCATGCTTGACACAGCTGGGGCTCAGCCAGCACGAGGTCTGAGGACACCGTCCCCTCCAGCTGTCCCTGTGGTCCTGTACGTCTTCAGTCCTCCCCAGTGCCCATGCAGAGCCCCTGCCGGGGCTCACTGGGTGCCAGCCCACCAAGACCTCCCCACACACCGTGGGGGCTGGCATTAGCCAGTCTGGCTGTAAAGAGCCAGTTTTGGCTCTTGCTTTGTGGTGAGAGCACAAAAGAAGCCCAGCCAAGTAGGCTGGTTGCTTTTAATTAGACTCGGGACCTGCGTGAGGCAGCCGCCTCCCTTTTCCTTCGTGGGGGATTCTCGTTTAGGGGCCACCAGTTTGCAGTTAGCAATTTGCTGGTCTCCCACCTCCCCCGGCAGCAGGTCACCCTGCCCCGTGGGCAGCCTGACAGCACGGCCAGCCAAACACCTTTTACAAATCATTCTGCATAGTTCGCATTCTCGGCCGGTTTATGAGCATTTCAGCTCCTCATATTGATCAGGGCTGGAGCCGAAGTAATTACGTTCATCAGAAATAATTTCCCCTGATTTTGAGTCATATTTGAGCTGGTGCCCACCTCCTCCGCTCACCCCTCGACACAGGCAGCTCTCTTTGCTCACTGGTACATACTTTCCAGGCGACATCGTTGCTTTCATAACCGTAGTGAGACCAAGAGGCTTGTTTTTCTCAACTGGATCCCACACACACACTAAAGGTTTCAGTCGTGTCTTTATTGCCTTGGCTGGGGATGTGGACAAGAGGAGGTGGTTTATGTAAAGTGCATGCTTTGGAGATGTCTCCAGATGTCTCTGGCATCAGGAGGGGGGGTAGGGAATGGCTGGGGGCCTACGACCCCTCCGCACATGGAGGCATCACTGCCCTCAGCCTTTCTAGTCTTGCTCAGGAGATGGAGAGCAAGCTCAGTCCTTGTTTTATTCCCTGGGGAGTAGCTGCAGGTCCCCTTCCCATCTGATTTTGGGTGGTGACCAGTCATAGTGGTTTTTCAAATGCAGGGTGTGAACGAGGAACTGGTACCAGACAGAACCTGGCAGCTCTTCAGTCCTCTCCAGTCCACCACCCTGAGCCCTGATCACATGCCCAGCGTCTAAGCTGAAAGCCCCTTCCCTGCACGGGTCAGGTCCTTCCAGTCCACAAGGATGCTAGGAAGTGCCTTGGTGCACAAAGTCTTTGGGAAGGTCCCAGCAACAACCAGGAGTTTGCAAGGAAACTGTGCAGAGCACCCACTGGAGATACACCAGTGGAGGTTGTTAATTTTTGCCCCAGGTCACTGTCCCCTCCCCAGCACCCTCCTGTCCCAACCCTCCCTTCCCGACACACGGTCCCAGTGTCCTGGATCCACCCGCCCCCTGAGCTGCTTTGGCTCACAGGGCTCCTGCTGGTCACGAGCCAGGGCCACCTGGGGATGCGAAGGGATGTGACATTTGGGAACAGACACAACCCATGTCACCCAAACCTCTCCCAGCACCACCCGCTCCCCGGGCACAGCGCTTGCATCCTCAAAGGTCTTCCCAGTGCCACAGAAAACAGGGCTGGAGGGAAACACAGACATCACCTAAGCTCTCCCGCTGTAAAGCAGAGCCGGCTGCAATTAAAAGGTCAATTTGGCAGGAGCTAAAAGCATCACTGGCTGTACCTCAGTGCCTGCCTCCATCTGCAGCATATTTGATGCTGCAAGGGACATGGCAGCTGCTTGAGAACACATAGCACACTCGAGCAAGACGAGAACCGAATGAAAAACACTCTCTATTTTAGCTTGAAACCACAAGAAAAACAGAGATAGTCAAAAAGAATGAGCAATTTGATCAGGAAACATGAGTTAGCCGTGCAGCTCCATGGAAAATACCAAGGGCCTGTCAGTAACCACACAAGGTCAGGAGCTGGGGTTTGTATCTTGTCTGAAAGTCAAAACTTCTAGTGAGATTTTTTAAACGAAGTTTACGTTTGATGATGTTTGATACCAAAAATAAACTCTCAGAGGATCATAATGTTTGATACGTGATGATTTCTGACACTGTTTTCCAAATAATAACGGATAGAGTCATCTGGCTGAAGTTTCCAGGACTTGTTTTACAAAAGTCTTATACTTTGGGTTATCTGAATGTTTAACTTAGGGGACAATTATAAATTGCTGTCGTCTGGACTGCAGAAAAAAAAAAAAAGAAATCACACAGAATCACTGCCCAGGGTTTAACATGTCTATTAAGAAAACACGTTGGCCTTTCACAACAGCTGATGTAAGGCTGGGCTGTGCTAACGAGAAGTCCCTCAATCAGAATGATGAGATCTTGCTATAGTTTTGGCTAAGCAAGCCCTTTCCTGGTTGTGCTAGTCCATTTGCTCCCCGTGTAACCACTCAGCTCCTTCCTCTTGGCAATGTCAGACTTTGAGACCAGAACCAGCACCGAGTCCCGTTTATCAGTGCTTCTTTGTAATGAAACCTGCTTGAAAATGCCTGGAAAACGGTGAAGGATCAAGTGTCCCTGCCACCACGCATTGCTCCCCATCCAAAAGACCCCCCCATTTCCTTGGGAGAGGGCACTGCCCGGCTGCTGCTCGCTCCCTCGCTGGCCTCGCCGCGGTGGCTGGGAGCTTGGAGGGGTCAACTGGTCCCAGATGAAGCCGAGGTTTTCTGATGTAGTTGCCTGACCATCAGAAACTGGACGTCAGCCCTGAATTCTTTTCTCACAAGTCACTTGGACAGGCACCAGATGGTAAATACTTTCAGTCTCTCCTAGCCCGGCTCTGGGGTGGAAGCAGTGACCTCAAGGTAAAAGATTGCCTGGCCCGTCCCTTGGGGTGGCCAGTCCTCCCAGCCCGGCTCCGCTCTCCAGTTTAGGTGTGAGAACCAGAGGGAATAAAAATGGCCAGACAGGGGTGGAAATGGCCATCACCACCTCTCTCGGCTCTTGCTGTTTGAAACTGGAGCTGGATTCATTCTGGGTAGGAAACAACTTCCCCATCCTGCCAAAAATGAAGGTATTTCAAAATTTCCCAAGGCCGGGGTGTTTCCAGAAGTCTCATGAAAAACAGCCAGCAGCCACCCCAAAGTGTCCAACAGTTGAGGGAGACCTGAGACGTCTCCTTTTCAGCTCAGGGCTCTTGGCTTTTCCAAGCTGGGTGTCCATCCAGCTTTCCCACCGGTGCTGTCCACCCTCCATGGACAGCCCTGCTCCCTTGCAGAGAGGATCTGAGCCAGGAGTGCCCAGAGCAAAGCCCTCCCCACCGAGGTATGGAGCTGGGCTCACCCTGGAACTATAATTTCTCTTTTGGTATGAAGATGAACAAACCCAGCAAGGACCTGGGACAGCCCAGGTGCTCCCTGGCAGACATGGATGTCCAGATCCTGGTCTGGCCTCAGCCAGCTCTAGGGAGGGTGTCCAACACACGGCGTAGAGAAAAGAAGGGAAGAGTCTCAAGCAAAGGGAAGGGATGGAGGGAGAATATGGTCTATATCCCTCACAGATGGATGCAATTTCAGCTGAGCAGGGTGCGCAAACGAGAGCTTTGCAGTGTTATTCGTGATGGCACGTTAAATTGCACAGACATGAAAAAAACCAGCTGTCTAAAATGTAAATTCACTGGGTCAGTTCCTTCATTTCTATAGAAACAGCAGAGCTTGCCAGCGGCTAATTCAAAGGAGATGTATTCAGATTCCTGTATCAACTATTCTCTTGCACAACTTACCACAAAAAAAAAAAAAAAAAAAATTACAACACCCCCCCCCCAAAACCTGACAATAATACCATGGAAACTGCGAAGCACAACATATGGACTTAATTACTAGCTATGAAATCACACGTATGGTACAGAACACATATGGTGTACGTGCTCCAGAGGGGAAGGGTTATAACTGAGTATTTATAAAACGAACTGCTAATGTGCTGCTCTCGTGTGGCTTTGCAAATCAAAGCCTGCGCAAGGGCTGTATCGCTTTGCTGGGCTCTGCCTGCAGCCCCTGGTCCCCCGGCACGGCGACCTGGGTGGGCACGTGGGACCCTGAGAACTGGGAGAATGGAAGCTCAAGCCCATGTCACCCACGGAACATCCTTCTCAGGAAGGCGGAGTCATGGTGGACTTTGTGGGTACCCCTCCAGCCAGCTCCTCTGGACACCCCCAAAACCCAGTGAGGTACCGCCAGGGATTGCCGATACCATCTGAAGCACAGGCAGCTGGCCAGGCACAGGACCTGTGCCCCGTCTGGCTGCTTGACACAGTGCTGTGGCTCTCTGTCACTGCCTGAGCTCTGCTGGCTTCCTAGTGATGTCATACCATCACAGTGATGTCATATATCGCAGTGATGTCACCTTACTGCAGCATAATCCCAGTGGCATCAGGTGTGGGGGGGAAAGTATTGTCCCCTCTTATCCCAAGCTGAGGGAGAGGGTAAAGAAGGGGTCCCCACCCCAAAGAGCTGAACCTATACCCAGGAGAGGGCAGGCACGGGGGGTTAATCACCAGTGGGCTCCCCTGGGCAGCCCTGAGCCCCAGTCTCCCCAGGAGGTGCCCCGCTGCCCCCCCAGACCTCACACACGGGGCTATTGGCTGCTCCCAGAGCCGCTCCCTGAGGGCAATGAGAGGATTTTATTTCCCTTACCAGCACTGTCACCTGATTTCTAACTGGGAAATGAAGTCATGCCCATTAATCAGGAGTCCCTAATAAACACAAGCCTGGAATAATTAATTGAACCCGCCATCCCCTTGCGGCAAGGCTGGATCAGTGCTTTGGCTGCTCTTAAGCCGTTGCTGATAGAGGCACCGCAGCCGCCTCCGGGATGTCTGGCTGGGCTGCGGCATCTGAACCGGGAGGGCACCATCTTCAGGGTGTGGAGGAGCAAACATCAGCTCGAGATGTGCTTCCAGCCTTTGGCATCAAACCTTCTGGCTTGTCACCTCACATTGGTAGGGCCTGAACCTCCCTGCTAGAGAGAGGATGGAGCAATGTGTGGTCCTCACACCTCCCCGGGTTGCCTCCAGGCAGGGCTTGGTCCATGCAGGGAGCTGGGTCTCCAACATGAAGAGCGGAGACTCCAGCGCCGGGATAAGTGACAGCAGCCTTTGGAAGGTGGCCTGGTATTTCCACAAGCTGCCACGGCCTCGTTAACAGACTGATTGCAGCTAATGAAGCAAAACCAAAGCTGAGAATCAGGGTGGTAACGGGAGACCTCTGACTGTGTGTCCTCCCTGCTCTGCGGCTTCCAGGCTAGGGCAAGCGGTGAAGCTGAGGTCAGGATTGATGCTCAGGTGACCAAGGACCTGTCACCTGCCTTTGTGAAAGCAAAAGGAGCGGGGGGAATGATGGAGGGCAGGATGGGACATCACTCCTGGTTGGGTAATTTCAGTGCTCTGCTTCTACAGCACCCAGCTCTTCCTGTGTGTTTGCCAACATATATCATAATATATGTTATATACCACAGTTCTCATCATGCCTGCAAGGCAGGGACAGTCTGTGTGCAGCCACTAGGATCCATCCCTTGGGCCAGGGCAGGAGCCCCCAGTCCCTAGACCCATGTCCATGGGTGCAGGAGGGGAGCTGGGGAGACCTGCAGGGCATCCCTGCAGGGCATCCTTACCTGAGCTCTGGGCTCCCCTTGGAGCTCTGGACTCACAAATTGCCCTTCTTACATCTTGGGGCAAGGTCTGGGAGACAGGAATGTGGAGAAGGGGCTCAGTTACCTGGAGAGCTTGAGATGTTTCGTTTTTTCTTTCCGAAGAACCAGCCTCACCACAAGGAAAGTTTGCAAAGGGCAGATCGAAAAGTGGTAGAGCATTGGGAGGCAAATCCTGAGCACCCGCTCCTCTTCCCCAAAACTGGATTTTAAATTCTCATGACTGTTTAAGCCAGTCATAATTTTTCAGGAGCTGAATTGGGGTTTACAAGTCTTGAAACCAGCAGGGCCAGGCTGCAGCCCTCTCTGCATCACATATCCCGGGCAACGCGACACCATGTGCATCCAACCTGCCCCCCCAGCCTCCCTGACAGCCGCTGCCCCACGCAGGATGGGGATGCTGTGGCAGCACCAGCACCCCAGCAAACCCCTTTCTGGTTCTTGCTGTGCCAGAGAAATGGAGAAGAGAGCGCAGCCTGGAGATCTTGCCTGGCAAACTGCTGCAGCCTCAGCTGCTGGCAGTCAAAAGCACATCACACACTGTCCCCAGGGATGGAGGGACAGGATCCTTCTCTTGACTACAGTGTGGACAATTCACCCCTGTCCCACAGCCTGCTGTGTGCTGCACCCAGCTTAAAATACAGGGGAGGGTCACCTACAGAGTAGGGGCAATGTCCCAGAGCAGGTGGTGGCAGGGCCAGCCCCACCAAACCCTTCAAAACCCAGGAGGAAGCCACAGGCTCTGTCTGGGCAGACCTTGACCAGCAGGAAGAGGCATGGACCTTCCCTCCCGGTTCTGGCTGCCAGCAAGCAGCTGGTTCACCCCACCAGCCTGGCTTTCCCGTGCTCCCCGGGGACAGCGTCCCTTCCTTTTGCTCGCTGTCTGGATGGACAGCATGTTCTCACCTTGAGGGGAGTGGAAATGGCAGCTGGAATGTGGGCTGGAAAAAAAAAAAAAAAAAAAAGAAAGAAAGAGAAAAAAAAAAAAGAAACTCTTGAGGCTTGTCCAAACCTACTCATGTTTATATTGGAGCCCGTGAGTGACATCAGAGCAGGGAGAGTATAAACACCAGCAGGACCTACTCGGGGCTTTAAAACCTGCGAACACGCCGCTGACTCCAAACTGCCTGGGGGGTGATGTGCTGAAGTGGTGGAGGGGAGAGCAGCATGAGGCTCCAGCTGGAGAAGCAGCTCCTCTTCCTCTCCCTCCTCTGCATCCTCTCCAAGGTAAGGGAGACGGGGCCCTGGGGTGGCTTTAGCCTTACTCGGGAAAGCACCCGGTTCTTGCAAAGTGAGATGCAGGGAGGGCTGGGACGTCACAACGAGCCCGGTGGCTACCGCCGGCTGGGGTATGCAGTCCCAGGGGGGCAGAGCTAGGCTGGGGAGAGACATCTGCAATCAAGCAGCGGGGTCTTAACGTTCATGGGCCAAAGTTGTGCAAGTCCACGGAGCAGGAAGGAATGCCAACAATGCGCTGTTTGCTCGCCCGCCACCGCAGCTCTCCCAGGGCTGTGGTATGTGTCCCTGCGAGCAGCAGCTCGGCGGTAGCGGCTCCTGCAGACTCCTTGGTCCTTGCCCAGGCTCCTGAGGCAGGGGGCCAAGCAGCGAGCACCAGCCTCGTCATTACTCAGCTCTCCCCCCTTCCCCGGGATGCTCATGCAAAGCCAATGCCTCCGACACGATTTGGGTTGTTGCAGTGATTTTTTAATTATTACCTTTTTTTTTTCTCTTGGGCTCCATGTGAAAATAATTGCCTGTGCAGAGAACAGGAATGTTGAAAAGTTTGGCATATCTCAGCTCCAAGTTCTAATTGCTGCTTAAATCCCAAAGCAGACCTTCTGCAAGCAGGGACAGCACGGCAGCATCGTGCCTATTTGGCTCCTTTCCCAGACAGTTAAGATCTCTGATAGGAGCCACATTGTCATCTAAAGACAAGTTAATTACAAGGAGCAGGGGGAGATGGATTAATGGAGTTGGCTTGGCTAATCTTTCTAAAACATTGATTTGTAATAGCAACCTCCTGAAAGATGAAAAATGCCCTTGGCTGCCTGGGTAAGCTGTGACAGAGAAATGACTCCTGCTCCAGGCGCTCACGAGTGCCTGGAGAATCACCAAGGGCCCTCGTGCCTCCAGCCCAAACCTGGCCACCACAGCCAGTCCTCCCGTCCCTGCTGCGAGTCCCTCTCTGGTTTCTGCTACACTAATCGTGCTGCTCGTTGATAAAACTAGAACAAGGCACAGATTGCCCAGCCCACTTTGGATATATTTTATCTCTAGTTGCTGGCACTGACTTATCTACAGCCCCATAAAAAACATCCAAAATGCTGCAAATGGGGAACAGATAACACACCAGTACCTACCTTCTCCATTTAACTGGTCATGTCAGACCTGATGCTACTGGGAGAGACTAGAAGAGAAAGAAAAACGTTATCTAAAATCCACATGGTACGGCTGAACCCATCACTCTCTTGGCAGCCTCAGCAGACACACCAGTATCTGGACCAGCACGGGGATGAATTCTTTGGTTGCGCGTTTGCTGATCTCCTGCCTACGCTGCAGGAGCAGAGTGTGTGTGGCGCTGAGCTGCCGGGGGGCGGCTGGGGCTGCTGCCGGGGGGGCTCACACACGCTGCCGAGCCAGGACTGGCAAAGTATTCCCTTCCAAACTGCAGAACCAGCTCCCTTGGCTGCGGGCCCTGTACGCAACAAGCCCTGTCAGATACGACATGACGGCAGCACGAGCGCTGCCTGCAAAAGCTGCTTGTGCCAGGGTAATTGTGCGAGCGGAACGAGCCCTGGATATAAAGACCTACCTGCCCGGGTGAACTCCTGCAGGCACATCCCTGGCAAACAATGGGCTGAGCAGTGCACAGCCCTGCCCCAGGCGTTACTCAGTCTAGCTCGGAGGGCAAATGGAGCTCCTGGTCCTCAAAAACATGCCTATCTCAGGGCTGCTCCCCCAGCAGGAGCAGCCAGGCAGAGGATGCTGGAGCCGGGGCCAGGCAGAGGAGGCAGCTGGACCAGGAAGGAAAGCAGGGACCTTCACTTGGCTTCGGTTCCCCCACTGCCAATGCAATGCCCTGTTTCTTGGCACAAAAGAGAGCTGTTAAGACTGTTTGGAGTGAGGTGCTGTGCCCTCACCATGTGCATTCAGCCCCTGCAAAGCCACATCTCCAGCTGGGCACAAGTCGCTGCCTCGGTGGCTGGCATGGGGCAGGCTGCTTTCCCTTCCTTCCTCCCGCTGGGCTGCTTAAGGGCTCCCAGCCCCCTTAAATAACCACCCCTACCTGGGATGTTCGCCTTGTAGCTCCATCCTCCTCCTGCGTATTCAGAGCAGGGGTACGTTTGAGCCCCCATCCATCAGGGTATGCCTGATTCTCCCTGGTTTTCCATAGGTGCCCATCACGCTTTGCCATAGGGGGACAGTAGCTTTCCAGGCTGCTTTGCCATATTCCCATGGATTTACAGAGCCTCCCTCCACTGAAAACCTGCCTCATCACTGGTGAAAATAGCAGCCATTAGCCAAAAAAACAACCTGCATGGAATCAGGGGTGGCTTTGCCTCCGCAGGTGTGTGCCCAGCTGTGCCGGAGACCATGCTACTGCCCCTGGGTGCCACCCCGCTGCCCTCGCGGGTCCCCCCTGGTCCTGGACGGCTGCGGCTGCTGTAAGATCTGTGCCCGGCGCCTGGGAGAGCCCTGCGACTT
>JAOXNO010000005.1:10849415-10862157 GCA_028565335.1 Limnodromus scolopaceus
CTCCTCCTGCGTATTCAGAGCAGGGGTACGTTTGAGCCCCCATCCATCAGGGTATGCCTGATTCTCCCTGGTTTTCCGTAGGTGCCCATCACGCTTTGCCATAGGGGGACAGTAGCTTTCCAGGCTGCTTTGCCATATTGCCATGGATTTACAGAGCCTCCCTCCACTGAAAACCTGCCTCATCACTGGGAGGAGGTTACCTGCCTGTCCTAGTGAAAATAGCAGCCATTAGCCAAAAAAACAACCTGCATGGAATCAGGGGTGGCTTTGCCTCCGCAGGTGTGCGCCCAGCTGTGCCGGAGACCATGCTACTGCCCCTGGGTGCCACCCCGCTGCCCCCGCGGGTCCCCCCTGGTCCTGGACGGCTGCGGCTGCTGTAAGATCTGTGCCCGGCGCCTGGGAGAGCCCTGCGACTTCCTCCACGTCTGCGACCAGAGCCAGGGTCTCGTCTGCGACTACAGCGCGGCGCCCGCGGGGACAGGAGCCACCTGCAACTGTGAGCACAGGGGTGCCCGTATCCCCTGGGGATGCCCCCGCGTCCCCCAGCCCGGCGTAACCCCAGCTAGGGCCCCGGCCAGTGCCAAGCATCCCGCAGCGCTTCCAGGAAAGCAGTTGAGGCTCTGAAAGTGGCTTTTTTGAGGCTGATGGATGCAGCTTGGCCTCGGGGCTGTGCCGCAGCTTCAGCCAGCTCTTGTGCCATCCCCGACTAGGGATTCAGGGTGGTTTGAGCGGGGATGGACATAGCGGGGGGCAGTCCTGGGGATGCTGTGGTCACTCTGCCAGGGCTGGAGCCTGGGGGTCCTCCAGAGAAATTTCAGAGAAACTTTTTCTAGCCTGAACACTCTGAAAGGCAGGGTGAGAGCTGGAGGGCAGTAGGTTGCTCACCAAGTGGTGAGATGCTGCTTTGGAAAGACAGATCAGTAGAGGCAGCAGGAAGGGGAGGAGGTTGGCTGATGCCTGCACTTCTGCAAACCCATGTCTGCCCCACATACCTCTTAGTCACTTCTCTTGCCCCCCCATTCAGTCCTTTCATGCCAGCCCCACAGTTTGCCCCAGCAGTCCCTTCTGCCATCCACATCTCTCTGTCACTTTGACCCTAATGGTGTCCCCGGCTGTCACTTGCAGTTGAAGACAGCGAGGAGGGCTGCGAGGTGAATGGCCGGGTCTATCGAGACGGGGAGGTTTTCCAGCCCAGCTGCAAACTCCAGTGCCGCTGCCTGGATGGGGGCTTCACCTGCATCCCGCTCTGCCAAGAGGATGTCCGGCTGCCCACCCCGGACTGCCCCTACCCGCGGCGCGTGGAGGTCCCAGGGAAGTGCTGCCCTGAGTGGATCTGCGAAGCCCGGGACCAGCACCTCCTCCGGGATGCTGGGACAGGTAAGATGCAGGACATGCCAGTGAGGGGATGCCCATGCATGTCTCTGGGGATGGTTTCTTTACCTCAGACCATGAACATCAACGGGAGACACCTCATTGCACGTTTCCCTGCCATGCAGGAGTATTTCTACACAGAGCCTGGCTCTAACCACCCTTTTCCCCCCTCATCTCTTTCCATCCAGCCCCTGGGGCAGTGTCCCCGCTGCTGCCATACCCCTGCCAGGAGTGGGGCACGGAGTGGAGCGCCTGCTCGGCCACCTGTGGTGTGGGCTTTTCTACCCGTGTCTCCAACCAGAACCGCTACTGCAGGCTGGAGACTCAGAGGCGGCTCTGCATGGCCAGACCCTGCCCGGCCCTGCCGGCAGCATCCCCGGCGGTAAGTGAGGGCCTCAGAGAAGCTGGTGCCTCCGGGCAATAGGTTTGTCTGAGAAAGGGAAATGCCAACCAACACGAGCCATGGGACCCCCCATTACCTGTGGGGGCCCCATCAGTTCCCCCCCCCAGCCACAACCTGACCATGTCTCAGGGACAGATAAACCATCTCCTGAAAGTGCACTTGGAAAACAGGTGACGGCAGGCACAGACCAGAATTTTGGCATCTCTAGATGTCTGAATCCCAGAGCACCATGGATCCCATGTAACCCTGAGCCCCATAGGTGGGCTTGACCTGCCCTTCTGGCTGGAGATGCATCTGCAGCTCCTGCCTGGCTCCCTGGGTACACCCAAGAGGCAGGGCTCTGCCACCCTTCTAATTAGCCTGGCACACCCCAAGTACAGACACAGTGCAAAACTGCCTTGCTTGCATGCAGCCGGCGCTTTCCAGGGCCAGGCACCCGCACTGCCACATGCCCCTGCTCCCTAGATGTGGGGGACACATCACTACCCACCTCCACTCCATCCCTATCGCTCTCCGCTTTTCTTTTCCAGAGGGGAAGAGGAGGTCGTTTGTAGCTGCGCCCACCCCAGTCGCGTCCCAGAGCCAACACCTCGTCCCGGCAAAGAGTGTGACACAAGCCCACGGCACTGTGGTTTTGGTGGAGATGGAGGACATGTCCCTTGGGAAACTGGGGAAGAACTGATGGACTTTGGCTGCAAAGGAGGGTGGATATAGAGAACAAGATCCCCATGTTACCCAGCACCTGCCTGCTCTGTGTCCCCCGCTGCCCTAGGCAGGGTTACTGGGCAGTATCCCTGAGTTTCTAAATGAAATAAGAAGTGGGGAAATCCTGCCCCAAGCGTGAACCCACCCAAGAAACTAGGAAGTGGTCCTTTGCCAGATTGGTGGGGCTTTTGGCGAGGTGATGTTGCTCCTCCACCACGTCCCTCACGCACGCAGCTCTGCTCTGGGAGGGCTGTAAGAGACTGTCTCCAGCACCTGGAAGCCCAAATTCCCAGGGGAACCCTCACACCCCAGTGCCTCCCGGGGAAGGAGGAGGTAGATGGGGCTGCACACCACAAATCACCACCACGCCAGACCGAGCAGCTCGACCGTGCACGAGCTCAGCCATCCCACAATATCCACCAGTGGCCGCCTTCCTGGGCATGGGCAGAGGCATCCTCCCGATGGCAGCTCTAATTCACCTTCCCCGCATCTCTCCAGAATAAACACGAACCTTCCTGCTCCGCCCGGCCTCCTCCTCTCCAAAGCGCTGGCGGTTTGGCAGGGCTTCGGCGAGCGAGGAGCTCAGACACAGGAGACACCGCTCCGCAGCAGCAGACATAACCTCCTGCCATCCAAGCACACAACCCCGCGCGCCGGGGCCGAAAGAAAAGCAGGGAAAAAGAAAAAAGAGAAGAGAAGTCACAAAGATGAGTCGGGGCCCTCTCCCCACGGGCTGGAGCTGCTCCAGCTGTGCAAGAGTCGGCGCAGGAGAGCTGCTCGGCAGCTCTGCCTTAACTTTTCTCACAGCGATGATGATCCTTCTGGGCGACCGAAAAATGAAACCCAAATGCCCTCTAACGGCCTCGCACAAGCGCGCAGAGGGAATGCGTGTCCCACGGCGCGGCGAGAAGGGCAACTTGGAAGGAGCAGCAGTTTAGGTGACGTGTCCAGGTGAGATCTGGACAGTGTAGATGTGTGTTTGTGGAACTGAAAATAAAGATGTGCTCATCTCGGCGCGGAGCTTGGCTGGGCCTGTCTGTGCGGGGTGATCCCGGCTCCCGTGAGCCCCCGGGAACTCTGCTCTCTCCAACCCGGCTGCTGCAGGAAAGGCCAGACCCAGGACCGGGCGGCTTAGAGGCACCTCAATTCTGGCTGCTTAGAATAAAAAAAGAAAAAATAATAATAATAAAAAAAAAGCGAATCAAAGCCCTGGAAATGTTATTACAGTATATTATATCCTGGATTAAATTCTGCCCCTTTGCTTTTTGCCTGCCATAACTCCATCAGCTCTGCCGATGGGACCAGCCCTGGTTTCTCACACCATCGCTGTGCCCGGGTCTCCGCTCGCTGCCGGGATGCGTGGGAGAGCATGGCATGGCACTGGCTGCATTACTGCTGGGTCTGCAGCCCAGGCACAGCCCAGGCCATGCCTTTTCTCAGCCTCCCAAAAACCAAAGCCTAAATTCTCCCCCTGCAACTCATCCCTCCGGCCCCACACCTCCTCCGCTCATCCCAAACTAGGATTTCCCTGGCATCGTGCCACCATCATCACCAGCTGACTGTCCTCCTGACCCAGGCCAGTATGATACCAGGGCAGATTTGGGGGCGCAGGGGCAAAAGGCTGACTGGCAGAGGAAGATCTCCTCTCCTGCCCAGAGGGAAGACTCCCCACAAACAGCAGGAAAGGCAGCAGGGCGAAGGACGCCATTCACCTGCTCCCCCAGCCCTTGCAAATGCTGAAAATAAAATTAAAGTCAAGGATGCTTTTCAGGTACCTCTTGGCAGGAGGAGGGGAGAGAAAAAAGAAAAAAAAATCTCATTGCTCATGCAGTAAAACATTGCTTACAAAGAGAATTATTTACTGTGATCATCTGGTGCTCTGCCCGAATACAAATCACTAATTCAGTTTGATACAGGGGATGTGGTGAACCTCTGGCAGGCAGAGAATTGCAGAATGAACATGGGCTGGTCTGCAGCTTTTGTTGACTTATTTCACCTCTGCAATGGCCGTGCCAAAAAAAGCAGTGACACGAGGCTCATGTAGACTTTAAAGCCACAATGTTCCTCGATTGACACGGATGAGACATGTCCCATGTACTGAAAAACCTGTTTTTAAGCCAGTTTATATTTGAGCATATTGGGACACGGCCACCAAGGCAGGGTGAGCTGCTGGCAGGGAGTGCTGCCGGGCATCTCACCCCCCTCCCAAATCCTGCCCAGCCACCTCTGGGTGATGGTAAAAATCAAAAGGTCACTTTTTAAGCAGCAACCTGTAATTTTTATCTCAAACAGAAATGACTCAATGCACCTCTGCTATAATTGTCTCTCTTTTTTTTTTTTTCTGCAAAATGTCATTTCTCCCTGATTCACCGAGCAGAAAACATCTAAATAATGAATCCAAATAAATCAGAGTTATTTTTCCCTAAGAATACAGGGAAATCAACTCTTGCAATTTGATTGCCAGTCTCACAATATTTGCTATTCCCTCTAAAGTCCTGCTACCCTGGAAACATGGTTATTTGAGGATCAGGTTTATTGTAGCCTCTGATACTGTGGTCCCAGGCTCTGCCTGCTCTTGTGGGGCAGTGGAGAAATACTCTGCCATCCCCAGATGATTATGGTCACCTGTAAAGTTTAAAAAAAAAACCAACCCCAAACCAGAAGACAACTCACCTCTGTCCTCAAGGCATACTGCCACATCTGCACACAGAAATGGCATGTGACTTGACAACCATATTCCTGGACTGGCAGTGAGCAATAGATCACAGCTCATTTCAGTGTAAGCACACTCAGCAGCTGAAGGAGAAATTGTGCTACTGCATGAGTAAACAGCGTGCATCAGAATGTTTTTTTTCCCAAGCCATTCTCATGACTGATGATTTTTAAGTGCATGGAGCTGGCTGAGAAAGGCCTGGATGAGCCCCTCATTAAAGCTAACCATTTTCAGCTACCTCCCCAAGCGCAGGAATGCAGTGCTCGATAAAAAAATAGTAGATCAAGGTCCTTTTTTTGCTGTTGAAGAGCCTTGAGTTGGTTGCCTGAAGGCCCATCACTTGTGTTTGCTACCCCGAGGATATCCCAGCCCCGTGCTCTCACACTGCCCTGGATGCGCTGGCAGCAGCATCGCTGCCGTGTGCCAGAGCTGGGCAAGGGAGGGGAGCATCCTGATATGGGATGATCAGGGAGGAGCTGGGTGGAAGCACCTCTACTGTGAGTGAAATCATGGGTCAAGAGGACACTTTAAACACAGATGAGGCAAGCATGGGAGAGGGGAGGAGCTGTGCTGCTACGTGAGTGCCTCCAGCAGGTCCAGGGAGCATGCAGGAGGGCATGGGGCTACAGCCGGGCACGGGCAGTGCTCCCTGTGTCCTGCCCTGCTCCTCTCTTCCCGTGGCAGGAGGCACCAAGCACCAAGCCTTCATTCTGGGGACCCAAGACAGTTTTGCCCACGCTGCTGAGGGCAGCTTGTGACCCTTCCTGTGATTACAGCAGTCTTCCCAGCCAGCTGCTCTCTCTGCCTCAGTTTCCCCAATGGTTGCTGCTCTGGGACAAAGGAAACCATCCCAGTTTGTTCCTCTCATCTTGCTGCACCTCCACACCTCCATAAAGTTGCTCTACAAGTGCCACCCTAACCCCAGGCAGCAGGAGTAGCTGAAACACACGGAGACGAAGCGGGCAGGAGCAGGGCAGGTCAGAAGACTGCTTTCCTGAGGAGTGAGCCCCCATGGACCCCCTCGTCTGCTGCTGCTGCAGGAGCACAGTCCCACCAGAGCCTCTGCAAACCTCAGAAAAGCCATATCCTCACCCCACGGAAACAGCTTTTAAGCTTCACCTCTTGGGGTGTGATTTTCATCATGTAGGCAGGAAATAATACACATTTCCTGTCATTTATCAATCAGCCCCATCAAGCACTTTTTGGAGTCAACACGCACTGATATTCACACCACGCAGCTACCACTACCCCACGTCTTGGGCTTCCCCACGCTGTCCCCAACCTGCCATGCCTGAGCACGGAGCGAAGGGCAGTCAGGATGGCTCGGCAGGACTTGCCCCATTCCTTCCCTGCTGGCAGATGCGATATCAGCCTCTATCCACCCCCTGCACCTCTATCCACCCCTAGATTAAGTTCCAGGAAAGCAGGTGGCCACAGCCCTTCTTGGGCCCAGCCCATCAGCTCAATTTGTTTTGCCAAGGTCATTTCCCCATGGCTTGCCAGGGTAAACCTTCTCCTTTCTGATTGCTGGCATGTTTACTCCTGTGTCTGAAGATAAAGTTATTTCTGGCCTCATTTATGCAGCGGCAGCTGCTCAGCAATGCAACAGGGGGCTGGCTTGCCTCGGGGGTCCTCCTTGGGGACCCTGGTTTTAGCTCTTGCCCCAGCCTCGTGGCATCCAGGGTGTCTTCTGCATGACATCCTCTGCCACAGGGAAAGCAGGAGAGGAAGGTCACAGCCTGGGATTCCCACCCCGCTTGGGTCAAAGAGCTGGGGGCAGGGATTTCGGGGTAGGGATACAGAAGGCAGCAGCGAGAGTAGGATGTTACTGTGTGCTTAGGGGAGGCGTGGGGGTTCAGCAGGGAGCGGGGCTGCTGGCATGGCTGCCTGCTGGAGCGGGGCTGGTGGCAGGAGCCCCATGGAAAGCTGCCAGCCTCCACCTTACCCCCGCTCCGGGTGCTCTGGGATGAGCAGCGGGATCTGGAGAATGGCTGTCAGGAGTGAAGCGAGGGGCAGCTCATGGGGTGCTGGCTTCCAATCCCCCCCCGCCGCCCCCCGTTTGGAGGGATCGGGGGGGCAGGGGGGAGGGGCTCTCCTCACCCCGAGAAGGACAGAGCAGAAGCAGGCTGAAAGCTCTGGATCCCCATCTTCAGCCATCTCCCCCCCCTTTCCTGAGGCAGAGCCCCCCCTCCCTGCTCCCTTCCTCCACAGCGTCTAAAATAGCCGTGGGCCTGCGCGTCCCCGGCGCCCGGATCAAAATATCTCAAGAGGGCTGGAGGCAGGCGCCAGGGGAGCCTGCGGACACCGGGGCTCTCGGCTGAGCCACATCCTCCCCAGCCTCCCGGGAGAGCCCTGCGCCCCGAAACCCCCCAGCCAGGGCCCATCAGGAGCGGGGAGCGCAGTCCCTGGGGAACTTGGGGCTGGCTCTGGGCCGCCCCGCCCCTGCCACCACCGTCACCGCCCCGGCAGCAGCCACCCTGCTGTGTGGGACGGGCCGCCACAGCACCCCGATGGCCACCGAGGCTCTCGGCCGGTGGCCCGGCAATGGCAGCAGGGCCCTGTGCCCCGTGGACACCAGCTTCGCCCAGCGCTTCTTGCCCACCGTCTACCTGGTGGTGATCCCCCTGGGGCTGGCGGGGAATGGGCTGGGGCTGTGGCACCTCTGCACCGGGCCCCGGCGGGGGGCCCGCCATCCCCTCAGCCTGCTGGTGGGCAACCTGGGCATGGCTGACCTGCTGTACGTCAGCACCCTGCCCTTCCTCGTCAGCTACTACCTGCAGGGCAGAGCCTGGGTCTTCGGGCAGGACTGGTGCCGCATCACCCGGGTCCTCTTCCATCTCAACCTCTACGCCAGCATCGGCTTCCTCACCTGCATCAGCATCCACCGCTACCTGGGCATCGTGCACCCGATGAAGGCGCGGGGCCGGTACCAGGGGGCAACCTCTTCTGCCTGGCTCAGCGTGGTGGTCTGGCTGTGGGTCATCGCGCAGGTGGCTCCCGATTTCGCCTTCAGCAAGAGGGACAGCACGGGGAGGCAGTGCCACGACACAACGGGAGACGAGAACCTGGGTGTTTACTTGCCATACAACATAGCCATCACCGTGACTGGGTTCGTCATCCCGTTCCTCATCATCATTGGGTGCTACTGCCACGTGGTGGTGGTGCTCTGCAGGAACAACACCGTGGACCTCAGCCTCAGGAGAAGAAGCATCAGCCTGGTGATTCTCGTGATGGTCCTCTTCTCCATCTGCTTCCTGCCCTACCACATCTTCAGAAACCTCAACTTGTTGTCTCGAAGCTGGCAGCTGCAAGGATACTGCACGCAGGCTTTAAAGAACATCTACGTTTCCTACCAGGTGACCCGGGGCCTGGCCAGCTTCAACAGTGCCCTCAACCCCCTGATCTATGTGATGACCAGTGAAGACTGCATGACACGTATGAGGACCATCCGCCAAAAAGCCAGCCGGTCCCTGGGGTTCACCTCCAGCAGGAAAACCTCTTGCCAGGCGGATGAGAAGAAGATGAACATCATTCTTTGTGAGGAGGAAGCTTCTGATGAGCTCTGAAGTATCCAACACCCCCTCCAAAGGATGGCACCACTTCAGTTTGCGCTTGGCCCCTTCTCGGGAGCAGCCCCCCCACCTTGACGCCTGTTTTGCGGAGAGATGGTGATTGCAGCATCCCTGGCTCCAGTCTCAGACAAGGGACAGACAGGACTGCTGGCATCAGAGAGCAAACTGGGACCGGGTTTGAGAGCAAAGTTACTGAGCCCAACCATTTTGCTGATAGTGCGCCTGGAGACGGAAAGAGATGAACATTGCATTTGCTCCAGTCCTGAAGTGTTTCTCGGTCCAGCCTCCAATGCAGTGATCCAAGCTGGTTAACACCCCCCTGGCTCCCTGGAGGCCCATCGAGCTCCTCAGCGAGAGAAGGATGGGGATGAATGACGCCTTATTCCCCGCACCGTGTCCCCTCTCCCCCAATGGACGTGGGTTTGAGACAGGATTCCACTCTTCACTCAAGGAGAGGGCACCAGGAATTAACCACCTGCATCGCAGAACAGCTGAGAGGGTGAATTTTTGCAGGGGGAAGTACTTTGGAAATGGAAATATTCATAAAAATATCAGGTTTTGAATATATGACTAAGCTGTGCCAGTTCCTGGGTTAGCTGTTCCTGGGTGAGTGAGCTGCTTCGGGATCTGTGTTACCCTCTGCTGCCCACATCCTTCACAGAAGAAAAAAGTATTTTGGCATTACTCACTCTTCTTTGGAAGAGCATACAGCAGACAACAAATTGGCATTTTAAAGTTTCTGAAGGCTGTTGGTTGGGTTTTTCTTTTTGCGAGGCAAATGACAGCAGTAGCCTGAACCACTGCTTTCAGCAGGCAAATCCCAGGAGAGTTTTGAAATCTTCAGGTGGGTGGCTGCAGTTTACTCTTGCATCCAGCCTCGTGAGGGGATTAGACGTGTCTATTAAAAATTAGACATGCAAAAAAAGAGAGGCAATGCTGGTTTGCAGGGTTGTGGAGGCAAGATTCAATGGCAAGGGCAGCGCGTGTGGCATCACCGGGGGGGCTGTGGGGATCTCTGCTTCAGGGGGGAGCAGAGGCTCCCAAGCAGCGTTTCGGTTTTTGCTCTTGGTGCTCGCCACCACGAACAGCTTGAACATTTCAGACCTTGTGAAAGGAGCAACGTGATTTGCAGCAGCAGATCTTGCAGCTCTGCTGAAGGAAGTGGATTGCGAGTTAGAAGTAAACTGTGAAAGTGCTGACCAACAGACGCTGCGCTCTCTGGACCAAAGCCAGATGTTTATCACGCTCAGCCACTCCTCGCACACTCACCTTCGCTGCTGCACACAGGGAGACACAGCTGGCGCTTAGATGGAGTTAATGTCTAAAGTGCAAATAAACACCTAATGCTTTCAGTTGTGAGTTGTCTGACTTCTTTTAGAGCTTTATAGGAACTCAGGGGCCAGCTGGCCTACTGGTGGAGCAGAGGCCCACCTCCTGCGGGGAGTGGTGATGAGTTTTCCAGGTCTCTGCAGACGGGGAGCTGCGGGGAGCCCTTGCCTGCCTGCACAGCCAGACCACAGACAGCTGCTGGAGAGCAGTGCTGGGCCAGGCATGCACTAAGGTAGGTCCCCAAAATCTACTCAGTGAAGTCCTGAAACTTTCAGCTCCCACCTCATCCAGAGGAAATCAAAAGCTAAAATACCCAAACGAGATGTTCTTCTGTCTCTGCAGTAGGGAAGATCTTTGGGATGTTAGGAGCAGGTCTGGCCTCTGCTGCTTGTGCACAGTCCCTGGACCTGGGCTTCTCCAGAGCTCTGAACTCTTCTTCTTTCCTGAAAAAACACCCACACCTCCAAAAGCTGTCCAGCCCTTCCATCTTCACACACGGATCCCACCCGTGAGGTTACAGCTCCCCACAGATCCAGCTTTGGCTCCCCACAGCCCACCTGAGCTGCAGCACCCTGTCACTGCACCCACTTTGGGCCTGATTAATAGAAATAAAGCACCTTGGCATCCTGGGGCCAGAGCGCTGGCTAGAAAGCGCCAGCAAATTCTGCTCTCACCTCCTGCATTGCTGTCCCCAACTCTGTCTTCTCCAGTGCTCCCTGATGTCATTGGCAAAGATGATTTAAAGGGCTGTATCCCAAGAAGCACCTCTGAGCCCCAGGGGCAGTAGCAGCCATAAAGCTGCTCATTTTTCTGTGTCCTGCTTCTGTCAAATCAGCAAAAGCCATTAAGGACCTATGTGTTGGGACAATGGCCCCGAGATACAGAGGGGTTTTTGGTATCTCATGCTTTGCAGTCCCCTTGGTTCTCAGACGATGCTGTTTCTCCCTGTGAACTGAAGAAATGAGCTCCTTCCCTTTATTAGCTCTATGTGTAATTAAGGGCCAACCGCTGGCACATGAGCCCGTGGCCAGCTTTTGCAGCTGGTGACGGAGCAGCAAAGCAGCCCTCCTTCCTCCAGCCCTTGCTATCGAGGGAGGCTTCTTCCCTTGCAAAGAGCAGCCACTGCTCTCTGCAGGACACCGCAAGTGCATGGTCCCTGCTGGAAGCCCCCCCCAAAACATGTGGGTACTGCTGACCCCTCCAAATCTTCTTATCCCCTGGGAGCAGAGTGGTGGGATTGTCCATGGAGCAACCAGCACAGGTGGCTCTTGCTTTGTGCTGGTCCTCACTCGTGGCACGGGGAGCCAAGGAGGCAGCACGTGTTTCAGTGGTGAGCGAGGGGACAGAGAAGGTGGGGTCCTCCTCCCCCTTCTCCCAGCAGCTCTGCCAGCCCTTGGCAGGGCCATGCACGAGCTTTGGTGCTGGCAGGAGGGGTCAGTGCCCACCGGAGCTGCTGTGCATCCTGACCCAGGCATCACCCTTGACTCCTGGCTGGCACAAGCGTGGGGAGAAGACCTGAGCAGAAGACCTGTGGCAGTGCCTCAGGGGCCGGCTTTGAACGAGGTCCTTTCCCCACTGCTGCAGAAACCTTCCAGTGCTGTCAGGTTCCTTCACACGAGCTGCACATCCTCAGGGGGCGAGACGGCTCCGCAGGAAGAAATAAATTAATTTGACCTCTTCTGGGCTCCTGGCTTAAGATGATCTGAACGTTCCTCTTTCCCTCCCCTGGCTATCTGTTGCTGGAATCAAAGATGCCTAAAATCAGGCGAGAGGAATCCCACCCGTACCGTCCGCTTTTCCCATGGACTCTCTGGCACAGCCAAGTGAAGCAATGAACTTGTCTGCAAATCTGACCCCGATGCAGATTTTTAACTCCCTTATGCAAATTAGACCCAACCAACAAACCAAACATGGTGGGAACTCTCCTGTTGACATTAATGGGATCGGGATCAAGCCTGGAAATTTGGCAGCATTTCTCGCTTCATTAAATAAACGCCTCTTGGTTGAGGATTTGTTGCAAACACAGTCAAGATTTGTTACTTTAAGGAGAACTTTTGAGCTGACAGCCCCGGGAAGCCGTTCAGGCAGAATTAACAGGCACACGTACAGATGCACAGATGTACCACCACTTTCTCTCCCTAAAATGCAAAGTTGTTTTCCTTGGCATGCAAAGCACTCTGCAAGAAGAAAATATCGCTATCGGCAGCAGCTGACTGCATAGGACTCAGCTCTGTTTAATTCTTTATTTCCACTTTGCACAGATTTCTAAAAAGAGACTAAACATGTCACGTTTCCAAGGTCTTTGTGTTTCCAGAGGCACCCAGCAAAGGGAAGGGGCGAAGGCTGCCCTGTGCGAGCCAGGGGGAGCAGGAGAGAGCAGCGAGTTCCACAGGAGGCACAAAAACTCCTTGAGTTCAGCCAAATGATGGCCAGTTTCAGAGCTGCTGGCTGCAGAGGTACCAGGCGTTATTCCCCAGCGGCGAGTACAGAGTTCATGGCATGTGGGAACTGGGAAGCTGGGACTGTTTAGTTTGAGGAAGAGGAGACTGAGGGGTGACCTCATCACTCTCTGACAACTACTTGAAAGGACATTGTAGAGAGGTTGGTGCTGGTCTCTTCTCACAAGCAATTAGCGATAGAACAA
The DNA here is from genome assembly GCA_028565335.1 of Limnodromus scolopaceus. Taxonomy (NCBI): domain Eukaryota; kingdom Metazoa; phylum Chordata; class Aves; order Charadriiformes; family Scolopacidae; genus Limnodromus; species Limnodromus scolopaceus. The sequence continues at coordinate 10,862,153 of JAOXNO010000005.1, forward strand.
GAGGG
>JAOXNO010000005.1:10876597-10889995 GCA_028565335.1 Limnodromus scolopaceus
GCTGCTCTTGGCCTCCTCATACAAGCTCAGGGGCTCTCAGGGGGGACCTTCTCTCTTTAGAGGCCAAATGGGGTTCTGACCACATCGTACTGCGATGTCCCATCATCCCAAAGGATGTGGCATCCCACAGCCCCTGTTACTGATTCATTTTCCACCCCTTCTCCTGCTGCTCCTCTTGGTCCCAGGGCAGCTTCGCTGGAAACCCCAGTGAGAGCCTGATGCCTGCCTTTCCTCTTCCCCTGGCAGGCTATGGACACGCCGCCCCGGGCACAGATGCTGGCAAAGTTTTCTGCATGTTCTACGCCATCCTGGGCATCCCCCTGACGCTGGTCATGTTCCAGAGCCTGGGGGAGCGCATGAACACCGTCGTGCGGATGCTGCTCAAGAAGATCAAGAAGTGTCTGGGCATGAGGACAACCAACGTCTCCATGGAGAACATGGTCCTAGTCGGCTTTCTGTCCTGCATGGGGACCCTATGCATCGGCGCAGCAGCCTTCTCGTACTTCGAGGGCTGGACTTTCTTTCATGCCTATTACTACTGCTTCATCACCTTGACCACTATTGGCTTCGGAGACTTTGTGGCTCTCCAGAAGAACGAGGCTTTGCAAAAGAAGCCCCCGTACGTGGCTTTCAGCTTCATGTACATCCTGGTGGGCCTGACCGTCATCGGCGCCTTCCTCAACCTGGTGGTGCTGCGGTTCCTGACGATGAACTCGGAGGACGAGCGGCGGGACGCCGAAGAGCGAGCCTCGCTGAGGAGAGCCCGCAACAACATCCACCTCAAGCCCAAAGAGGACAGCCGGAGCAGCAACGCCATTTTTCTCCCCGTGGAGGACAGGACGAGCCAGATGAACCTCATCCCGCTGATCCAGGAGGACGCGGAGAGGCAGCGGCGCCAGTCGGCCAACTCGGCGGCCGCCGTCCCCTCCTTCTGCACGTGCCTGTGCTACAGACCTCAGCTGTGCGGCAGCCCCGCGCCCTCCCACCCCGAGACCCTCAGCTGCCACACCAACCCCGTCTATTACAACTCCATTTCCTACAAAATCGACGAGGTGTCCCTGAGCACGCGGGGTCAGACCGGCTCGTCCCCGGGGAGCACTTTATCATCCAACAGCCCTCGCTGCCGGCGACACCCCCGGCTGCGGAGGAAATCCATCTAGGAGCACGTGCCGAGCTGTTCTCGGCGCTCGAGTCTTTACTACGGTGATAAATTATGAACAGAGACGTCAGGTCCTTCTTACCGCTCTCCTTTCTTCTGCTCCTCTCCCCTTTCAGCTGGCAGCCAGCCCCACGCAGGCGCCTTGAAACCCCGTGGAGAAATAATCATTCCTTTTCGCAGGCACTGAGTTACACTGTTTGTTTGTTTGTTTTCTTTGCTTTTTCCTCCCAAGTAGGTTCAAGCACTTGGGGCTGGGAAGAAGCCCCCCCCCCGACGTGAAGGCCGGCGGGCTGTAGGTTTGCTTTCCCACCTCCCTGCTCCCCAGGAGGAGGTGTTGCTGCCCCCCCCGCTGCCCGGCCATGGCCAGCACCCACCTCTCATGACCCGGGCTGGATGGCACTTGCTGAGAGCCTACCAAAGCCTGTGTCAGCGAGCCCCTGCAGGGCTGGGGAATCTTTAAGTTCTCCCCTGGCAGTGGGTGCAGGTAAGTGGGTGCCACGCAGCAGGTTTGCAGCTGGTGGGCGGGCAGGGAGAGATGGGCAGGAGGGGATGGGCTGTGGTCCTGCTGCTCAGGACACGAGGACAGCTTCGTGGCGCTGTATCTCCTATCACCAGCCCTCTGGGTCTAAGCTCAGGCTTGTGGCTGGCTCAGGGCATTTGGAAGCTGGAGGTCCATGCACTGACCCACCAGCTCACCTTACCCTGCGGCAGCAGGTCCCCCAGGCTGAGCTGGCTGTTGGGATGCAGCGTCCCATTCCCAGGGGAAGCTGAGCTCCTCCAGCCACAGCCCTCCTCTGGGATGAACCCGGACCCTACCGAGGAGAGTCTCGCTGAACTCTGTAGAGCCACCTGCAAAGGGTTTGGCCCTGACGAGGTCATTAGCTAAAATCACCCTTTCCTTCACCGCCTGTCCCCCAGCTGCCAGCCCAGCGTGTGTGGTGCTTTGGGTTTGTGCTCCTCGCTGCCGGGGTTATGAGATGGTGTGAGCCCACCTCGCTGTGTGCCCGGGCAGGATGCGGTGCCCACACACCCCCACCTGGGAGGCTGTTTCCAGCTGGTGTCTCCCGACATGGCCCGCGTCCATCCTGCCCCATCTGCAAGAAAACAGGACTGGGCTCTGACAGTGGCAGCAGCTCCATTTCACTTTTTTCCCCCAATAAGGGGACACTTCCACTCTTAGTTCTACCTAAAATACCCTCTGAGGGCATTCTCTTGGAGGAAAATCCCCTTTTCCCAGTGGGGACGGCATGCAGAGCGCCGGCGTTGGGAAGGCCTCAGGGCAAGCTTTGCTCTCTCTCCTCTTTTTGTTCTGGGCAGTTTAATAAAAGGTGAATCCAGCTGCTGGTGGTTGGTTATTTGTCACGAGGGCGAGAAAAGGGACGTGTCCAAGCCCCAGGCTCCATCCCTGCCTGGCTGCTGGGGTATGCCAGGGCTGGCTCCCCTGCCAGGGGGTGTGGGCAGCGTTTATATCCAGGGGTATCATCCCTGGGGTGTTTGCTGGGATGTTTGGGAGGAGAGGGTCGGAGTGTCTGTCCTGGAGCTGGGAAGGAGCTGGGTCTTGTTGCCCATCACGGGATGGTGTCTTTGCCTCCGCACGGAGATGCCCTGGGTTCCTCCACCCTCCCTGGCCACTGACCTTCCCGTTTCCAGCCTTTCCCGGTGCTTGGGCTTCCCTGGAGGTAGCTTTGGGCTTTGATGTCACCCCAATTCCGTGAAGGCTGCTTGTGATCGGGTCTTTCTTGTTCCAGACTCTAAAATGGCTGGGATTTGGGCTTGGAGACAGGTGATGCCCAGGCAGGCAAGCTCAGGGATGGGCAGGAGGCCCGATGGCCAGGGCTGGCCATGAGCAGGGCAGTGCCAGCGGTGTGGGGCTGCAGTGGGGCTGCCACACTGCTGGGGGTGGGTGAGGAGGGTTCCTTGATGGGTGACTTGATTTGGGGGGGATGCCCCCTGCCAGGTTCTCCACCTGGAGATCCATCCTGCCTGCCCCCTGGGCAGCAGGGTTCTTGTGCAAGATGCCTGGCCCTTCCCAGCCTCAGCTTGTCCCCTTGTCCCAGCTGAGGGCAGGGCAGGGAAGGGACAGTGACAGAGCTGGGAGCACAGCCCCAACCCACAGCCAGTCTCCCACCACCAGAACGCCCCCGGTGCAGTTCCCCCCGAGCTAAGCAGCTGCATCGCTTGGCACCAGAAGCCCCAGATCTGGACCAGGTGTGGGTCGTGGTTGAAATAGAAAGGGGAAGGAGGGGGTGTGGGGGGAAACAGGCTGTGAACATATAAAACAGGCTTAAAAATGAGGCTTTCACTGGCTTCTCAGCAGCAGCATTTCATGCTGATCCCACCAGCTCGGCCTCTTTGTCGCCATGTCCCACCACCCCCACCCTCGCCAAGGCTGCCAGCCTGAAGCTGGGAGTGCTGTGGTGGCCTTTGCCATCAGAGCTCTGCAGAAGACAGATCTCTCACCCTTTCTGTGCCAAACCCGGGACACCCTCCCAGCGTCCAGGAAGGAGCTGGCACCTCTCACCCTCCTTCCACTCTCCTGCTTTTGGAGGCTGGTGATGGCCTGAGGGTGGGAGATGCCGCTTATCCCCAGTGCCATGCTGGGCTGGGCTGTCCTGACCTCCCAAATGCTCACACCTCTGGAGAAATCCTCCTCCTCCTCCTCCTTCTTCCACCACCACTCCCCCCGGGGCTGCAGCCAGGGCTGGGGGGTGGCTGGTGGGGAGCTGCCTGATGACCTGCAGAGGGATTTGGAGGCATGAGAAAAACCTTTAAGAAACTCTCAGTGAACTGGGACACTGTGACACCTCTGAATTCCCATGGGAAAAGGGGTTGTGGTGGCTCCTTTGGGAACGCAGCCTGTTCTTGCCACCCCCTCCCGCAGCCTCCCCCAGCAGGAGTCACCCCAGAGCCCCCAAACACTCCCTGCTGGAGGCCACCCAGGACCAGGCAGTAGCTGCACACCCAGTAACACCCACGGGTCTCCTTCCCCGAGGGTCCCCAGGCTCCCCCTGACCCCACACGGACTCCTGGAATTCCCGACAGCCTGGGCCAGGGATGTTTTTTCTGCCGCAGCGTCTTCACCTCCAGGGTTTCAAAACCGATCTCTAGTGGCCAGCGTTGACCATGAAGGGCCTTGGGAAGACAACTGCAGGAGCAGAAGGCTTTTGATCAGGGTACTGAGCAGAGCAGAGGCTGGGAGCAGGCTTAGCTCTGTGCCTGGAGGTGCCCACAGCCTCGTTGAAGCTGGGGTTGCTGCAGAGAGGGAGGGCCCTTCACCGGAGGGCACTGGGAAGGAGCCTGGGATGGTGCTGGGATGCACCAGGCTGACTCCTCTCATTCCCTTCAGGCCCAGGGAGAAGGGACGGGCCAGCTGAAATCGTAGGTAGAAGATAACGGGCAGAGACACTCCACAAAAACCCACCAACACACCGTAGGAAAAAAAAAAAAAGAGAAAGGTTTTATTATCACCATTATCAACGTTTTCATTAGCTTAACACTGAATTGTAAATCACTCAATCATTACATATTGTCTGAATAAAACCTACAGACAGGAAAAAAGTACAGCAGAATCCTCTCCCGACTACAGAGCAGCGGCCGGCGTCCCTCCGGCGCTGCCGGGCCGGCCTCCCTCCTTCCACCCAAGGCAGCCCACGCACCTCACAAGCCACTCGCCCACGGTGGCAAGCAGGCTGCCCGGCTCTATTGCCTGTGTTCCCTCCGGCTCCACGGAGATCACATCTCACTGGAGGACGTTAAAAAACCTCCAAAAAGTTTTGGAGAGGGTTACAAAGGCCAAAACAACAGAGCAGATCAGCTGCCCCCACTCCTGCGGAAAGGCAAGAGGAAAGGTAGCAGCCGCGTGGTGCCCCTGCAAAGCTATGGGTTTTCGTGGAGCAATTAGTGGAGTAAAAAGGTTTAACCCTGTGAAAGCAGATGTCCCTACCGTGGCCAGGCTCCAGGGTACAAGGCAGAGTGCTGGGACGCTGGCACCGGGGAGGAGAGAGCGCGGATGGGCTGGAGGTGGTGGCTCCATCCCCGAGCAGAGGCCAGCTCTGCAGCAGCGCCCCAGGGCTCCCCATGGGATGGAGATGCTGCGGGCGGGCTCGGTCCCCTCGGGTTGGAATAAGGCCTCATATCGAGAGGGAAGGGAGAACCCATGGAGGGAGCAGCACAAGGGAAAGCAATGGGAAGCTGGAGGAAAGCTTGCTGGGAGCTCCCCTTCTCCCATGCCAGCACAGAGCCAGCTCTCCACCTTCGCTGAGCCTCTGCAGAAGACACCCAGCTCCTACCAAGGATGGGAAAGGAAGTGGCCTGAATGCAGGACTATCACAAAACAGGGACACTGGCATCCCAGGAGGGTGGCAGGCCGTGGCAGTGCTGCGGAGGGGGGAGCGGGTGAGGCACTGCATCCCTGGGATGCCCTTTCCAGCCGGCACAGGGAGCAGGAGGAAGGCGAGCTCAGCGCGGTGAGGCTGGGGGAACGGGCCTTGGATTCACTCTCCAAACCTCACTCTTCCTTGCTCCAAACAAAGCCCAAACCAGCTCCAGAGCGAGGTGATGGAATCACCAAAGCAGAGACCAGTGATCAGCACTGGGTTAAGGAGCAACAGCCCCAAAGCAAAAAAAATCTGCTGCCGGATTTAAAGTTCCAGGCTGGTGGTTGGTGGGATGTGGAGCCCTGGGGGGCAGCTATCCCAAGCAACTACAAAAACTGAGCTCCTGGGAAGCTCATGGGCATGGCTTCAGCAGCAGGTGTGCCTCGATTCTTCCCTCGGGTGGCTTCTGCCCCTGTCACTGCTCAGTGAGCAGAGCTCACTGCTGCCCACGCAGCCCCTCGGCAAGACTGAGCCCCTTCCTCCCCAGGCGAGGGGGTCTGAAGCCCACGCGAGGTGCCCAGCGCACAGTGTAAATGCAAAGGCTGTCTGCTGACGGGCAGTGGGGTTTCACAACACAGCTTTGGTTGCCATTTTAGCTACTGGAAAGTCACGAAGGGAAAATCATTAGGTCGTAGCTTCCGTTTGCTGGTGCTCTGTAAAGGGCTGGTGCTGGCTCCTTGTCTGTCTCAGCCGCTAAAGTGCAAAGAACCAGACGCTACAGGAAACGTTCCCCGGTTCCTCTCCTCCACCAGGATGAGAGCAGCTACCAGAGGGACGGGAGGGCAGAAGGGTGTCTACACCACGAGAAGAGCGTGAGGTTCCCCGGGAAGGAGCCTGACGCTGCTGTGATGGGTGAGTGGCTGGGGCCAGGGATGGACCTGCGGCTGCTTGGCCACCGGGACATCGGTCGCTGAGCAGAGGGGAGTCTGGCAGTGCGAGCTGAAGTCTCGTTAGCCATGTTTTGAGCATACGTAATTGCTTGCACACTCCCCGGGGAATTACCACGTTCACAGACCATCAGATCCAGGCAGGGAGCCCAGTTCGAGGTCTCTGCCCTGCTGGGTTTCACCAGCGTCCCACAGACTTGGCTGAGGGGTCTTGGGTGGGCAAAGGGCTCATACAAGGGAAGGAGACACGGATTGTACAACCAGGCAGCCCCTTCAGAGGGGGCTCTCCCTAAGGATTTCCCCTCCCTAAGGGAAGCTGGCATTTTCCAAAGCACTACTGCACACTGCGTGCCTGTAGACATTAGCACAGATGCACGCCTATGGACATCCACAAACATATACACCTTGCCAGGTCTGCACTGGGGTAAAAGGGAGAAGGCTTTCACCGATCAGCCTCTTTTCTAACTTTTTTGGCTCAAATTTGGTGGCTGCAAGTGAAAAAAAATTCATTTTAGATGCTTGCTCCAGGTCTCAATATGCCCTGGATTTCTCTACTGACGGCACTTTGCATTTACACATCTCTTTTTCTCCTCAAAGCATTTCACCAAAAAACGTGAATTATTTCATCATTCGTCGGGGCTCCCGGCGTCACCGGGTCAGTGACCTGCTGCCTGCATGGCCAGTGAACCGGCAACCTCGAGAGCAACACGGAGATTTTCTCCTCTGGGGAAATGCTGTGAGAAATCCACAGGCAATGAACTGGGATGCTGTTTCGAAGCCGGTTTATTTTATGTGCTGCATCAACGACAGAGCTGACTTCAAATCCAATATGCTGATCCTGCCACTTTGGAAAAATCTTTAGATGAGCCCAGAGTTAGCCAAATTCTGAAGAACGGCACAGAACAGCCTGTTCCTGCTGTACACGTTAGGCCCCCCGTGAACCTCTGCGAAGGCGCAATCTCTCTGCCTTGGGTGGAATTTTCTAACGCAATGGACAAATACCACCTATGAAGTGGACAAAATAACCCACAAAGCCTTGAAAGAAGAGCAGCTCAATCTGCTGCTCTGAAAAAAAACCCCCTCCCTTTAGCTTGCCCCTGGTATCTCGAGGAAAATAGGCAGCTGTCAGGCAGAACTCGTGTGGCCCCAGAGTGCAAAGGCTTTTTTTGCTTTTTCAGGGCTACAGTGGCAGTGGGAACCGTTCTCATCGAGTTACAAATACTAGATAGCCTAAGAAAAACAGGGAGATTGAAACAGTCATGAAGTTTATAGTGAAACTACTTTTTTTACCTCTGTAGTATGAAGTCACCTACGGCTGTTTCATTCTTCACCTAAGAGAGATTTCATGTCGATGGGCACATATACTCACAGAGAAGTCTATAGGATGAATATATCTCACAAGGCAACGGTCCAGTCTTCGTTTTTTTACAACCAAAGTTAATATGGATCGCTTTCAAAAGTGATGGCGTTGAGATTAAAGACAATTATAAACTGTATCAACAATATGTACTACAGCCTGCAAGTCACAATCTGTGCACACCAAATGGAATATATTATTGCTTGTTAGCCTATTAGACTTTCTTTATAAAAAGATTTTTATACAGAGTACAGGATTATGACAAAACTAGCTAAGTAGTTCTCATCTTGAAAATACAACATCAATTCTTTCAACAAAGGCTTGAATAGTAGCTGAGAGCTAATGAACGAGAACAAATATTTACTAATAATTTTATGGCCAGTTTGAACAGAATTTCTTATAGGACTCTTTTCTGGTGTTTATTTACATATGCCTCTTTTCTTTTGGAAAAAAAGTTGTTAAAATATAACAAGGAACATAGAAATCAAAAGAATGAGAAAACTTCATACCAAGAACATTAAACATTTTTGAAAACACTAAATTATGTCATCTGTTAAAAAACATACAGCATTTTGTCTTTAAAGAAAAATATTTTTCCTGTTTTAAAATATTACCAACAGCATGTAATAAACTAACTTAAAATGAATTTCATAAAAAAGTTGTCTTGCTGTCTAAACGTTACTAAACATGCTTAGGTTGAGATTCTGTTAACTGCCTCAACATCTTAAAAATAGCTCCTTTACAGGAACTTGTGATATTCATACTCCAGAAGACCTGCAAATTTAGAACAGTACATTGATAAAGGACCCGGTAGCTAGAAACACTAAATATCTATTTTCATTCAAAGCAAATAATTCTGCAATGTCCTTTGAAACAATCCACGGCCAAGAAGTGGAGATGTACTTGGCTGAACAATAAAGTCACCCGGCCCTTACCCTGCCCGTGGACACAAAGCCCCCCCCCAGTGCCAAAGGGATGCTCCACGCGCCTGCGGGACCAGGGCCCATGGACTGAAATGCGGAGTGAGGACCTTGTGTTGTCTCTGTGGCATCCCAGCTGTGCTGGGGCAAAGGGACAGCAACACCCCAAGAGACTGGGAAAATACCACATTTTTTGCCTGAATAAACCAGGACTAACCACGGTGACGGCTGCTTTTTGCTCAGACCACGAACAGGACAAAGCAGCGTGCGAGGCACGGTTTCCATGCTCTGCCCTCCCTGCGTGCGGGGGACTCCACTGGGGAGAGATCACTCTGCTCTCAGCATCAGCATGTCTTTGTTTTCCACAGTAATAGTGATGCAGGTAACAGTTAGGCACCAGCTCTCCTGTTTTTTTGGCAAGCAATCCTGCCATTACCATTAAAATGTAGTGTTTCATGCACAAGGAACAGAGAATCAACCGTGAGCTGGGCAGGTGTTTATCTCTCCTCAGTCTCATCCCTCATCATTGCTCACAGACCAAAAATACGATGAAGCCTGTTTCTTTTTTCAGTCTCCTGCCCTCCCTCTCTCCCCCCTCCCTGACTGTAACTAACAGCTAGACTCAGACACAGGAAAAAAACTCAGCCGGGACTTGCAAAGGGGACCGAAGTTCAGTTTTCAGCTGCTCGTGGCTCTAACAAACCGCTACTTTTTCCACCACCACGCTGGTAACCCCAACTGTCCCATCACAGCACCTTAGACAGAAACTGGCAAGTCAAATTTGGGGGGAAAAAACCCACAAAAGGTTAGGCTTTATAAAAATAAGCCATCCCAAGCCTGCAATTTGCCTTGGATGCTATACCGGGAGCCTTTAAATTATCGGAGAACTACAAGAGTTCTTTTTAAACTATAACAAACCACGGTCAGTGCAGGAATCACGGGCACGAGTGACGCAGGAATTCGGACTGCAGGTACCCTGCAACTCTGCTGGCCTCGCTCTGTGCCCCTGCGCTCTCAGCAGGGCTCCTCTGGCTCTGCTTTAGGAAGGAAGATCGCCTGCACTCGCCAGCTCGCCTGACTTTGCTGTGCGTGGCAGCCAGGGGTTGCAGCGTTCGCTTACTGGGGAGAAACAGGACTTGGAAGTGAGTAGAAAACAAAAGCGAGAACCACTGGACTACAACCAACCATGGAAAAATGCAGAAGAAAACAGGATGGAGCAGACTGTTAAAACTGCCTCCAGATTTCAGAATCTGAGATGTTAACAAAAATAACACAAGTAGAACTGTAACTTTTTTTTTTTTTTTCACCCTGACAGTGACCTTTTAGCATGATTAAAAACATACGGAAGATAGTCCTCAGTGTTAAGTAACTAAACTGATCATCATGGAGCTTGCAGAGCTTTTGGAGGGGCAGGATATAGAGACATTTGCCAGGCGAACAGGAACCGAGCTTTTCAACGCACAGTCATTAAACAAAGGCTTTGGGGGGAATACTTTTGGCCTATATCATCTCCTACACCCCATTAAAGACTGCAAAAATGTTGCATTCACGTTATTGGCCCCAGAAACCCGTGATTAACTTGCTATTACTGGTAGATAATGTCCAAACTGAGTACCAACAGAAAGGTTTCGGCAGAACTTAAGACAGAAGCCCTGTTACTCGGCTGCCAGGTCTGGGATGTACCCGGAGCTCCCCACGGTCCTTTGAAAGACATAGTTATTAAAAGATCCAGTGCTACGAACCACTAAATCTACCTAATCTATTCTAGTTCATACACATATTATACAATATTGCCTAGTACTCACTACATACCAAGAGGAAAAGATGCTGACTTGAATTACAAGTAAATGTGCTTTTTTTTTTGAAATAAAAATAAAAGAGAGCCACAACATAGTTTGACCAGCATGCAACAAACTTTCTTCAGCTAATATATAGAAATTGTCTAATACGATTAGAAAAAATAATTAGTGAGAGGCCAGAGACGTATTTGATCAAGGAAATTAAGAGATTTCTCTGAAATGTTGAGGCTTTTGCCACTGAAGACTCAAAAAACTATTCATTCTATGTCCCTTATCCTCCTTCCCTCTCCTTTATATTATATAATTTTTACAGAGATTATTGTAAGGCCTATTATTTTTGCATCTATCCTGTAATTTATCTCAAAATAATTTAAAATGCCATAGACAAGCTAGGACCAAAAGCAACTGCTTTTACCATCCACTCAACGCTCATGCTTTTATTCTAACGAAGCTGAGGTCCACATGCAGAAATAAATGTTCAGAATGCCTCTACCACAGGTCACAAATCTGCTCATTCCTAAACGTGACATGGGACCTTCACTTTTAAATCGCAAAGTAAAACATCTTCAAAAGCTTCTTCTGAGACAGCAGTCATCAAATCCTCATCAGGAACTAAGACAAAACCTAGCCAAAAGAGGTCTTATCAACAGAAAATCTTTGGAGATTCTCTGTGATTTTGGATAATACGTTTTTAATCGTCTGAAGGATCTCGTGTACTTACTCCAGCACGTGACTCTGCTGCCAACAGCCGCGGAAGCTCAGCAGCCCAGAGAATGTGCTTTACTGGCTCCATCTACACGACTCGTTTACAACTAGTGGTGCACTTTAATTAACAAAATATACATGCTGTGACCACTGCGTCTTCAGATTCCTCACCCACCACCTCTCCAAACTTTGGGGATCGCATCTCCTCTTGCAGGACACTTGACAATGTTTGAGGACTACCAGGACTGCCTAAAGCCCCCTTCTCCCCACCAGGAAGGTGACACGCTCCCCAGCACCTTCCCTTCAGATGACAAACTGAGGTTTCTTTCTTCTGCACCCCCAGAAACCTCAGTCTCCTTTCCCGTGGCAGAATCAAACAGTCCTGTTTCAGGTCAGTCCATAGCACACCGGGAAGGACAGCATCTCCAGCAGATATGTACCAGTACAAAGGAGATGGAAGAAAAGCAGGGGACAGAAGACACTGTGACTGAAGGATGCACAGCGACAAGGAAGGGAGTCAGTAAATTGCAGAACGTTGTATCTGACAATACAAAACATCTCTCAAGCTGCACGTCTGGTGTTCAGCTCCCACTTCTAGTGGTTGGGTTTTTGTTTGTTTTTTTTTTTTCACTGAGCAAAATTGCAGTTAATTAGCCGGCTAAACCCGAACTCTGTTCAAACTGTCTGGTCTAAGTAGGCGCTACTCATTCTCCCACCAAGTATGCTTCATCAGCAGTGTTAGACAAGTAATGCAGGAAAGACACTTGCTGGTAATTTGGCACAGTTTGAAAACACAGCAACGACACCGTTACAGTTAACATGACTCCGTGATGGGGAACTGGTTCTAAAGAAAGAGTTGCAGGTTTCTTTCTTTTTCTGCCTTTCGAGAAGAAAGGCCTTATAAAATCCTAACGCTTCCTCTTAAACTTTCTGCTCCTGCTCTTTTTAGGTCAGATATCAGCCTCTGAATTTTTCAGGTACTTTCTCATGAAAGAATCCGTATTAGAAATTTCTAAGACGCCCAGTCAAGAAAAATTCCTTCCTTACTCCCCCCAAATTCTTTCAAATGCTGCAACTTTCCAGGGTTAATACTGATCTGAAACAAAGGTCCAAGAATGACAGCGAGAGAAGTGAAACAAGAGGTGTATGTCTAATTTGACAACTAGGACTCATGCCCCACGGCACCTCCTCCTCGGATGGAGAGGGCAGAGCGCCCTCCCCCTCGTCTTCTGTCTAAGGTCACTGGTTTATCCTCCTCTTCCAGCTCCACAAGAACTGATTGAACATGCATTGCGCTTGAGGTCAGAGTTCCAGCAAACAAAACCTTGACAGCATGTTTAAAAAACAAAAGCAGTTCCCCCTTCCTCACTCACTAAGACCTGTCACAGCAGGGTCCCACTGTGCTCTCCAGGGAAAGCTGTGAGGACTGACGCAGGAGCGGGCCCGTGGTGGGATCCACCATCGAGGAGGTTGGGAAGAGCTTGTACCAGCCGATTGCTAAAGTTGACAAATCCAGTTCTTCCAGGAGGACCCTGGCGACTCCCATGAAGTGCTTGCGTTCCATGCGTCCATAGTTTCCCCACACTATCACCTTAGGAACAAGAGGGGGAGCACAGTTAATCCTCCAACTTCCACACGTGATTTGGAAGCACAAATCTGATCAATCCTTCCTTCTATTCATCCAACTCCCTGGGACTTTACTATAATCCAAGAAGAGCAGAAAGGTTTATGCTACCAATCTGGACACGTGAAGCTCTGGCTGATGATTTTTACTTTTTTTTTTTTAAGCACAGTTTTACAAATCGTAATGTTATCAGACTTTCCACCCCCCATGGAAAAAAAGTGAATGCACATGTGGATTAGACACCATTCTGCTGTTCTACCTGCTGGGCAGGGACAGTGCATGCATGCACAAAGCATCCCTGGAGCTGCAGCTCCAACACCTGCAGGTAAAACCTTGCCCTGGCACTGTAGGGGGCCTTGGAAACAGCAAAAGGTGGCCTGTGGGAAAGGAGCAGGAAGGGCTCCTGATCTGGAAAAATACACCGAAAGAAAAACAAATAGGTGGGCAATAGCTCAGGTCAAGAGCGAACATTCTGAGGAGAAGATCATGTCTTCACTTCTGCACTCGGAGCTGATGACACAGGGCAGATGGAGACAAGGGACGGCTACTCACCTGGAGAAAGGGCAGGAGC
>JAOXNO010000005.1:10895367-10912372 GCA_028565335.1 Limnodromus scolopaceus
ATAATTCACAAAACCTGCCACAGGGGACCACCTTCCCTTACCTGCTGGGGAGAGAATCATGACAAAGGCTGATGCCACGTATTGGTTGGCGCTTGATATGTGTGTGGAGAGAAACCACCCACGCTCTCGCCCACCAGCTCACCCTCCTTTGGGCAAACACCGCTCCCAAAGGCTCTGCCCAGCAGCTGGGGCAGCTCCAGAGGAAATAAAAGCACCTGGTAACGGAGCAGCTGATGCTGCGGCCTACATCAGTGATAGCAAAATACCAGGAGAGCATGAAGAACCGCATTAAAAAGCAGAACAAGAGCTGTTGGGCTAAAGGTGAACCAACAACTGGCAGCATTTACCCCAAAGCAAATGCTGCTGTTACCTCCATACAGATGGAGAAGTCAGAGGGCTCAGGATGACCTCGAAATGATGAATGCTCTTCAGTGCAAACTACAGGGAGAGGGCAGGACGTTGCTGCAGGGACACCAGCAGGGACCCTCCTCCCAAGGAAAGCAATGGAGCTGCTGCTCGAATGAAGCTGCTGCCGCTTTGTAGCACCGAGGCGGATGTCGAGAGGAACGGCAAAAGCCCACTTGAAACCACAGGCCAAGGTCAAGACTCCGGCAGTTTGGATAACAGCCTCAGTTAATAGGTTTACTAGCACTATATGAAACTCAATATTAGGTTAGACAGTTAATGTTCCCCGCTCTTGTTAGATTTGACCGGGAAGGGAAGATGTAGGGAATAAATTCTTTAATAGATTATGCCATTAGCTGGTGGGAGCGGCTGCTGTGTTGCACAGAGGCTGACCTTTTTTGATGCTGCTTTATTAGACATTAGAAGCAGCAGCTCTAAATCAGGCTCCTTGGCTTTGACCGATTCCTGGACATATATTTGGGTATTGCCAATAACCCTGGAATGGAAACAATTTCTGTCTGGAAAAATCATAAGCTACCTCCAAGAAAGCCATTGCCTCTCCCTTGAGAGGAGAGGGGAGGGGAAAATAAAATTGCAGAAATTTAGTATGAATGTGAATTAAAACCAGCAGGAACCATTTAGCTGCATTGGCTAAATTTAGGATGCTCAAATCCAGCTCGGTGAGCTCTGTCTGTCAAGTGCTCGGGGAGAAGCTGGGATGCCGAGGTGAGGGGGCTGCATACGGTGTGATTCTGAGATTGGTGGGACAGAACTTTCCCATTCACTCACTTGCTTTTCCTACAGCCAAAGAAGGGAGGAAAAAAGCTCCAGGGACCACCGTGACTTCTTTCAGGTCTTTAAATGCAGCCCTGGTGCTCCCAAGGGCCCTCCCCAGCCACTCTGCCTCATGCTGCACCCTCAGCAGACTTCTCCTGCCTGACCTCTGAAGAAACCCAGCTGTTTCTCACCCACCCTTGATTCAGCTGCTGGCTCTCCAGCTGAGCCACCGCACGCCGGATGAGCTCCCAAAGGGATCCACCGCAGGTGACAGTGGCGGCTCCACCTTGGGTGACAGCCAGCAGATGGGTTTCACACGCGCCGGAGCAACCCTGGAAAGCCCTTCCTCTCCCATCGCCAAACACGCCTCTCCCTTCAGGGGAGAAGCCGCGAGAAATCACTACAACCTGGTTATCACCGATACGAGATGTCTTTTTTTTTTTTTTATTGCAATCTAAAAAGAAGTGCTAAAAATAGCTGGAGGAATAAAGTGGGAGCGTTTTGCAGCTGATTTGCAAATAGCGACTGTCATAACCAGCAGTGCCCTGGGGAGCGGGGCTGCGGCAGGACCCTCTCGTGCTGACAAAGAGCCGCACGCAGAGGAGATTAACAGGTGACACTCACCAGCCTTTTGTCTAAAGGGCACAAATCCTCCTCTGAGCGAGGGCAGCGCAGCCTTTTGAACAGGAAAGAGAAATTAATTATCTCTTCGCTGGCCCTCTGCTTGCACTAATCATGATTCATGGGCTCTGCTTTGCCACAGCTGAATAAGGAATGATTTTAATGAAGTTAAAGATTCCGGGGTTTTGCTGGGGAATTGGTTTTAAGTTGAACGTGACTCTGTTATTGACCTGAAGGCACAGAGAGAGTACAGGGAGGTCAGTGACACCTCCGGGGTGCCAAGGACAAATGAAGGACATTTTGCTGAAGGACCCACATAATACAGCTCTCGGCTTTAGGAAAGGAAGCGGAGCAGGGGTAGCAGCGGGATGACACTCTGGAGACCCCTGGATCCTGGGATCTCCGAGCCCTCTAAATGCGTAGAAGCATCAGCAGAAACCTGCACAGACATTAATTTTATTTGCACAGCTACCATTCCCACTCCAAGGCTCAGCACAAGCTGCAAAACCCATTTCAGACACATGGATAAAACAGCCATTTCTAAGCCCACGCTGTCCCTGGCACAGCAGCCAGCTAGCGTGGCAGCACGGCAGCAGGGACACCCCTGGGGACAGCAGGGGACATCGGCTCCCGTTGCAGTCATCTGGACACCCGCGAGAGGGAGACAAGACCACGCAGACACCGGGCTGCAAGGTGACAGGGCCAGCACAGCCCGCAGCCCAGCGCCAGGCATCCCCATGCAGAACATGTACCTCATCACCATTCCCACTACATGAAAAATGTGATTGCATTTCAGAAAAAATAAAAAAAAAAAAATTCTTTTGCTACAGGTTTATAAGCAGAATAAAATCGTGCGCTCAAACTGGGGCTGAGATTGCCTAGATGTTCTTCTTTTTAAACACAACATTCATAATCCTGATTATTTAGCAAATCTGTGCAGCAATCTCTGAAGACTGTGCTCCTGCGCTGCACGCTGTAGGTCAGGGCATATGAAATCTGTCCTCTGTAGTGTAATTTAAGAGTGGCTTAAGGGCTCTTTGCCAGCTGCTTGCTGCTCTGCTCTCTCAAGGTAGCAGCATTTCCCGACCTGCCCGTTGCAAAGATCTGTGCCCTCCCTCCCCACGTGTAAAGCATCGAGCAGTCGGTTCCTTCACGGCAAGGTCATTTTTCCTCAGATACATTCGAATGGAGAACTAGCTTTTCAAAGCTGGCCTGTAAACTGATCAGGGTTTGAATGCCTATATGGACAATGTTGGTTTCCATATAAAATGATATAAAAAAAGAATCAGAGCCCCCATGCCGATGCCTCTCATACTGTATTCGTGGCTCTGCTCAGCCTTCTCCTGCACCCCCACCCGTCGCCGCCTGCCCATTAGCATGCAAAGCGTGTAACAGCACAGACACATTTAGGGAAAATGTATCATTAATTTCTTTTCCTGTCCATGCGGAGTTTGTCTGACCTCTTTTCTAAATCTATTTTTAAATTGCTTCTGGGACTCTGCATGCCAGGTATACCATTATGCTGCTGCAAGAGTCTGCAGAATCAGCTTGTCAAAACCTTGCAAAACCCACAGGAAATATGGCAAGAAGGCATCTCCATGGGTCACCCACCCCACACCCAGGTCCCAGGGCCAGAACAGCTTTATTTACCTGACAGCTGCTTGTCTAACCTGTTCTTAAAATCCCTCCCTAGAGAATTTATTCCTGTGCTTTGCTTGGCTTTTTCCTTCCAAATCTCTTTCCAGTGCCCCCTCTTTGCACATTACTCCCCAACACCCCTCATGAGTTATCAGTTCGAAGCACAGCCCAGCCTATTTCCTTTCTTTTGTCCTCGATACAGTACTTTTTAATTCTGTCTTACAAGACTTTGTGACCGGTGTGGATTGTACCAACTTGTAATGGCCACACACTGGAAATGCAGAGCGAGGTGTTCATCACCTGCTCCCTTCACAGGCTGGGCATAACCCCCTTTTCCTGAGGAGCTCTGTCAAGAAGAGGGGCACTCTGAGAAGACTTTGTGTGTGTGTCCCCCTTGGACCAAATCCCCATTACTGTCTATTACACTTGCACATCTTGATTTCTGCAGAGCTGCTCTGCTGTGGGTTCAGCCAGGTGGGATAGTGGTGCTTCAACACAGCCACCCCCTGGCACACCCAGACAATAGCTATTTTCAGAACGTTTTCTCTTGTGCTTTTCATGGATTTATTCACACTATCCACACAACCGCCTATTTGCCATCAACTCAAGCCTTTAGAAGCGATACACTCTTATAGAGGTACTCTGGTGTGCCCAGTACGTACATGGGATGTGTTTGACCCCAGGGATCAGAAACTATTGTTCTGTTCTCATAACTACGTCCTAAAAGACTTTTTTTTTTTGCCCTCTTAGCGCACAAAGTTGCAATCAATAAGCAAGTTGCCTAAACACAGCCATACAACTGAACGGTTTGACTTGCACAACGGAACTAAGAAATGTGCTATACTCTACATCTAACGCATACCTAAGTTCTCCAGCTCTGGTTTTAAAAACCAGGGATGGCAACACATACTTCCTTCATCCAGAAGAAAGGTGGGGGGAGAGTCTCCTCTGAGACTGATCACATATTTGACAGTTATTTTATTTGAGCATAAAAAAAACCCCATCAGAACTCAATTTCAGGGAGCAGTAATGTACTGTGTAACAATCACACTCATCCATATTGCATGCTAAGGTCTTTTAAATCGCATCTTACACGCAAAAGCCATGTAGACATCTATCAGCTAAGGAGGAAGGCAGAACTGGTTAATTTAACATCTACTGTCCCTATCTTTAAAATATTTATGGTGCACATGAGGAATTATTAATGCAATATGCACCTGAGTACGTTGTCAGGGGACTGGGCACACAGCCCCTCACCCCGTCAGAGTCGATGTGAACACTGCAGGAGCCTTCACTTTGGCTGGAAGGGTTTTCTACGAGCATTTCTGCCCGCAGGATCCAAACCCAACCCAACCCCACCGACCGCACACCTCTCCTCTGCCAGGCAACGTCCCCGTCGCTGCCTCTCAACAGGCTCCGCTTCTCTCCCGGCCACTCCACTTTCTGTAACATTTTTAGCACTGTGACGTGCCGTCTTATGTGCTGTAACACCCTGTACTCCGCTCGTGTATCCGACTCCTTCTGCTGTATGAATTCTGCCACCTAAACGGAGCTATAAAAACTATACAGTGAATTATGTACAAAGACCTCCCCCATTCCCTTACCAGGCTAACTCCATTTTTAGCAATCACAAGTCATCTCAGATGCACTGAATAAGAGATCGCTACCTGCCTTCAGAGAGCAATTCTGCCTGTTCCCAAGAGGTTGCTGAAGGTGGGATTCACTGTATTTATTGCTGTAACTACAGCTCTCAGGGTCGCATCCTCCCCGAGCTCTGCTGGTCAAGCTTAACAGCACAAAAGGATGTGCTGGTGCTGAACAGGCTGACTAATTTCTTGGTGCATTGCAGAAACAATCTTCATGCCTTTCCTGGTTTCCATCTCGAAAGGCCTTGACTTCTTACAGCCTGAACTGTATCAACAACACAATTCATTCCATCTTTTAAAAGGACTTGGATAAAAGGAGACCCCTAAAGATAATTTGCTACACAAGAGTCTAGAAGTCCCCTGGCTTTGGACACCAGAAGAGAGACATTCAGTGAAGAGCTACGACGTGAATCTCCTGAATGGCGTGTTTAGGAATCAAGTCTTTTGGTAACTCCTGAATGATGACGGATAATTTTTGGTGAAGGAAAGTGAGTTTTCACATGGCCATATGGTCACAAGCCAGGTCAGTATTTTCTCCAGCCTTCTTTTAGTTACCGCTCCACAGCGAAGCCGAGAAGGGCAGGCAAATTCTCCAGCCTAAGTCCCGGTACTGGCCCAGCCCTGTAGGCACAGATGGGAGAACTGGTACAAGCCATAGCATGCAGAAATGGCACGAGACAGAACAAAGCCAAAAGGCAGGAGATGCCCACTGCCAGGCTGCGTTCTGCCTCCAGCCCTTGTCACAACGGCAGCCTCAGGCAGGGCTCAGGCTGATGCTGCCCACATGATGGGGAGGGAGAAAGGATATGGCTAATGACAAGATGCTGCCTCGCTGGACGGGCAGACTCGTCTCAAACAGTACAAGAACAATCCTCTAAATCTTTGTGAGTCATCACCTGCTGTGCTTTTCTAAGGTAAAAATCACCTTAGCTCTTCATAACTTAATCATCTCAGCAGTAGCCAGCAAGAATAAAAAAGCCGACGAGTACCACTTATTAGGGACCATGGCAGCTAACAGTCTTTTGTTCCAGCTCCATTTTTGTCTTTCTGCTCCATTTTCAGAAAGAAAAGTGGTTGGCAGGAATAAGTTACACATAAGTCCAGAATCTGAATGTTGTACATGGTCTCGTGCAGCTGCAGCAAAACCCAGCCAAAACAAGATGTAGGCTTTGCAAGAGCCAGGATGGAGCCAGAGATCTCTGTTGTATCTCAGGGGTTTGTGAGTTATTCCTCTATTCAGAATTTTATCCTTGCAGTAATCTTGGTGTCCTGAGACTACCCAGTGGGCACTTGCTACAGCGGGTAACTGGCCTCTTTTGCAGATTCTGAAGTACATACACAGAAGAAAACACTCGCTGCTGTAGAAATTTGTAACCAGGACTAAAACTGGTCTGGATGAATTACGAATAGAAACATTTCTGTGTACAAAAGCACAACCAACCCATCAGCAGGAGACCTGTCCTCTGACAACAGGAGGAGGACATCAAAGTTAGAGAGCACATCATTTCCATACCCTGTCTGAAGGCAAGTTATCGCCATAAAGATGCAGCGGAGAAGGAAGCAAAAAGGTAGCAGCATGGCTTAAGATCTATGGAAACTGAAAAAAGCAAGACCCTGAGGTGAAAGATCACCCCGTAATAACAGGTTAAGTCCTAGAAAGTGTAAGGAACAGTCCGAGAGCCAGCTGGTTGTGCAGAACAAGTCAAAAGACATAGCGAAGGCGTGACAGATGGTGTCCCTGGTCCCCGGCAACAGCACCTGGATGCACCAGGCTTGGTGCCTGCACAGGGCAGGGAGAGCGCCAACGAGTGAAACCTGGGAGTGTGAATGACTGAAAACAGCTTTGTTTAGAATAAATACCACCTTTTCCTTCTATAAGGTCTTACATGAGTTTTATTATATTAATTTCCTACACTGGTGCACAACCGCTGTGCAGCATAAAAGCTGAGTAATACAGCTGGGGGCCTTTTGGTACGGCAAAAAATTAAATGGAGCGGGGTGTTGACATTGTTAGCACTTACTGGCATGCGCTCGAGCTTAAATTCCAGGAGACACATCCCTCAGAGCAGCTAACCTTCAGTACACTCCATCTTCAGGTAAAACCCTAAAGGGAATATTTTCTTGAAGGAGGGCATAGCATACCCGAGAAGTATATCCTTCCATAATAAGCCTCTCCATAAAAAAACTACTCTGGATTTCACGCACTCTGGTACTCACAGGACAAGCAGCATTGCTCAAATTCATGCACTGCAGAAAATTCTTCAACTGGGATGCTTTGCACTGGCACCGAGCAGCTGTAGCTGGGCACAGCCAGCTTGTCATGGCAAATATGGGAGCAGTCCATCCGCACCACTTGGAAAGCACGTTTGTGTGACTGACGGCAGGTATTTTAAGACCTTCTGCAGCAAAGTTTCACCAAATCTTTGATCGTTTCAGTGCGCCACGTTTGGAAGTTGTCCTTTTAGTCCTTAAACTGAAACGGATTATAAAAACACATGGAACTTGGGAAAACAAACCCTCTTGGAAGATGAGGCTTTGAATCCATTTTCTTCCCTGTGTGAACATACCGAAGAGATGGATGGGTAGGAAGAACTAGGGCAACCTCGTCTTGCTGAAAACCAGGTTTTTGACAGTCACTGGTGAAAACTGTCTCTGACCTAGGAGTATCTGCACCAGCCAAGAAACCCAGCATTAAAAAGAAAATCAACTTGCCACAGCTAACACAGTCATATGAATCTTCATTTTGCCTCCCTGAGAACACAGCTCCAGCAAACGAGAGAGGTCAAGAGAAATCTGATTTAGGAGAATACATTTCTGTTCCTCAAAGCTATTCCCCAAACAATTCTTTTCTTTATTGCAGGAAAAGAAAGCAAAGAAACTGCCCTCCCACCATGTTTCAAGAGAATAGAGCCTTCTCAGCTCTTTGTACTCTCAACCATGTTTG
Organism: Limnodromus scolopaceus; assembly: GCA_028565335.1. Taxonomy (NCBI): domain Eukaryota; kingdom Metazoa; phylum Chordata; class Aves; order Charadriiformes; family Scolopacidae; genus Limnodromus; species Limnodromus scolopaceus. The sequence continues at coordinate 10,903,399 of JAOXNO010000005.1, forward strand.
CTTATCACTTCCAGCTCAGCCAGCCAGCTGCAATTCCCACTGGCTTTCCAGAGGAGATCAATTATCCCACCTAGGAACAAAGTGTCCAGGAACCACTTAATCACACTTTTCAGAGAAGCAAGAGGAGAAACCATCCCACCCCTGGCAGAGGGGCTAGCGAGGATGCCCTGGCAGCATTCAAGGTTGGAATACCAAACGTTAGACTTGTTCTAATAAAGACATTTGGATTGTAAGACAGTATTTTTCTTTCTTTGTTGAGCTGATAGCTACACGCCACCTGCCTTCAGGGTAAAACAGCACTTGTATGGGTGCAATATTTTGTTGGCAGAAATATTCTCTTTTCAGGAAAACGCAATCAAAGCAACCAGCGTGTGCAATGATAGGACACAGACCTTTCAGAGAATTATACCCTTCCCAGGAGGGTAAGCTATGTAAATATAAAAAGGAAAGAATTCGGCTCGGCACGAAAGCAGATTCTTGCCCCACATTGCCAAGGGATTGAACTTAATCACTAATCCTCTGCATCTCGTAGCAGAGGCAGAACTCCAAGCCACAGGACTGTGCTGGTGTAGCAGGAATATTTCCCCGGAGACAGCCGCTCACAGAAGAGATAAGGTACATCACAGCTTGGGAGTGACAAGATTGCTATCGCAGCCTGTGCCTCATTACTATTTCCAACCTTCAGCACAGATCTATGATGCCTTTCCAGGATTAGCCTACTTCTAAAGCTAAAGAAAGTCTCTCTTAATTTACAGCCTGTTACTTATTTAACACCAGAATCACATTAATTGAGAGCGCCTTTGGACTATCACTGCATTTTAGCAGTACAGTGTACTTGGAATACCACACAGGACTAGAGACTGTACAGAGTGATGCCAAGTGTGGTATTTGGCTTAAACAGAGCATGGTTTAGGTACACAAACATTTTGGCCTCATAGCTAGAAGCATGCAACCTGATAGTATATATTGCCCCTTTTTTTAAATACTGGTTGTTTTTTTTCCCCTAAAGATTCCCATGAATGGTCATCTTAATCAAATGATGATAATCTCCATATATGGCTTCAAATAATGGAAATACAAAAACGAGACTTGGAGACAAGTCAGCCCCCAAAGTTCTGGCCTAAGGATCCCCTGCTTTACATTGTGGTATAAAGCCTAAGCACAGCAAAGCATGTTATAACTTTTCCTGGGGTCAAAAACCATGTGTAAAATACATTCTTTCAGGACACCATAACTCAGATGAAACAAAAGAAAGCTTCTTACCAAAAGCATACACAGGCTTCTAAATATGTATTTTGATGTAAGAATGACTATTTTGCTACTTGCAACCTTTACATCACCTTGGCATTTTTTTCCCCTCTCAAATCAAAAGGCTATCTTGAAATAGGAAAGATGGACAGCAATTGCGCAACATTAAAGACTTCTGGCTTATAATTTATTACCAGTAATGAGCCTCAGCTATTCACCCTGAATTATTCTTCTAAAGGCAAAGCAGTTAAAAGTAATGGGTATATGCTTCAGCTCAGAATAATGAGGACACTAAAAAAGTATATAAACAGCTCGAGTATGTGCCAGGTATGCAGGCAGAGAGATCCGCTCTACTCTAATTGAAGGGGCTGCACAGGCAAGTGAGACAAACACATCATCTATCACGCTGGATAAAAATTAATAGGTATAAGAGGAACAGTGCATCCCACAAATGATTACCCAGCTCCCTTGCAATGACTTACTTTCCCTCTGATCCATAGCTGTTCATGCTGTCCTCAATGGACTCATGGCTGGCTTGACGGACGGTCCGGCTGGGCATTTCGACAGCCAGCCCAGTTTCTGTGCTCCTTTGGATGGCTCCTTTCAGTCTCCGACCATCCCCATCTAGGAACAGAAGGGGAGAAAAGACAGTCAGCTATTGTTCCCAGAGCCTTTTGACATCGCAGAGTCAAGCAGAAGCAGAGAAGTACTTTCAGATCAGGCTGGCATCTGGCAGCCAGGCAGTATTTTGCACTCCCAGAGTGTTTCATTACTCAGCCCTGCTTCATCAGCAGCCCCCAGTCATCTCTGGAACAAACCCAGTGCTCCAGCAAGTCAGGGCCCAGCAGAAACCCAACCCATACACACCACCCTACCTGCTGCAACTGTTTGTACCAATTAATTATGCATTGAGTGCAGGTGCACGTGGGCACACAATGTGGAGGTACCCAGCTGGGGAGCACAGGAGCAGTAGCCACGGGCAGAGCAGAGGTCTACAGCCTGACCACGCCTCAAAACAGTTCCTAAATCCTGTTGCTAATTCCTAAAAATGTTGCTGCCACAGATGGTGCGGAGCAGCGAAGCGCTGCAGCTCCTGGTGAGCATCAAGGGAGCAGAGGGGAGGAAAAGGCCGGGGAACACCAGAGGTGCTGTGAAGGCAGAAGCCCTCCCAGACGGGCCACAAGGGAATAGTTGGGCACAGCCAAAATGTTCCCTGGTGGCACCTGGAAAGGCACCAGCAGTGGAAAACCCTGGAGAGGACTATTCCCCTTCACACCCGCCCTCAGCCACAGTGCAAAGGGAATTAAGTAGGTTCTGGTCCCTCCTGGGTGCAGTCTTCAGAGGCTCAGCCCTCTGAAATTAAGAGCTGCTATTTCCATCCTCCCTCTCCAGCAGCCTGTTTCCCAGAACAAACCATCTTATGTAATGAACATGTAATGAATACCATTACTATTAATTGCTTTAGCTAGTGTTAGGAGGCTCCAGATTTCATCCCACGTACAGCACTCATCCTGAAACACAGCCGCTACAAGTTTTCTGAACAAAGTAGAATTATCTAAATCCTTTAAAGATGCCCGTCCATTAACCCAGATTCAGGAAATAAACCTCTGACCCACAGAAACCCCCAGTGTTTTGAGTACCACACCTGGAGAAGAAGTGACCCAGCTACTGAGTCTAGAGAACTTGGATGCTCAAATATTAAAGAAAACCAGTCTTTCCCAACTGCTTTGGAAACATAAGGATATCTGTAAAAACCTGTCTAAAATACATGGAATGTTGCTATTTGTGCAGCAAGCTGCTTGACCTAAAATACTTTTCTTTAGATCTTGGTGTGAACAGGCACTTTTAAAAAAAAAAATCAGTAAGGTATCAGAAATGCTTCCTATCCTACTTCTCAAATTATACCTACACTGAAATGCAAAGACAAAAATTCTCCTATAAATACAGCTATAAAGTCCCTTTTCCTCTGGTATCATGAGGTTTCCAACTGGGTAAACGTGCTGGCCCCAGGGCTCTGTACCAGCTGCTGCCCCCACATATGGTGCAGTGTGTGTATGCGTGTCCCCATGGGCTACGAGGACAGAATATGCATGTTCTGGGTTAACGTTAACTACAGTGTGGATTGTTTGTGTGCCTAGAGCAATGCATGGAGCACATTGTATAAATCAGGAAGTTACACAAACGTAAAACATTTTTAACGTGCTTTCAAAATCCAAACCTTCAGGCAAGAATAATATTATAGGCATCAATAAAACAAAGCCTGATGAAACAGCCTCACCTACTTTCCCTCCACTGCAGAACTGTTCCCTTTGACGCACCTTCTATAAGCCTTCTACAGCTCACTGGATCCTCTGATGGGGTTTCTAGGTTCCTCTCAGAGAGCATCCCATAGCCTTGCGGGCAGACTTGATGGTCCATTTAATTTGTCTCACATTCACCTCCACAAACAATCTTTTAGTCATCTACATCCATCAATGCCCATCCCTCCTTCATGTGTGCTCTCTCAGAACATTCATCCTTCCCCCCCCCCTTTTAGTTTAGTCCTTACCAGAGCCTTGGCAGGTGACCAGAGGCAAAGCAGCAAATGACATAAACGTAGGAAACAAATTAAAAATGCCCCGTTGCCCAACTATGCAACATCTGTTTTAAAAAAAAAAAATCTCTTATTTCTCAAATCTAATGAGACATGTCTGAAGACATTCATACCTAGAAAACTATGCATCCACATCTGGCGACAAACTGAAGGCTTGTGACGGAGCAAGGCTTTAGAGCAACCCAAGGTGCTTCCTGCTTTCTATCAGCCCCCTCCTGATCCAGAGTTAATGGGATAAAGCAGAAGGGCAAGGGTCCAAAGACAAGGAAAGGCAGCACTGTGGGAGACAGGCAGAACCAGAGCACTGTACCAGGGACAATTCAGCTGACACCGGGCACGTTCAGCTGTACCACCACATGCACTGCTTGGCACTGCTGGCTTTCTATGAGCGAGTGGTTTTCTAGTGTTCCTGACTGCTTTTACAGCTATAACACATGGACATTCTTATTAAAAATAAAAAAGTAAAAAAGGAGAAACTCTAGAAAACAAGCAGACAGGACTAGATGACAAGAATCCTTCATTCCTCCCTCCTCTTCCAGACAGAGATGCACAGCATCTCACAAACCATCTCTCATTATTATTCTGGAGAAAGGTTTCTCCAGCCCTTTCCCCCTCCAATCTCTTTTTGCCAAAAGTTTCCCTTGAACAGAAGGGGAGGAAACTTTTGCCAAAAAGCCAAGCTCCCAAACCACTGTGGCCAGAGTCAACACTGAAATAGGGTAAGACATTGGCATAAGCACCAGCGATGCCATCAGAAATAGGACATCAGTTCCTAAATCGCTCACTTAAACCTTTTAGTCAAACTTTACCCACAGTCAGTGCATTACAAAAATCCCTTGAGTTGGGAGAGAAGGGCAGATCAGAAATAGCACACCTGGAAAGGAAATAAATACGTACAAATCTGAACTGCTTGCCTGCAGACCAAATATATTTTAGAAGCCATATTCACCTACCAGCAACCTCCTCTGGCCAGCGCGGAGCATCGTATCAGGGCTGTGCCTCCTCTCCTACCTGACATCATGTGCTTCAACCTCTTTGCAAATCAAGAAGGTATGATTTGCCTCTATGAGGGTGCTGCCTGGCAAAACCATTTATCTTCATTTCATTGTTAGCAGTATCTAGAACAAGTAAAAGCAGTATTGACATTTTCTGCAGTGTCCCCAGATTTATTCCTTACACCTATTCCAATTAAGCAGGAAACGCCAAAGGTTAAGCAGTCGGTCGAGCCTGCAGTGCAACATGCAGCTGAAGAGAAGATTCTTCTTCAGAATGACCTTGGGAAGAATGAATTTTTTGCCCAAATACCAAGGCTGAAGACACCCAGCACCCCACAAATGCCACAAACCAGAAGGGACCAGCAGAAGCTTTGCCAAGTTTTCTGTGTTGACAGGCGCTTCGATTTCCCTCTGCCCAGCCAAGCAATTTGTTTGGCTAAAGAGTATCTTCTAAAAAGCTCCCCACTTTGGATTTGGAGATACCAAGAGATGAAGAATCTGCCATTTGCCTGTGCACTCGATTTTACTACCTGACATTTAGAGATGTGACTTAACTTTGTCTGGTTTCAGCTTTCATCCATCAGTTTTTTTCAATGCCCTCTCCACCACGAGAGCTGCTTTGTGTTCTCACTATAAAGACTCTTCTGCAGCGTAATCAAGTCATCTCTCACTCTCTTTTGACAAGTTAAACAGACTGAGCTCTTTATGTTTCTCATGCTCTGGCATTTTTTTCTCCTACCTTTTTAATGACCTCCCCAGGTTTTAAATGCCCTTTTGAGAACAAGCACAGCAGAACTGGAGACTGCATTTTAGTGCAAAAACACGTACAGAGGTAAAAATCAGCTTGTGCTCTCATCTTCCCTGCTTCTGCTTGCATCTCCCAAGACCACAGTAAACTCTTGGTACAACATCACACCTCGCCTGGATGTTGTGCAGTCCCTGCCTGTCCTGCTGGTACGACCTTGTAGAACATTATATTAAGAAATACGTAAGAAAACACATTTTATTTGAAGGGAGAGAGCAAAAAGTCCAGACAGCTCTATATAACTCGCCCACTCTCAATATCATTTACTAACCTGCTCATGTGCATATCACCTGAGAATTTAGTAAGGTTTAAACTCATGCTTGCTCCAAATCAAATGAAAAAGTTAGATTGCACCAGGCCCTCAAAAGAGCTTCCTGCCTTTGAAGCTCTTCCTTGAGAACTGCTTTTTAAGATGTGAAGTAGATTTCTTATCTATTTATCACTATCAGATTTTTTAGGGTCATGTTGTTCTAGGACAAAACCCTTACATACTTATCACATTTACCCAGATACCTGCTTCTACTAAAAAATATCTGACAAGACCCATTTTCCCTAAATCCTTTTTGACTGGTATTAATTATATTCCCATAATTTTGTTCTTTATTAATTGGAACTCATTATAATGTTTCCCCTAATTCTGTCTGGAAGTGACATCAGACCAAGTAACCAAAAGTTTCTTCCAGACGACCCAGTAACGGATGAAGAGGAGCAAGGTGACAGTGCAGGACCTGTGCAGAGCAGAGCATCCTTTGGAGACTTCCCTTCCTTAAATATAGTTCCAGCTGTCAACTGCATGGAGAGGTGGCTCTTCTCAAGAAGGATGCAGCCTCTGTGGCAGAACTGCCTGACACCAAGAATTGTATTTGCTTTAATCTTGGGTGTGGGAAGTAAATAAATAAATAAAATAAAAGAGCAGCATTGTCCCCTACTCTCCCCCAAGGAAAGAGTCGCCGTTTCTCACATCCTCTTCTATGTCAGTCTAATGCACAACTCTTCCTCTGCTGTTGACCGGTCTCTCCTTGCCCACAGAACATCAAGTCTTGAAAAAAAATCTATGCAAGTTCTGCAATAGTTCATCACAAGGTGGTGATTCTATAATTATTACTACCTCACAGAATTACTCCGTATCCAATAGATGTTTATTGAGCTGATGTCTCTGAAGGACAGAGCATGACCCTTTCACTACCTCCTCTCTTGTTGCTTCCTTTTCCCCCACCCAGGTGTTTGGTACCTTCCTTCTTCCTTCTCTTTTCCAGCTTGGTTTCAATTTTCTCCTCCATGTTTGCACAGTTTGCTGATGCTACCAACACAAAAAGAAAGCAGCATGATACATGTGCTACGGATCCTCCCGTACTTTAGCATTAATTGATATTGATTTAACCCCGAGATGAGGAATCGACGAATTTCAACTCAATCAGCTTTGCTCCTAAATTAACCAACTGCTCCCAAGCACAGAACATGCTGGTACCCAAAGCACATGGCCAGGCAGCACCAACACAGGCCACCCCATACACACCAAGGGGCCGGCAAAACAGCCTGGTTTGCCAAACTTCACCTTGGGGTGCAAGAGGAAAATCAGGAAGGCAAATCGATGGGATGCTTACTTTCACTTGTTCCTACCACAAAGCTCTGGGAAAGAGGAAAAGACAGCGTGTTGTATTTTCCAGGAAAGATTAGTCCAAGCCTGAGTGAAGAGACTGCATTTCTACTGCTTTTCTTACACAAGCCAAGCAGTCTGCATCGATCTGCATCCATACGTGCTGCAGGATATCAATCTGGGCAGACTTTGGTCTCTGGCAGCACACCTGGGTTCCTCAGCAAGTAAAATATCTGCTTTGCCCCAAAATGAGTTCCAGGTACAAACCAGCATTTAGGAAGGATAGAGAATTGACAATCCCAGTGGGGAAACAGAGCAAAAAAAAAAAAAAAAAACCATCTAACAGAGTCGATGTACCCTTCAGAGCATGTTGTAGATCATGTAGAAGCAGAGATGAGGGGGATGGACATCTGTGACAGCAGAGTGTGTCTGCGGGCAGCATCCAGGGGACCAGGTGGGACAGGACTTGCCTGCCTGCAGAGGAGACATGCCCTGAGCTATGCAGTGGTTCACACCAAATCTGCCTGCTCTATCCTTGGTTCCAACAAGGACTCACAAGCCTTTTGCTTCCCACATCCATAAACTTCATTCAAAGAGTTGCTTCTTGCTTTCTTCTCCATGAAGGTTTGCCCCAGAAAAGAAAAAAAAAAAAAAAAAAAAGATGATGCAAGGCAGTTTGGGGCTGAAAATGAACAAGCAAGTACCCACGTGGATATTAACATCTGCTGAGATGAGGAAGAAGGTCCCCAAGTCCAACAACTGGTCCTCACCATGTCTGCGGGTGCACAGCAAAAGCCGCAGCGGGATTCACAGCACCGCGTGAGACTCTGCTGCAGCGCTGAGCATTTTACCTACGTATTTTCAAATACTCTGAGAAAAAGAGCCAACATATTAGCTTCTCTGCTTCAAACTTTTTCACTGCATCGTTGTTCCTCATAGGTTTAAAAATAAAAGATTTCTTTCTGTTTAGTCAGATGCTGAATCCCTACAGACGTGCTAAGATTCGTGTACCATGAATCAATTCTGAGATGAATAAAAAATTCCATTGTTCGGCTTCAAAGGGGGAAAAAAAGAAAAATCTTCCCACAGTCTTGCAAGAATATCCAACACCTGTGACAGCCTGGCACACTCCGTGCAGAGCGGCTGGCAGGGTGGGCATCGCAACCCTTTCACATCCATACCTGTGTTTGGAGCAAGCCATGCTGCTCTCCTAAGGGATGTTACTGCTAAGGAAAAAAAAATATATATAAATACTGGATTGTCATTTCAGAATGCAGTTTAACAAGATGAATTCAACCTCATCATGCCTAGCAAGCTCTGACATCCTGCCAAGTGTTCCCTACACCGACATCCTAATGGAGTGTGAGTTATGAGCACCTAAAGAGAGGCAGTTTGTGCTGTGTTCCAGAACATGCCAGGCTATCATCACAGCCTGAACGATCCACCAGAAATGATGGAAAATGGCTGGGGATAAACAGGGGCACTAATCAGGCTGTTTGCTTCGTTCCCCTTGTCCTAGATTCAGATTCTAATAAAATCACACCCTTTCTTTCCAAATTAAGCAGAAAATCTTCCATGGGATGGAAAAAAAAAAACAAATCAGCATGTTAATTCTTAATCTGTGCAGATTAAGTACATCCACAGGGCTGGGAAAGGACAGTCAGCTCTTTAGCAACTATTTGTCTTGCTGTGACAGCCCCAGCTGAACACCAAGTGGGGTCGGGACACCTTACCTG
>JAOXNO010000005.1:10912472-10924652 GCA_028565335.1 Limnodromus scolopaceus
GTCAGCTCTTTAGCAACTATTTGTCTTGCTGTGACAGCCCCAGCTGAACACCAAGTGGGGTCGGGACACCTTACCTGCGTGGGCAGCCTATGGAGATGCCAGCAAGACATCTCCTCCGAACTCCCACCAGTAAGGCAGCCACGGGAACATCCCACCGCTCCTGGGACACGATAGGGCATTTCAGCACAAGCAGCTTTCTCTCATCCCAGCGTCCAACCCTGTCTTTCCTCACCCACACCGACAGGCAGTGGTTGCACCCGTGCCCAGATGCCTGAACACCAAACCAATGTCCCCCTGAATCCGTAAGTTTTTTCCCTTCCTCTTCACCGTTAAAGGAGGACCAAAAAACACTCATAGGGTTATTTTTATTAAGTAGGCACCTGGCAGCAGTCTCAGGATCCATCTTTCGCTCCTTTAGCCACTGAGCACGAGACACACACCAGAAAACTTGCTCTGGCCCGCAGAAGGACGGCTCATTACGTAGCTGTGCAGGGCCCAGGAGCTCTGCAAGCCTTCATAAAGCCACAGCCCTGTTCGTAAAGCATAAGAGAGCTTAATTTAGGCAGGACAAAGCAAATCTTCTTCCTCTTCCTTCCTATAAAAGCTAAAAACAGAACACAGACCTGAAGCTGCCCTGCACAGCCTGTCCTCCCCCCTCACCCCAGCGAGACAACCCTGGGAGAAGAGCCCTTCACCCTTTCCTCCTCTCCCACCCCACCGGTGTGGGCAGGGGGAGCACCAAACCCCACACGGGGGTTTTTAGGTTTGTCTGTACTTCCTAACAACCTGCAACCCAGCCCAGACCCCAGCTCCTCACCCGCTCCAAAGCAGCATTTTCTCCTCCAAGCTGCTCTGAGTTGCAGTTTATTTTAAATCCAGCTCTATGTCCATATTTAAGCAGGTCTCCACCCCCAGTCAGATGTTATCACCTCTTGTGGGTTGTGTGGAGCACTGGTAAACCATTGATTTTGCTTCCCATTTTCTTAAGATCTGTTTTGATGTTTTAAACTAGGAAAGTGCGATATATTTTTTCTGCTCCTTTTGAGGTTAAAAGTGAACAGTTCAGTTCCCATGGTACTATTTTTAATTTTGACCTTTTTGATAATTCATCTATATTAAAAAATTAAATGGCCGAAATTTTCATTTAAAAATGTCTAAAGAAAATGTTCTGCAACCAACATGTAGCCAAGAAAATTCCTTTTTGAGATTTTTTTTCCTTCACTTACAAAAGAGACAAAAGGTAAACATATATATTCCACTGTCAATGACTTTTAAACAGATTTTTGACTGCCATAAGAAATTTGTTTAGCTTTTCACCATAAAAAAGTTACAGTACCATAACACTACAAAAACATTCATTTCTTTCAGAGGGTTTCATGGGAACTACTTTGCAGCTAGATCCAACTCTTCAGAATTCTTTCCATGTCTCTATTTTGTTTGCAGCAGCTGGATCCAAATAGCTTCATCTGATGGCTGCTTCTGCATTTTTATTTTTATAAGAAAATGCGACACACGGTCCCCTTCTCTTCCCCCAATCTTCCATGCTTTGCAGGCAAGAGACTGATTAAATGAAATGTCTGTATGCACACAGAAAATTCCCTGCTGGAAGATTTCTTCAGCAGCCGAGCAATGAAACCCCAACACTGCCCCATCTGCAGGGACGCACAAGCACGGGACTGCTGATTTTAACTGATTTTATTTAAACTACTATGTTGTAATATTTATTAGAAAGCTGGGGAAAACGTCAGACACAGCACCACCAACCAGCAGGGCTTTAAAACAAAGTGTTCTCCGTTCAAAACTCTTAAACTTTGCCAACTATGAAGATCTGGGCAACAGAAAAACATGAAAAGCAGCAGGTGGGCAGCTAGTTTGTCCGCCAGTGCCACCCCAGGGCTTTCTTCTTATTATTTCACAAGGAGGGCTAGAGGTGGAGTCGATCTTATCCCTGTGGCTGGAAGTCCTCCAGCTGACCAACATAAGTTATGAAGGCCAGGTCAGGATCTCTACTTAATTACAAGAGAGTTGAACCGGAGCACTCTGTCCTAATTCTGCCGTCCATCTCACACTATTAATAACTCTGAGGATGTTGCTTAAGTCCAGGATCTGAAACATGAATGAGCCTGAGCTGCAGAAAACCTCTCGGTTTAGAAGAGGATCACAAAAAGGAGGTGACTTTACAAAAATAAAGCTGCTAGAAAGCGTCGCTGTAAGAGAAGGACGGCATGAGATGAAAGATCTGCCAACGCATTGCTAAGCCAAGAAGCTTCGCATGAGGCTGTTCTGCCCTTCCTGAGCCCGCTGGACCTGCCTGCTCACTAATGGTACCTCCTGGGAGGGCCTGGTGTCCTGCTCTTCACTCTGTAACTTTTGGAAAGACTAAGCAGCCTCTCCACAAGCTATGTTTTCCCGCAGCAGAAGAGGACTTGGGTCCTCTGATGCCACCGAAACTTCTCAGAGGAGCCAACGCATCTTTCCATCCAGGGGATTTGTAATGCTCAACTCCAGGGTTTTGCTTTAACTCAGCAGAGATTATATATCAGACATTTTCTTCTGTGGGCACTAGTTTGAGTCTTTCTCTCAACCCAGAGCCATCTTTTCACAGCATTTGTAGAGTCTGCGTATCTTCCACTTCCCTACCAAATTTGGTTGAAACTGGAAAGTATGTGCTACATAGGAATGATGGAGAGAGGGGAGAGGGTGAGGATAGGGCACTGGCTGAAGTATTGAAGAAATAATCCCTCCCTCAAACTCACAGGTAAAGTTTACTTTTAATTCAAGGGGAAAGAGCAGATTTATTAACAAGGTATTTCCCTTCTGTCCCATTGATGCTCTTTTAGGAGTGAGCAGCTTTGTCAAGGCCGTGTGTGTGTGAACACAGAGAAGGAGCAATGGCCTTGGCACAGGGAATGAGTCATGCAACCTTTTGTTCATTTGTTATAAACACAATTAAAAACACAGCCACATTTCTTTAACAGGCATGAAGCCACAGAACCCTGGAGTCATTCATAAACTAGAATCATGGTGCAGAATCACGCTTAGAATAGCATTTGATTTGTGTTTAGCTTGGGTTGTAATTACTTCATCATATTTTCCTTAAGGAAATGAATGATCAAATTCACAAGGAGTTGACTTTAATTATACACGCTGCTTAATAACTTGCGTCCATTTGGAAGCAATTATTTGATCCGCTGTGGAAGCAGAGAGGGGGAGATGATGGTCTGGTTTCCAGAAAAGTCAAACAATTTCAGGCACTCAGTTTCTAATTCCAGGCAATTTCACCAGATGATACAGCGATCTGTGTCAGCCTTCCCCAAAGGTGCTTCCATGTAATACCTGCAGCCAATGCTACGGGAAGGAAACCAGCCAGCACATTTCCCCCCTCTAACTCTACACATTGCTTTGACTCGGGCAGAGACACCCTTTGACAGGTCCATGGCTGTGCAGTGCCCATTGTGCCGGGCAACTACCACATCCCCCCGTAGGGGCACTAAAGAGAATCATTTTTTTTCCCCAAGTGGTACAACGAACAGTGTGAAGATCGCTTGCAGCATCCCTGTGATGCTGGAGCGTCAAGCACAGAGGGCGGTGGCATTTCCCAAAAGGCTGGGGAAGAGCCCAGGGCAGGCAGAGAGAGGATCTGGCACAGCAGCAGCCCAACGTGCTCAGTGGCTCTTCCAACCCATGACAGAGAGCTCTGCCCTTCCAAACGGATCCCCTGCACTCACACCAGGTCTCTTGTATGGATCCCTTGGCAGGATCTGGGATCACTTTAATACAGCCCAAGTGGCTGGTTCTGCTTGGGTGGAATGAAGCGAGAGCACCCTGCCCTTCATGACAGTGATAATTTGGCTGGAGGCATCTCTGCACAGCTGGAAGAGAGCATCAGACTTTGGTGCCCAGAAGCAGGACAGGAGCAGCAGGACCTTATGATGTAAAGTGATTCATGGTGACTAAGAAATCAGAGGTCAAAACACTGAGTTTCATCTCATAGCAAACAGCCCTGCCAGTCATACATCAAATATCTTCAACTGGTGAGAAGCTGAGTCACTAAACATGGAAAACACCATCCAATACCAAAAACAGAGGCGCTAAAGTTTAGCCAGCAGCCTCCTAACCAAAAAAAAAAAAACCATAACAAACCAAAAAAACCCCAAACAGACCACGTTCAAGCAAAACTTTCACAGGCTAAACCCTGAGAGATGGACAGACTCTCACCTGAGGGGTCAACTCTCCAACATGTCTTCTGCATGCACAAAAGCAGGGCTCAGATATAAAACCACCCCAAATTATTTGAAGTCCGTGGGGAAATTCAGTTCAGAGTTTCTCTAAGCAGAGTATTGAGATTCCAACAGAGGAAAAAAAAGCCCTTTGGCCAGAGCGGGAAAATAGACATAATGTCTTCATCTCTGCTGAAAGATAGTGGAGAATGGGGGAAACCAACCAAAATATCATGCCTGTCTGAAGATTACTGAGGATTAGAGAAAGAAAAAAAAAAAAAAACCCCAAACAAAAAAGCCATCAATGGAGCAGATTAATATGTTTTAGGAACAATATCAATATCTAGTTTTCTCAATTACTAAGCACTGGATGAAGAAAGAATTGGTCCTTCGTCAAGAAAAGGCACACTACGGTGTTCATTCAGTATTGTATTGAATGGAATTTGTGTTGATCACTCATAATGTCAAGCAGTCGCACACCAGCCCAGCTTCATGAGGAGCAGATGGCTGTTTGTAGCATGGCTACTCCATGGCACGTACACGGCATTAAGTTGACCAAAATCTCATTATTTGAGCCAAATATTTCTAAACACATTTTGTAGTAGGAGCAGGGATGAGCAAAATGCTTTAGAACACCTTGGTGATTTCTCTCTCTCTCCTATGAGAGCAGAACAGAGAATAGATGAAGAAGAAATAAAAGAGAAGTATGGACTTGTGATACAGCCAGTATCAGTCTTGCAGACAACGCTGCCAGTTCAGAAAGATCAAACATGCATTACAGAGCAGTATCTATCTTTATTTAGGAGTGAAACAATAGATTTAACATAACTAACAGAAAAAAATAAGTTTGATGGGAACATCTTTATAAGATGTGCAGGCAACAGCCAGCCAACAGTAATGAAATAAGGTCAAAAGAGGACACTGTGCATTAACCTTGCTTATGAAGCACCTACATCTGCATAACTTGCTTCCTTCTTACACCTGCAGTTAACTTTTACATTTCTAGTCTCAGATTTAAAGACCAGGTTGACATAAGGAGGCCTTGGGTTTTCTTGAGATGGTGCTGGCAAAGTCAGAGAAGTTCATTTCAGATGCAGCGCAGTCCCCTTCCATCAGCAACTGCTCTGTTTCACTCCGCTATGGTCAGTAACAGCACTGGTGACCCATGTGCCTACAGCCACCTACCCTGTGCCATCAGGCTCCAGCCTTCACATTGATTTCAACATGGACAAAAACGTAAGGAGATAGGATACACAATTGTGAAAGCGAACTTTAGAGAGAGACCCTCAGTCCCAAACCATTCACAGTCCCCAGTCACAAGTCAAAATTACAAAGCAAGCTCAGGAGTGAAATAACGTCCGTTCCTCGTTCCTCCTCCTCCTGCCTGTGGAGCCACAAGTTCAGGGCTCCGTTTCCTTGGCAACAAAAAAGAGCATCACAACAGCCTCCTTGCTAGCAAATGGCATATGAAAATGTGTCTTTTTTTTTTTTTCTCTCTGGTATCTTTTATCATTAGGGAATAAGCCTGAACTCAGAACTTGCCACTCAGCAAAGATGGAAATAGATATCCATTATTGCTATTTAAAACATAAGTATCTTTGGAGCCTTTAAGCTTGTCCTGAGATAGGTAGTGAGTAAGGGATTTTAATTTATTAAGTTACAAAAAAAAAAACCACCCTTGCTGAAGTTCACCTTTAAAGACAAATTATAGAACTTGAGGAGTTTGGGGAAAAAATGCAGCTCATAAATTTAAGATCCGTATTTTAGATTCTGTTAATATTCACTTTTGAAAAGTACTAGAAATGAAGATTACAAATTTAATAATGTAACACGGGATGAATTATTCTCCTCCCCATATAAAAAGGCAATTTGTTCTTACCTATAAATTGACTTTCTATTACTATCATTAAACCAGCATAATGTGCTAAAATTAGAGTCTGCCCCACTACAGCTCTGTGGCAACCCACAGCCAAGAACGTGTCATGTCACCAATTGAGAAGACATCCTAATGAGGCAAGAGGGGCAACGGACACTGCTCCCTGCCAAGGAGCAGGTATCTCCTTGCTGCAGGACTTTTTGGTCCTGCTGGACATGGACAAGGGCTCAAAAAACAAAGGGACAAAATTAACGAGGAAAAAAAAGTCAGGAGCAGAAGTCCCCAAGCCAGGAATCAGTGGAGGCTGGGCCAGCATCCTGAAGATGCATCCCAATAAATCTGGGCAGCTCCTACTCGCAGGGTTATGAGGTGAGCACTCTAATATTAAATAGGCCAAGCTCACGGCTGGCAGAAGTGGGGCTCTCTAGGAACAAGCCATCCTTCTGCTTCCAGGTTTCACCATCTCCCATTTAGGTGTGCATTACACGGGGATGGTGGTAAACCCATACTGCTGGTGATCAGGAGGTCAGGCTGATGCCTTGTCCCAGCACTCATCTCCCTCATGGGTTTGCTCCATGGTGTCGGACTTTCTTACCATCTCCCTGACTTTCTCCAGACACTTTTGCAGACACAAAAGCCTCTTACTCCTTCCATTTTGCCACAACACAGAGAAGCGAGATCACAGTCCTCAGGCTGTAGTAGGATCCCATTCACTTCCTGAGCGCCTTCCAAGTTTCTCTCCTCTATAGCTTGTGCAATAGGTTTACCGGATGCCCTGTGTCATCTCCCTGCTCCCTCTGTGCCCAGCCCACCAGGGCAGGCCCTCTCCTCCCGTAGAGCATCTGCTCCTCCACTCTCACTTAACATGCTCATGTCTAACTCCACATATACGTGGACCATCAGGGATGATGCTGCAATGCCTGCTTGAGAACTTGTCTAGCAGCACCAGCATTAAAATCTATATTCAGTGGTCTCCTCAAATGGGCAACTACACATAAACAGCTCCATTGGAAAAATGTTAAATTGTACTGTCAGGTCTTTACTGCCTCATGTCCCACAGCTCTTCTTCTGTCTCTAAGTTACCGACGGGTTATGACACAATTCAATAAGAGAAACCTCTTTGCCATTTTTCAGCACTGGCCCATTCCTCCCTTTCACCAGCAACATACCTGCACAGCTACACGTTAATTCCATCATTTGCTTTCTTTTTTTTTTTTTCTTTAAACCTTTTTCACCCATACTTTATGCAGCAGGCAGCTGGAAGACTTGCTCGTATCTGTTACTTCCAGAAGAAATCTGAGCAACTAGCACCGGGAGAGTGAGTTTATAGCATCTGCTAATATATCTTGTCCTTTCTTTGCTCATGA
Organism: Limnodromus scolopaceus; assembly: GCA_028565335.1. Lineage (NCBI taxonomy): Eukaryota > Metazoa > Chordata > Aves > Charadriiformes > Scolopacidae > Limnodromus > Limnodromus scolopaceus. Next base: position 10,919,936 of record JAOXNO010000005.1, read on the forward strand.
ATTGTCCAGAGTTCTAAGACAAAAGAAGCTGGTACTTGTTCAAGACTACCAGAGAATAACATTGGTCAGTGCACTGAGCAAGCAGGTTGGCATGTTGGGCCAGCACAGGACCTTCAAGCATTAATGGGTGGCTTTGACAAGATGTGCCCTTTGCTCCATGACAGGTTGCTCTTCGAATGCTGGACGGCTCTAAAAGCAGCCATCAATATTTGCTTAAAAACTTCCTATTTACCCAACTGTTCATTCGAAGAAGCTTAATGGCTGGAAATGAACATGAAGGGGACTTGTGATAACCAAAGAGAATCCATTTGCGAGTCTGGCACATGCACAGAAAGCACTTTGCAGTCTCCACCGAAGCCTGGCTTCAGTCTCCCCGCTGAAGCAATTTCTAGGTCGTAACACATGCAGATGTTTGGAGGTCTGTGCTTTGTCCTTGGCCTAATTTGGAGAAAGACGTTATGTTTTGTTTCCCCTCTGACTGCACATTTCATTCAGAGAAACCATAAGACCGCACTTGATTTTGAAGTGACAACTACATTTTAGTTCTCCGGATCCACAAATGACTAGTACATCCCTCTGGTAACCTGTAACCCATATTCCTGCTCGAAGCGTCCTCCTGCTGCATCCATTTGCCTTAAAAAGTTCACTTTACCAAGCATGACTTGGCCCTTCTGAATGCTACACAACGTTTGTCTTCTTCATGTGTTTTCTGCTACAGATATGTGACTTTTCCCCCTGTATTTTACTGTTGTGTAAAACAGCTTTCCCTTTCACCAGTCCCCGCTCCTTTGCACAGCTGCTTAATGAATTCAAAGTGTGACATATTGTTTTCCACAGTGAGGTATAAGAGAAGCTGTAAACCATCACTGTGAGATGAACTAGAAAACACAGAAGGCAGCAAGCCCTTCCTACCAGTCAGCCACAGTTCTCTCAACAGCACCCACTATATATTGCAAGACTGCTTTACTCAACTAATCAACAAACTTCACTAAACAAATCAAAATGTCAACTTTAGGAGGTATATACAAGCTTCTATAAACAATACAGTTTCACAAGCCACAAAGAGGTTCTCTCAGAATGACAGAATGATACAGGGTTGGAAGGGACCTCTGGAGGTCATCTAGTCCATACTTGATGTGCCATCCCTACCTGGGCACCTGGATGCTTTGCTCAACACAACAGTTCCAGGATCCAAGTGGATTTAAAGCCTAGAAAGACTTTCCAGAGCACTGCACAAATTACTCTGATGTCGCCCACACAGGAGGCTACAAATTGGCACCAGTAGTTGTCAACATTTTGTTTTGATCTTCTGGCAAACAAATCCACCCTCTGAAATGTTTGCAGGATGCAAAGATAAAAAGCCATAATGAATAAAGACCAAAGAAGTTTGAGAGGTTTATTTTTACCAAGCAATCAATACCTTCTGGCAGCCTTCCTCCAGCTCTAATAATACCAGTGAGGACAGTAACCCTTGGCAGGTTTTATATGCTGCTCTACAAACATTATCTAATTAACCATCACAATCCACTTCTGAAAAAAAGGAAGCATGATCTGAAGTTCTACAGCAAGAGAGACACAGAGAGATGATGAGTCTTGGGAAGGGACACTGATGGACAAAGCACAGTTAGAGTTTAGGAGCTCCAGCTCTTGCATGCCCTGTCCCTGTGGGACCAGCTGCAGGGAAATGGGGTACTGGTCACACAATAAGTGCTCCCGTTTGCAATCTGTGCTTAGTGCAACCTTTGCTTTCCCTTTGCTGTGATAAAACATTAGGACAGATGTCCGAGCCAACTCATTAATAAATCAAATGACAATAAAGCAGTTGGAGGGAGATGAATTATTGAACTCAAAGCAATTTAGTGCTCAGAGACTAAACTCCATAAGCTGGGAGCTACTGAACACAGAGCCTGATTTCCCTCAAAACAGCTTTACTGACACGCTGTATGCTGCCAGTCCAGCAGAGACCTCAAAGAGGAGACGCCATCTCATCTCTTCATTAAGCCCAGCTCTAACACTGTGTGACCTCCTCTGTAGGTAAGCCAGGACACGGGAAGATAAAGCTGGTAACAATTCACAAGTGTCACCGAAGGACTCTCACTGGTCTTCTGGACATCGTTCACTGATTAACCCCTGATGCCCAGCAGATGATGGGCAGATGACAGCAATCCATTTGCTGATCTCTTTTCTATCCAAACTCAATGTATTTGACTAGCCCTACATAAAGGTCAGCTGAAATTTTTTATATAAGATCTAGTCCTTGGGATGTATTCTGGCTATTCCCATTAACTCCCATTGCAATGCAGCATGGGCACATGTATCCAGGAAAGAACTGAACTCTTCTTAATGCTACCTGCTAAAATCAAAAGCACCCTGCACAGACTGTTGCACTACAATGGAATGATTTTCCTATTCAAAGCATTATAAATAAAACAGCAGTTGCATTAAATAAAATCTTTTTCTTCCGTATTTGTGCCCAACAAACACAGCTACAGACAAAGATCCCAGTTATAAAGCAGTGTATAATACAAATCCATTTCCCATATAGTCATTTGTCCCACAGCGACAGAATATGTTTCATACTGATACAGTTTATATAGACGGTTTTATCTTTGAAGATTAACAGATTCCGAGTACACACCTCTACTAATGACTTCACTGACAAGATGAAAGTCACTGCAGACATTTTATCGAGAGCTAATTATTTACCGCAGCTTCAGATTATTTACACTTTGCACTCCAGGCCTCCGACACCGTGGAAGGTCTGGAGCTCCCTGAGGCCCACAGCCTCCAGGAGACTGCGGGACTCCCGCGGCGGTGAGCGAGGAGGGCTCAATCTGCCTGCGGTCCCTCCTGCCCCGCAGGACGGTGTGCGCTGGCCGCCTGCACACAGAAGGGCATCCCTCAGCCTCACATCGCTTGAGGTCAAAGGCCAAATTCTTAAAGATCTTCAGCCTTTTGACAACGTGGACAGATACCAGATCGGTGGGAATTAAGTCATGAAGCACTCTTTAAAGCTCCAGGGGCTCTTTAGGTGTCTAATACCTTTGATAATCCAACCCTCGCTCTAAGCACAGAGCCCAGGAGGAGTAGTTTCCCTCTAGGAAAAGGAAAGAACCTTTTCTAGGAAAGGAGAGAACCTTTTCAACAGAGCTGCCTCTGGAAACAAGACCTGTCTCTCCTCTTCACAACTTCTGAACGTTTGAACTGGACAGCAAGGTCAGGTTTCAGAGGTAGCACATTCCCAAAGACTCATGAAAACGAGCACCCATGGACAGAAAAGAGATTTGAATTAGTGCCCCCACCAGAGGCAACGCCTGTTTCAGCCTCTTACTGACAGAAGCAGCAAGAGCCAGGACAGCGTTGAGGGATGCTCAGGTGGATGCCCAGACTACAGCCTGCACATCCAAACCCTGCGGATGATGGCAGGAACTGGCAGAGAGCCGGTGGGGTTGTCTAGGAAGGAGAGGTCTAATTAGTTCAGCTATGCCTGCAACACTCCTTAGAAGGTGAGGAGGAGCACCAAATGAAATGCAGACTTCCAAAAATGAGTCAAAACCAGTTTAGAGTCCTAAATCTGTCCCCTTCCCACTCACACATTATTCCAGTTCCTGTGATTTTTACAGTCAGACTCACCTATTTGAAAAAGTTTTTCTTTTCTCTCCCAACACAACATAAAAGCCCCCAAGAACCTAGTGGGGAATTACTCACCCTGCAGGGAAACAGCAACTGAGTGTGCTCTTGCTGAAGAAACAAGAAACTTGTAACTACATACCATTATTTATATCTGACTCTGTCGTCATAAGTTAAGTAGTAACAGGAAAAATGTTACTTTTGACAGTAACAAGATTTTGTTTAAAAAAAAAAAAAAAAAGAAAAAAAGGAAGAAAAACAGAGAAACTGCTTCCTCCACTGTCAGCTGCATCCTTTCCAGCGAGTAACAGGCAGCAGATGCCCTCCATAGCTCTCTGCCCTGCTGAAAGCACACACACCAACACACACCACCCATCAAAGGTTACAGAAGAATTTCACGGGGGCTCCATACTACAATATTAACAGCAAAAGTTCTTCCTGACAGCCAAAACCAAGCACTCGGCTGCATTCAAAATTCCCCGATCCCAAAGTTCTGCTTCAATGATCCCAATGGAAAAATTATGTCAACCACAAATCTTTGGCCAAAGTATCTCAATATTAGGATGGCACTTACAATTCTGTTGGCTTTTATCTGTTTGAGACAAGCCTTAACTTCAAAATGCATTAATATACTACTTTGTTTCTTCTAAGATACAAGAGAGCAGATCTGAGAATGGCTGTAGGCCCAGACTGAAGGGGAAGCGTGGCTAGGGACATGCACACTCTGATCCTGAATCAGCAGAGAGACCCAGATACTACAGAAAAGAGAAAATTCAGAGTTTGCTCAAAGTCCTCCCAGTATATTTACTAAACACATGGAGGAGCTCAGTATCTCCTTGAAAATTAGAATTTAAGATGCAGGGATAAGAAAACAGAGACAAAATCCAGTCTTGGATCAGGCATTATACAAAAGACATGACAAAGTAAGTATTAAACAAAGAGTGATGCCCAGAGCTCCATGTTACCAAGAGCAGCTCCTGCTTACTCCTCTAAGCACAGCATCTTATCACAGAATCATAGAATTGTCTAGGTTGGAAGGGACCTTAAAGATCATCTAGTCCAACCATCAACCTAACCCTGACAAAAA
>JAOXNO010000005.1:10924752-10940745 GCA_028565335.1 Limnodromus scolopaceus
CCACCTGGGCACACTGCTGGCTCATGTTGAGCCAACAGTTGGCCAACACCCCCAGGTCCTTTTCTGCCAGGCAGCTCCAGCCACTCTGCCCCAAGCCTGTAGCGCTGCCTGGGGTTATTGTGACCCAAGTGCAGGACCTGGCACTTGGCCTTATTGAAACTCATCCTTCAGATCCATCCATCTTCTTCAGATTCTTTTTGCATACACAAACTAGTTTTATAGAACTAAGAATAACGGTCCCAGTACAGATATAATTTCCTTTAATATCAAAGAGCCACCGAATCTCTGTGACTCCAGACAGCTCTGATACTCCCACCTGTACCAAGGCTCAGAAGGGGAATAAACTGTCTTGCAGCGTTTCAGTGGGGTACCTAGTATTTTGATGCTGATCATTTATATTAAGATGAATCTTAGGTCATCAAGGCAATCAGGAAAGTATCTCAGGAGATGCTCACCTTGACCTAAGCCAAGTCTAAGAAACAGGTCTAAACTCAGAGTGAGCACATATGTCGATATAAATCCACTTTCTGGTGTCTTCAGAACAAACTATTTTCTATTACTTCGGGGCAACCATTACAGAGTCACAATATTTAGTCAACCTTTTACTTCTACAGTCATTAATCATGCACCATTTAACTACTGGTTTGTCATTTACTCTCCTAGTCCTTTTCAAATCCTTCTGCTTATTTTCACATCTTTTTTCAATCCCATTCTATGTGTCTCACTAATTACACTCCTGCACTGTCATAGGCTGTTCCAACGCAGACGTGTTGAGCCAGAGGTGGTTTGATCACTTGCTGTGTAATATGCCCAACGAATCGTTTGCCATTGCAACGTTTAAAATATAAACAACATTGCTGAAAGGCGATCAACTGTACTTAATTATCTGGACATCTACTGATAACTCTAGGGCAGGAAGGGTAAAGGACCATTCGGTGGTGTACTTGAAAACAAGGTTTCTAACCCTGTAGAAAAGAACAATGAGAAAGGGGAAAAATATCTAGGATATTTCCATCTTCTCAAAATAAGGCATTTTGCTCCCTTGCCACACTGTTTTCAAAGGAACGTGACTTGCAAATTTTTCTGTGTCCTGAGCCATCATTCCTGCTGGTCTCAGGAGACCCTCCCTCTCCAGAAGTCAGCACGAGGCCAGCCCAAGAGTCACAGGTCAGCAAAAGCAAAGTCACATCCAAACGGCAGACGCCAAAAAACGGGTGACAGATTAATGAGACAGAGCAGACATCACCTGAAAACTTAAAACACAGTTGAATTATTCATGGCCAAAAGGAAGCAAAGAGGCAGCATGATGCATATAGAGAAAGAAGGGAAAGAAGGAACGGAGGGATGCGGATGACTGCCTGCTGTCAGGAGCAAGGGACCAGCTCCCAGAGGTACCCACAGCATTAGAAATCTCAGCGCAAAAGTACACGTCTGCAGATTTACTCCCAGCAACAAGTCTGACTCCACAACTCAATATCAAGCCAACGCCATCCTGAACATGTCCTCTCTTGAATCTCAGTTTTCATTTCACTTGTACAACAATGTCTTGACCTATCTCGCCAGTGATGCAAGCCTTCAAACCACATGTATGTAACACAGGGATGACTTTACAAAGAGCCTGGAAGAGTAACTGACTCATTCACCCCGGAGGACAGTTAAGGGAGGCTCGTGAGGACCAGTTAGTTATACGGCACCATCGTTAGCTACTAATTCAGTTTCTTCAAAGAACATGGTAGGAAGCAACGAACACTTCCACCTCCTCCGCACCAACCTCCTCGGAGGTGGCTGCCAGCCCCCACTGAGGAAAGCAGGCAAAGCTCAAAGGGAAGCTGAACTCAGCACACTTAGTACAGCCTGGAGAGTACTGTCTAGGCACGGTTTGTCACAGCAACTTGTCCCGCTAAAGCCAAATATTCAACTAAAACAAGTGAAGGACCAAGGGCCTCCCGAAACATCATCAGCCCTATGCAGGAATTGGTTGGGCAGCTTCCACTTGCCAAGAAAAAACGCTGTGGACACAGTAACTCCCAAATACACTCACATCACATAACTCCATTAGATCAGGAGCTCCTAATTAATTTAGAGTGTGGATCAGTCCTCAAACACCTTTTGCTATCAGTAAGACCTACTGGAAGGGATGAAGAGGAATCATTATGCATAACACCTGCAACAACTTGTTGTAAACACATTTGGCAGCCCAGGGAGGTTCCTTTATGGCATAATCCATTTTTATATACACCTAATATTTTCAGGTTTTCAAGCGATTGTCAGTGTGTTTGTAGAGGCTGTTAATGAATCGCATTGCTAAAAGCAGTTACAATTTTGTAGCTATTAATACAACGTGACACTGGTTATGTCAGCTTCCGAGTGAATCACAGTTGCAAACTTGTAGGTGTTCGATAGCTGGTTGTCAAGTCAAAATAGAACATTGTTAAATATAATCCAAGTCTGTCCTAGTTTTGCAGCTCTTTCCCCCTTTCTGCACTGCAGCCTTAGTGGACTGAGCACCTGCAGGTCTGAAGAGATAAGCACAGGAATATCAAGGGGAAAAACAGGTCAACTATTAGATGACTTAGATCAGCAAGTTTTAAAATGTTCACATTTGACTGCAATTTCCTCTCAAATCTGATGACTATAAGGGCTTCAGAGAGCAGGTCACTAAATCTTTTACAATGTCTAAACCTTGTAAGATGTACTCATATCAAGATGTTAAGCTTCCCCCGTCACCTCCCCCCTTACAAACTGAAATAAAAGGCTGAGAATCTTTCCTGGCACAGTAGTTTAGCATTAGAGCAGGTAAAATCCAGTTTTCAAACCATTTACTGAATATCAGAGGCCAAATACTGCTTTAATCTGCATGACTGACACTTGCAGAATACTTTTGTGTTGGTCAACCCATACATAAAAGCACAATCTTAGCAAAACTGATAGGTGCCTTGGAAATTATTAGTGAACATTTTGATCCGTGAAACGTTTTCAGGTCATCATGTCGTCACACCTTCAGGATTCACTTCCCTCCCCAACATTTTTCATGCAGTTAATACCCTGTACGGGCCACCTTGGGAAACCCATTCTTAGGGCTCTAGGGGAAAGGTGTTTAAGGGAATAAGCAGTTTTCTAAATTTCAGGAAATTAAATGAAATTACGGCCCGAAATAAGACTTCCTGATTTTCACAGTCAATCTGTCCCACAAGCTTGCTGTCTCTCTGCAGCAGATGGTTGCAGTGAACAGACTGTGAAAACAGAGTCAAATTCACCAACTAAAATGGACTGTGGATAATTTGCCTGGTATTATTCCTAGAGCAGCAAGCCAAATTTTGCCTCAACCGACCATGCAATAATTCATATAGCTCTCTAGTAGGTAAGCCAGGCAGTACTGAGACAGAAATAGAAAAATAGTGAAATAGGGCTGACACGATGCCAGGTTTGGAGGCATTTGGCCTGGGTTGGGTCTTGAGAAAAACTGAGTTTAGGATGCAATAGCCGCCTCCTGTCCAGGAGCTGTAAGAGTGTTTCTGCAGACACAGAGCAGACAGGTCACAGCAACAGACCTACTCCGTTACTAGGCAGAAGCCAGGAATTCAGCGGAAACAGATGAAAAACAAGTTTATAGAAAGATAACCTTGGACTCTGGCATGGCTCAAAGCACAGCCCTGGGCAGAACGGGAGAGCTGAGAATTATTGTTGTGAAACAGTCCAGAAGTGGGTTCTGAGGAATAGATACGATCAAAAGACAAGTTCTGCTCCCTCCCCTATTCCCAACCCATACTTTCTCAAGTCTCCCACTTATTCTCTCAGTCTCTTCAAGTGAAATACTTTAGACCAGAGGTTAAAATCACAAGCCAGAGTTCTATCATACGTGACCTTTTATGCTGCAGCACGGCTGTGTGAGAAATAGCCTTGCTGTGCACCCACATATCTAGTTTGCGCATCCATCACTTATGCGCATTGGGTAGGCAAATTTTTAGTTAAATGACTGCCTCTTTACCCAAGCAATCTTCAGAACCTAAAAACGCACAGTAACTAAACTAAGATCTCTCTCCTGCTCTTAAAAAGTACAAGGCAGAAGTGAAAAATGTGCAGTGGAGGAAGAGCCATTGGCTGCCTCACAGAAAACATCTTTACCTTTATTATTTCCTGCCAAAGCTCTAGCTTATCAGTAAAATATTGAGAACAGCTTTCTCTGTGTCAATGGAAAGGAGCCAATAAACATACGTTGCCTGCACAGTGAAAAAAAAAAAACCACGATGCTGATTTTGGAAAACATCACCTAGGGGAAACACAGAAAGAAAAGAGAGAAAAAATACAGAAGGAATACTGAGAATCCTAGTGGCACATTATTACTGCAGTGTAAAATATTGAAATATCTACAGGCTGAAACCATTGATCAAGACATGAATGAAACCAGAGGTTTCCAGAGCCTTGGATGAGACTGTACCCAAGGACCTCAGGCTGTTGTCCAAAACCAGCCCCATGGCCAGCAGTGCCCAGAGCAGCTGACGGCTCGTGCCAAGGCAGTGGAGGACGGAACGGGGTGCTGTGGGGTGGCAGATGGACATTAGCATGAACCATTCTCCAGGTTGAAAGGATGGGACCTCAAACGAGACTGAAGCGTCTTCACAAATTGAGTGATCTCGGAGCCGCCTGACAAAGAGCTGTGAGATAGAGGAGAGCAGGTGCCTCTGATGCCAGGTACGAAGCAGCCGTTGCAGTGAGACGTCTGATCAGAGAGAAAAAGCTGCTAAAAAGTAGCACAGCAGAAAGCAAAAAGAGGTACTTTTAAGCTGAATTATGTGAGAGTTGCTATGCTAAAAGCAGGAATACCTGCCTTATTTAAGGGAGAGTACCTCTTCCACCCTCAGCCCCATAACTACAAGCCTTCACCGAAGAAATCCATATGATCGGTACCTAAAGGCCCCAGATGGAGGAAGAACGTGTAACGACGACAGCATGCACTGACACCGCAGTACAAGAACGGGTGTCATGGGATGCTAACGTTACCATGGAAATGTCCTCATACCGCGTAACATTTTGACACTGTCTGTTTTCTGCGAAGCAGCAACGATGTGGCAGCCTGCAAAGCCTGCGTGAAACGGCTGTTAGAGATTCGCCACGGTTATTACTGCAGCCGGCAGCCAATTCAAACTGCCTGGGTATTGGATTTTGACCAATCTGGCAGCGCCGCTTTCTAAAGTGCACGAGGAAGCTTTTAACAGAAAGAGTTCCATAAATCACCCTGATTTAATATGCACTGTCTGGCAGGCTGAGCACTGGCCTGCACGCCTGCTTTCGGCATTGCTTGCCCTGCTTTCCAGACCAGCATCTCCAACGTTCCTTCATCAACTTGCTTGAATCAGCGAACCCAAGGCAGAGTCTGCTCCTCCGCTCAAGCTGCCTTCGCAGGACGAGAGCACCAGTCTCAGCCCCACGCTCCCCAAGGGTGATTTTCTGAGCTGCTGACGGCAGGCACTGCCCCAAATCCCATTCACTTTCAACAAATACTGGAAACCAAAACTCCCAGGCATTTTTGAAAATGCCCAATTTTGCATATTTAATATTTAAAACGAGCACAGACTGCTGTCAAAACTATGTTAATTGCAGAAAGCTTGGTTTTATCTCAAGACACATCAAGGAATACTACCTGACCTTTTCCTGTCTACTTACATTGAAACAAAAATTCCACATCTGGAAGGGATGCAACACATGATGTGATTCACAAAGGCAGATGTATGGGGATCAACCCACAAAAAAAGGTGGGTTTTTTTAACAAATGCACCCAAATCACCACTGAAATGTAACACCGTGTGACAGTGACACAGGCTGTAACAGCAATTCCTGCAATTCCTTTTGGTTTGGGGGCACCTGGGTGGAAGCAGAATACTGTCAAGCCTCAGAAGTCAGTCTGGACCACTATCCAACTTTATCATAAGTTTAATTAAAACTACTATAAAGTCTGAGGAACTGCTGTAGAGCAATTGCTCCTATCCCACAGGTCACTGGTGGGATTTCATGGCCGGCAGCAGGGCTTCAGCCAGAGGGACGGCGGCGTGAACTGAATCCAAGTAGAGAAAGCTACTGGGTCTGATTTGTCACAATACCACCATCCAGAAGTGAACCTGGAAGTCTAACAGGCGTCAGAAAGAGGAAAAGCCTTCTCATTTATTCTCCTGACAATCTGATTAAACCCCAAATATGGATATAAAGCAGCAACCTTAAAACCTTGAATCAAATTTTCCTAACTTTTCACTACTGCTGTGATGTCACACATCAAGTACAAGCAAGGAAAGGTAGATAGTAAAAATAAAAGAGAAAAAATCACCCACCCACACAATCCTTCCAGGATGCTGAGAAGTGCTAAACAGGGAACTGGATTTTCAACAAAAAAAAATATCTTAATCTTCTTAGACATCTTGGCTGCAACACAGTTAACGTTTTCCATCCACGTGGCAGGATACATTCCCTGCTAACTGTAAATACACATATTGCTGGTGGGCAGCTGGCAAGAGTCCCACACCACTGGGAAACTGTCACCACTGGGAAACTGTCACCACTGGGAAACTGTCACCACTGGGAAACTGTCACCACTGGGAAACGTCAGCCTCATCCATACTGCCCATGGAGCTGGGCAAGGGTCAGGCTGTGCCCACACACCCCTGTCCATCAGTGACACTGCCATTTCCTTGCCAAGGTGGGTCATCCCACAGGTCTGACCCCACCAACGGCTGAGCTTCTGCACTGAGGACGGTCAGCTCCAGAGAGGGACACAATCATGGGAGGGACACTATAACCTCTTAGATCAGATCTGTCACCAGTGTGAAGTACCATTAACCACAATTATCTTTATTCTAGCAACTAACTGTGAATGACCCTTCAATAGTCCCTTGAACCTCATTGCAAAATGAGGCGATGAGAAAGTGCCTGAAAAAAATGGGCTACTCCAGATGCACTGAAAGCAAAGGTTTCCAAGGATGCTGCGCTTCACCCACGGATCCTCAGTTACACAGGATCTCCTCCAGTTGACAAAATAATCCACATAACGATGTAGTATTTCTGGAGCCTGGTGGAAAAAGCACCTTATCAAGAGCATTTACCCCACCTCCCAATCCAACAAACATCCCAGCGCACGGGTCTTGCTAAACAATAGACACAGAATTCAGATGATACTGAGGGAATAAAATAGCTCACCCCTCCAAATCAATACAAGGAAAATCAATAAAGGCACATATGAAAAGCAGTAACTTCAAAACGCTGAAAAAATGAAATGCACAAATGGCAGCAAGGGAATGAGCAGCCAAGGCAGCAGTTCTGCAGAGAATGATCTGGAAAGTGGCACGGATCATACCCCAAATGTGAGTCAGGAGTGGGGACACTCCTGCAAAGCACCGTGTGTATTCATAGGAACACTGCACACAGCGTGGGAGACGGTTATTCCTCCCTCCCAGGAGCCAGAGCCCTGTCCACACTGCTCCTCCTGCAAGAGCCCAAGTCTGGCAGTAAGGCCAACACGGTGCTTGTTTTCCAAGCTGTGTGCTAAGAATTCATTCAGTCTTCTTTGGTCCAAAAAGCACAAGGAGGGGCTGGGATGCTGGGCAGCAGACGGTCGTGATTACAGTCATTTCCTGTCTTGAGGTTATCATCATAGGGAAGAACTGTTCTGCGATGTGAAGAGTTGCTCTGAAGACAGCAGGGATCAATTGTTTCCCATGCTGCTGGGAGCAAGACAATAGTATTTGCTTAATTCCCATGTAGATTTAAGCAAAATTTTAGGGTAAACCGTCCTTCTAATTAGCACTAGGTTAGTAACTTGGGGAGCAGACACAAGTGACTCCTCAGGACCCCTTCTACCTCCACATTTCTAAGAACTCGCAGATGTTAGCACGAATTCCTCTTACCCATAAAACAGTTTTGAGAAAAATCTGACATTTACCTCTGTACATAATGTACTCTGCAAGCTGTTGACCACTCAAACATTTTAGACTGGCTTCTGCAAGGCTGTACGAGTTCTTTGTGTATTACAGTGACAGAAGCGATACGGTGATACAAGGTGATGTAATACTCCAATGGCACAAAGCTGAACAATTACCTGCCACAGTGATTTAGCTGTGGCTGGATTTGGTTATAAGACAGGGCTGCCGAGCTTTGCCGTGTTCCTGTGTGAAGTTAGGCTCTACCTGGGCTTCCCAGCCTTTACATGCGTGCTGTTTCCCAAAAGCAAAGCCAAAGATATAACTTAAATGCAGATCCCAAGGCAAGCAGGATTTGACAGCAAAATCAGAGCACGCCTAATTTGTGCATGTCATCAGCAGATGATTTAAGCAACGGCACCTACTGAGGCATCGTTTGTGTTGCAGGATCCCCATCGTGACACATGTTCTCATACAGTAGAGCATGGTTCTCACACCCTCTCCCAGAAAATAAAGCCAAACCTCAAAGGAACATCCCTTGGATAGATGGATAGTCAAACTGCATTAAGCAGTTCCGCAGAAGACCAGAAATCCTTATTCAAATACGCTAAGGGTACTTCACAACAGACATTTGTGGGGAAGAGAGATGATGGCAGGGCTGAGGAGCCTGTGAGAGCCAGGTCTCACTGCCCCACTAAAACAAATTAGCAACCTGCAGACCATTTCCTAAATTAAAATCTTCACATCGCTCATCTTAACTGAAGTTGCTCAAATGCGAGCAGATAGTGCTAGAAAGATAGAAAATAATTGCAGAGATAAATTATTCCTCAAAACAACTACTTCAATCAAACTTAATTCTTCCCTACACAAAGCAGATACACACATTCTGTCAAACAGAAATGCTGAAGCGAAGTAGTTACAGCATTTCACAACTTGTCCTGATGTAGGAATCTGACAGAGTAAAGATAATTTTTTTAGCCTGGAGAACAGAGTGCTTTTGAATTAATAAATGTTGCATTAGAATTAATTTCACATGAAATAGCAGCAGTAAGGAAACAGGCTCTCCTAGACAGAAAGCTTTCCAGGGACAGCCTCTTCTATTTGGAAGTAAATTGACAGCAAAATAAGAGAAAGAGCTATCCTTCCCCTGTGGCTGGCAGGGGCCACATATAACCAGCCCTGTACAGCTCCTGCACACATGGCTGGAACGTAACATCCTCCGAACACCTATAACACACATCAGGCCAGATTCGGTCCCCGCCGAGGGAAGGAAACAAAGCTGTGCTTCCCCATGACTGCAAGTGTGGGCTGCAATAAGCAGTGTTCAGGGGACACCATCGTGCCACCATAAGGAGGCCCATGACCTCATCCATGCTCCCTCTCCCCAGTAAATCCACACCCGATGACCACCAAGGAGATGTCCATACAGCCCTTGGTGGGACAGTGCTTGAGATCCCCTGGCTAGCTGCTACCTCTCTTCTCCCCCATCCTACATCACTTATAACAACTCCTCAGTCTACATCCAGCACCAGGTGGACATACCAGGTTGGGGTGTGCTGGAGGCTCTGTCGGGGTGCCCAGCGGGAGAGGGGAGCGAGTGGCAGCTGGTGGCCCAGGAAGGTTGCCCGCCACACTGAGCACTGACCGATACCACGTCATCCTCCCCCTGTGCTCTCCCATCTGTCTCACTGTACCCATCTGGTGGGTTTTGCCACAGAATGTAAGCTCTTTGGGACAGAGACTGCCACTTTGCGTTGCGTTTCTACCAGCACAGCGTGAACTTGGCCAAGGACTATGGCTCTCGCAGGTGGCCACATCACCAAGAGCAAAACAAATGAGGACAAGGTTTCAAATCTCTTGTTCCTAAGTGCTGACTCGTTCACAGGGCTCCTGCTCTCACCTGGTCTCACACGGCCACAGAAGACAAAAGCCACCCTCTGCAATTCCAGTCTACCGATCACATATGCAGGTGACAGATCCAGAGAGCAGAAAGCTGCCTTCGGTGTCCAGGGGGTGTGAGGAACAGCACAGCTTGCTCAGCTCTGCACCAATGAGGCACATCTGCTGTGTAAGAGGCAGTCGTTGCATTTATGATCTGGATTAACTCATGACTGGGTGAGAGATCACCAACCCCTCCAGATATTACCTTCTTTCAGGCTATCGGTCCATTTCATACCACTTCCTCTGATGAAAACTGATTTGACAGCAGCCCTCCTAAAATTGTTCTCAATTTTAATCCATTTATAAAACAAACACCTGCTTACCTAGAGCCACAACGTGCCCAGCAGGCAGAGGCATTTTTTCCAATCTCTAGGATAACCTATGGCCAAGGGTACACCCCTGACTGTGCAAGAAGAGGGAAAAGCCATGGCTTTAGCTGCCTCCTGCTGCAGCCTGGAGAGCTGGTGAAGTTCACTGCAGGGATTAGGCAATCTCTCTACGTACTTGTATATTCCAACACCGATTCAGATTTGTCCCGCAGCATCCCTGGGGTAATGCAGATGAGCCCTCAAGTTTGTGTCTTCACAGGGTTACAAGGATGAACTATCATTTAATTTGTAAAAGATTAATAGGAAAAATAGTTAACATTCCAGCTGTGTGAAGAATTTCCCTTGTCCGCTGTATCTTTGCCACGTGAACATGGTTACCTACCAAATAACTTACAAAACTGGTTAAAGGCTCACAAAACTTTAAAGGTAACTTTGGATGAAGGTAAAAGAGACTAAACACCAAAAGGACTTAACACACTTGATACATATACTTTTTAAAAATCTCCAAATGGACTAGTTAAAAAGACTTGAATCATCATTTTCTTTAAAAATCCTATGTACCCCAATTCAATACAGCACTGCAATTGAGAAATATCCATGGCAACATGAAAACACACATAGGGGCTCTCTCTATTTAATAACTTTGTCACGCTTTAATGTTCAAAATTATAGAGAAGTTTAATGTTTAAAATTATAGAGAAGTTCAATAGATAAAATCCAGACAAAGGAGTATCCTAAACTAAACTACACATTCACAGCACAGTCTTCCATCCCAATGTTTTTATCAATCCATTAAATTAATATTTCACATAGCTTCTCTTCAAAGCAATTGATCGTAACACAGTGCATCTGCCGGGACTCGATAGTGTGTGAGAGCAGCAGCCTAGGCTGAATTTTATCTCTAACTCAACTCTTTGCTGAAAGAGCAGCTGACACAAGGAAGGCTTACCGTCAGTATCTAGGAGACATTTTGGCTTTGGAAACCATTTTCTCTCTGCCACACACTTGGTTTCAGGTGGCTGAGACGCAATTTCACCCTTCCATCTTGCAGCCAGAGCAGAGGTCTGCCAAGCTGGACAGTCCCTGTGCTGGAGCCCTGACCCATGGGACCCTTACACATCGCTCGCAGCTATTTGATACCTTTTCCTGCTTCCTGATCAAAACCTCCCTGCCCTCCACACTCGCATGGGTACAGGATCCCTGTAGGGAACACGCTTTTCCCCTTCTGCAGATGCTCAAGTTGTACCTGGACTTCAGGGCAGCTGCATTTGCAGCATGACCCACAGCCACAGTTTCCCAAACACCCAAGTCTGCATCCCTGACAGGGCACACCTCAGATGCCTTCTGCCAGTGCAAGAGGGTGTCCTTCCTGAGGAAACCAGGACATAGGATGACACAGAAAGGAACTGGAGCATGCCTGCATCTCACCCACTTAGGCCATAGCACAGCTGGAGCACACACCCAGGCCTG
The DNA here is from genome assembly GCA_028565335.1 of Limnodromus scolopaceus. Classification (NCBI taxonomy): domain Eukaryota; kingdom Metazoa; phylum Chordata; class Aves; order Charadriiformes; family Scolopacidae; genus Limnodromus; species Limnodromus scolopaceus. The sequence goes on from JAOXNO010000005.1 coordinate 10,936,397, forward strand.
AGAGCGCTCCTGGATCCTGCCATTTAAGCACAGTGGCTTAAGGAAATCCCACCCTCTCCAGTGATTTTTGGTATTTCCCTACCTGTGTTTCTTTAGGTGTAGTCCTTGTCCTCTGTAGTACACAGAATCCTCACCTGGAAGCTCTCACCTCTTCAGAGCTGAGGACTGCTTCTGGCTTCCTGACTCCCAGCAGATCCACCATTACACTGACTGTCCCGGCTACTAAAACCACCTCCTCTCTCCTGCCAAAGCTTGCTGGGTTTTGCTTGTGCAGCTCCAAGTCAGTTGCTGCTGCTCTCTACCAAAACCTCATTTTTTGTTCTGCTTTTGCAAATTTTCCAAACTCCATGCATGGAGTAAACTGGTTCTCCTCCACGCCAGCAAACACATTCCCATTAACGTTAAGGACATCCCTGATCGTGGACTGGGCAAGGCTGCACTGAGGCCACTGTCAGTCAAAGGTGGATTTCAGATACCCACATTCCGTGATCCTGCAGTTTTAATTGTGAACTGCACCCAGGACTCACAGAGCAGGTCCCCACAGCCATCATGGATCCTCAACACCCCGTTAATGACCCACACACGCTTGCCACTTGGCAATTTGGTCCCTTCCGACGTGTTGCCACACGAATACCAGCATACCCAATGGCTGAGTCCAGCCAAGACCAAGCCTACTGCAGATCCTCAGGACAGCTAAGATTTGTGTTCACACTGTTAGAAATAGGCACTGGTTTAAGGTTCATTTTTCTAGAAACGTGCCCACAAACACTGCATGATTGGCTTTTACCTCTTTTTAGTCTACTACTCCATAACTGAAAAATTATCAGAGCTCAGGGCCAACATTTGCATAAGTTAAACCAACAGTTATAATGATGATAACCACAGTCTCAAAATCCTTAACTTCCTTGACATTGCTGGGGACCTCAATGGAGCAAAGATAGTGGCACTTGGCCAGCAGGAATGGCAGCAAGATTACCACGCTGAGATCAAAAGAGTTATTAACCTGGAGTTCTTACACTATCGAGCGCAAACAGTAATTTCTGTTATTTCAAAGCCCCGCTGCAGCTTACCAGTGAGCAGAGCTCCGTGTTTGCTCAGAGCACCCTCTTTGTACACGCAGCTGAGCAACGAAAAGGGTATTTCAACACAGGAGTGCCAGTCCGCATCCACCTCTTTGGAGGGACAGGCACAGGGCATTATTTGCCAGAGGACACATCTGAAACTCAGCCACCCTTACTAGGGGATGATTAGCTCTGGAAGCACTCAGAAGAGATCTAGTTTCTTGCTCCAAGTCCTGTCGCTACCCTGCCTACGCTGGTCTCCTGCTTCTGCGCACAAAGATATAAGTGGGCACCATCTGCATCCACTTCATGGCCGAGAATTCGGTGCAGACACCCCTGGTGGTGTGGCAGGCAGAAGAGTTGTGGAGGATGAGAAGAGTCTTCTCGCCTAATGTCCAGAAGGTGAACAGTAAAGAAGAACAAAAAGGCCAAGGGAGAAAAGGAAATATTCTATAAGTAAGAAATAAGGCATTTTTCCAGAACTAAAGTGGGAAATACTGGAACCCAGAGGTATCATTAGTGCTGGTCAAACGTGGCTAGCTACGTTTCCACATCGCCATGGCTCTCAGCACAAGCACTCCTGCAAATTCCCTTTCACACTCCTTTAATCTGGCCCACCCATAGTAGCTTAAATGAAACACCTCAAGAATTTTTCTCGTATGTAGATTTGAGCTTTCACGAGGCCATTTTCCCTTTTCAGAGGAAAATGACAGTTTTCCTTAAAGCTTGCCCATTTATCACCTTCTTTCCTTTTTCCATAGGATGACTATTCTCTTAAAGATGTGGTTCTCCGTTTCAGACAAAATGGATGATGTGTCTGTTTGAAATAAGATTGTTTACTTTGTCAAGGCTCATGGGATCAATTTTTTTTTCCCTGCCATCTCCTATGGAGAACGTCTTGCCAAGTGCAGTATTCATCTCCCTGAATGAGCTATCAAGATCTATTTTTTTGACAGAAATCACGCTGCAACCAAAACTGGTCAGAATCTCTCTCAGTTTCAGAAGCATGCATGGATATGAATAATACAGAACCTTATCTGGCGCAATTTCAGCATTTCTTTTATCATTTCTCTTTCATGACATTTATTTTCTTGAGAAAATTATACGCTTGTAGTTTTAACGCAAAAAAAAAAAAATACAAAGCAGCACACAGTCTTTCTTGCTGTTTGCTCAGACATGTCTGTATACACACTCCTGGGCAGAAAACACAGGAGCAATACTGCAATGTCCCCACTGGACTGAACGTTACCCCAACCAGCTTTACTAACGAGACTAACTCAGGCAGGTGAGAGCCACTAATAAGCTGCTGGAGAATGAGGTCTTAATTGCAGATTTGTTTAATTCAGAGTACTTGTGTTGTATTAAGAGCAGCCTATTAACATTCATGCATGAGCACTCAGTAAGCAGGAAGAAATACAATTTAGCACAAAACCATTTTTCTAAGCACTGGAAGAGGAAGAATTCAGTAAAAGTGTCACCCTGCTCCGAGCAAGAGGGGTCGGACACCAGGGAATGAAACACTGTTCAAGGCATTGTGTCGGGTTCTCGTACTCAAGCATGTCTCGCTATCAATCATTTCTGAAGCAACAGCGCCGAGACTTCCCAAAGCTCCCGTTATTGTCTTGTACGCTCCCCAGCATCCAAACCAAACGTGAAGTGCAAATAAATCATCAGCAAAATTTTGAGAACAAAATCTAAAAAAAAAAAAACCAAAAAACAAACCCAACCATCCATTGGAGGATATAATCTGCCTGACACCCCTGCACAACGCTGATGACAATCCTAGGTTAATCACACAGATGATGAATTTATTCTTACGTCAATTCCTTTAAAAACAACAGCGTTACAGGTGTAGCAGCTAGCGGGCTGATCTGCCCGTGCATTCCAGCTGGCATCTGCACATCTCGGGGATGAGCCGCTAGACAAAGGAGCACGCCGGCATTTTGAAGGATGCAACCATGACAGCCAGTGTTAACACAGGCCGTAGTTACCAACTTTCATTGTTCGCCACTCAGAAGATCCACTTACAGGTTCGTTCTCTGGTACAGGGTGTACTGTGAAAAACATCCCTCCATTATAAGTGAGCGGCAGGGAAGGGACAAAGTGCTGAAACACGGCTCTCCATCCGCTCCCTCATCCGTCCTCCTCCCTGACCACGCAGCTGCCGAGCTGCCCTCTCCTCCCAGCACCTTCTCCAGCACCCAGCGCCCTTCCTCTCCCGATCAAACCCATGTCTTTCCTACTTTTCCTTACCAGTGGCCCTCTTTGTGAGGCTTGGTCTTATTTTATGACAACTGCCAACTCTTTGAGGCCAGAAAGGTCTTTAAGAAGAGGGGGAAAATCACTGCATCCATTCTGAAAGGGTTTTGTGATGTACTTCACCTTCGTTTAAACGGAGCCCCTTTTATTCCCCTCTCTGAAAGCAGCATGGAGCTAATGACCCCTCAGGACAATTAACCAGAGAGTTTGGTGTGTAAATCAGCAGCAGGCTGGAGACCAGCTGAATGGATGCCTTCTCCCAGGACAACAGCCACCTCAGCCGCTCCATCTGCGCCCACCCCGGGCTGGCTACTGATGAGGAGCAAGAGCGCCTTCCATCGCCATGAACAAACCCCCCCCTTTTAAATCTCTTCAAGCTCACCTGCACAAACCCCTCGTCACCCCAGCCACCGGGGCCCCCGACACCCCAAAGCCACGGCTGACACGCCAGAAACCCACCCGGCTCCTGCCCACATCGTCTCCCTGGGCTCCCACAGCACCCGTGGGTGGTCACGGACACACACTGGAAACCGGCCCCACCGACACTCCCGGGTCCGTCCCCAGCTTTAGGGTCCCCCCACCCCTCCTGCCACGCACCCCCAGCCTCACAGGTGACCGAGGCCCACCGGCCTTGGCCGCAGCCCACCCACCATCCCCCCCCCCCGCCCCGTACCCGCGTCCTCCTCGTCGAAGCTGGTCATGCAGGCGAAGTAGATGGCCAGGGCCTCGAAGGAGGCGGAGAGGCTGAGGCGGCTCTGCGACCGCTCCATGAAGAGCCCGGGTCCGGGGGCGCCGCCGGGGGCCTCGCCCGCCGCCGCCGGCGGCTTGGCCAGTTTGGCCGCTCCATTCTTCACTCGGAGCACTGCCCGCGGCGTCTTGGCGGCGGCGGGGGCCGCGGTGAGGCGGCGGCGGAGCTGAGCTGAGCTGAGCTGAGGCGAGGCGAGGGGAGGCGATGCGGAGCGCGGAGCGGAGCCCAGCGCAGGCACCTGCTGCCGCACGGCGCTCTGGGCGCCGCCCCGCCCCGCCGCC
>JAOXNO010000005.1:10940845-10957298 GCA_028565335.1 Limnodromus scolopaceus
CCAGCGCAGGCACCTGCTGCCGCCCGGCGCTCTGGGCGCCGCCCCGCCCCGCCGCCCCGCCTCACGGCCGCCAGCACCGCCCGCCGGGGAGGGACGGGCCGCGGCGGGCACCGGCAGTGGAGCCGGGGGGGAACGGAGAGAGAGTTAGGGGCTGCTCGCACCCGCCGCCATCTTCCTGACGGGGGGCCACCGGGCAAGCGGGACCGGCCTCCCCTCACCCCACGCGGCTCCTCACACGGCCACCGGTTTCGTGTGTGACCCTCCCCAAAATCACCTTGAGACTTTCAGGAGGTTTCTTCCAAAATGGGGGCAAGAGATAAGCGACACCGGTGTAATTTAAGGAGCTGTCCGTCCCCCGGCCCCACGGTCAGCCATCTTGGGGGGCAGCGGGTTCCTCAGGCGCCCATGGAGGCCGAAGGGCAGATCCATCCCTCCCGCTTCCAAGGGGATGTTTCAGCCATTGCCCACATCTGAAGGCCCTCGGTCTCCCTAGAGGAGGCTGTTCCCATCCAGGTCACCATAGCATTTAATTCCATTCGTTAACCTTCCTCCCTTTTCCTCCACCCTCATCCCAAGGGTCATGGCCACCACCACCCACCAGCACAACAGTCCTTTCCCCAGGTACCTCTCTTCACGCACCAAAAAACCCGAAATCCACTGTTTGGAGGTACACAAGCTCCCAGGCGGGATACATATAAACCAAGAGGTTTTCCTTGGTGATCTATTGGAGGTTTAAATTAAATTGGAAAGCCTGCTCTGTCTCAGCATTTAAGCCAGTTCTGCAGCAGGACAGGTGCTGGTGGGAACTTGGGGTGCTCTGTGAAGACAGGGAGTTTTGGATCATCCCCAAAGGCTAGCCTCTTTGATTTCTTTTCCGACAAGCCTGATGGAGAATTGCTGGCCTGAAAGTACCAGCTGTCCACAGGTGCTGTCTATGGCACAGACATCACAGTGTCACCCGTTCCCGCTTTGGGGAAGGAAACCCAGCATATCCTCGTTTATTCGGTGCAACAAAACCAGGGATGAGATGAGACACAGCATGTTTTCTGAGAGCAATTTGGTCTCCCCGGCAAGGATGCTGTCCCCTCAGGGCACAAAGGAAGATGTTCCTCATGCACTTGGTCTGTCCACCCATCACAATAACCAAGAGCCATCTCACCAAACTCATGGTATGACAGGCCTGCTTGTGCTGTTCCAAAAACGCAGATCAAAGCCTAACATTTCCATAAGGAAAGAAGAACAGCCTGAAGTAGAAAAGTGTTTGCCTCCTCCGGTGCTGGAGCCCAGCTGGAGACCACTAGAAGATGACAGTGGGTATCCTGGCCTAAGTCATTCGGCTCAACCTCACATGAGCTCCAAAGCTAGAGACCTCATACTTACAAATACTGCTTTTGTTTTTATCTCCATGCACAGTAAGCCACATAAGAATTATATCCCATAATACTACCTGTACTCTTCTCTCAAACAGTTAATAAATCAGTCCATTAAGAGTTTTCCATCTACTGAAAATCCTAGCAGAGCTGTAGTGTGTTTGTGGCTGGAAGCAGCGAGAGCAGGGCAGCTCTGGGGAAGGGGACCAGGAGCAGCCCCAGCATGGACAGACACAGTCCCACACCACGGGAAGCAGAGCAGGATGGTGACGGCAATGGGTCCCATCAACACACCAGCTCCAAGGTTAGCCAAGGAAAGCCAAACACCAGTTTAGCAACAGGTCTGAGACAGATTCACCTACAGCATGGTCCAGGCAAAAGCTGAAGATCCCCAGGGCTGGAGGTTAAATGGAGCCCCTGGCAGAGGGGGGTGCATGTGAGCCTCAGATGAGGCTCGTCAGGGCAGTTAAGGCCTATTAGTGCACTCCCAGCCATGACATCCAGAGTCTTCATTACTGGTGATGCATCCAGAATAGCAGAAGTCATTTGAATATCAGATACCAAGCTAAGTTTGCAGAGCTTCCCAATAGAAGATATGTTTTTTAATTCAAAAACTAATCAAAATCTGCTCTGGAGTTAGTGAATTACATGAATTCCTTCATCAAAGCCAGGCTGGGCAGGCAGTAAAGCGGAAGGAACAGAATGAACTTATTACAGACAATGATGACTCCAGGTCTAAGTTTTGAAAGGCAGGGACATCAGTGAGGAACGTATTACCATATGTTTAAGAAGACATTTCAGTAGCACCAATCAAGGCATTAGCAGAAGCTACAGGGACAAATCCAAGTGCATTAAAGCTGTCACGACAACTCCCGTCTACCAGTCCTGTCAGCACATTTGACTGGAGGAGCACGAGGCATCTGTGAATCAAAATCTGCTTCCAGGTTCCCAGGCACAGGACCTACCTAGAAGTGCTGAGAGCTGCTTTCTATTCATTTAAAGCATGCAAGGAAAAACAGAAATGGGGAATAGAAAATTAATCCCAACATTATGCTGGGGTCATCTAAACATCTCTTGTTTCACTACATCTTGAAAGCATAGTGATGGCAGAGGTACCAGTGTCTCTTTACCATACCCATGGGACCAGCCGCATTCGAGTCCCTTCCTGCGGTCTTCTACTACAGAGGGGCTTGGGCTGAGCACTCTCAGCATCATCCCTTGCCTTTGGTGTCATCTGCCTCTCATTTGCCTGCCACATTTTGCTCCTCAGGACAGGGACCGACCAAATTCGGGTACTGCAGGGCTCCTTGATTGCTGGTTGGGCCAAAACATCCTAAACCAAAAACATCTGCCTTAAAGTGGGACAAAATGTATTGACAGCTGGAAATCAGATGGACAGTTAAAGGCGTAATGTCCTCCAGATGCCTGGAGGAAACAGTTTGTTTTGGCTGCCTGTTTAAGGGAAATAAGGATTTGCTGTGGAGCTGGAAACCGTTAGTCCGTAAGTGTTCTTCTTCAGTGATCATCATGGGCAGAAAGATCCTTGGGAGAAACTTAGAGAAGTGAGGATAAGCAAGGAGGAAGATTCCTGTGATGTTGTAAATAAGCTGAGAGTGCAACCAGGAACAAATAAACTGAAAGATTTACTACCTCCAGAACAGCACGTCTGCGGCTGCTCTAGTGGAAGTGGTTAATTGATTGTTTCCCCGGTGAAGCAGGCTCTGACTGATTGAACCATGGAAAGGTCTGATAGATTTTTCCTGCTGGCTCTTTCTCTTCCCACTAGTCACGTAGTTTATATTTTTGCCTTGAGTCTTAGGAAGTTAGTTTTTATACACTGGAGGGAGAGGATATGCTGCCCTCTCCCTCTTGCACTCCCCTACGGTTCTGTGTATGCCTGTTTGGAAATAAACCCAAACTCCCCGGGTTGTGTATGTTGCTCTCTCTGCCCTGTCTGCCCACCGCTTGCTCAAAAAAGAGTCCACGTGCTGGGAGCTCAAATGCAGCGGAGAAGCAAACCCTGCTAGTGAGACCACATCTCATGTGTAACTCCACTCATAGCATCCCTTTGGGTGAGAGGAGCTGTGTTCCTTCTGGTCTCATACAACCCCTTCCTTCCCCAGGGCAAAGCTGGTACTGGAGCTGGGTGGTTCATGGTTGGTACACAATGTTCTCCAGATCCCAAACGCAAATGCAAACCGGATCATTCCTGCTCTCCGGGGCTCAAATTGATTCCCCTTCCTGATTCAAGTTCCCTTTGGTCTTTCTGGGTAGGCTGGAGGGCGGGAGGTGGGACATGCTGAGCATGGATATATGTGTTTATTCACATAACCAATGAATAAACCCTGCAGAACGGCCTGGCACTGCCACCTCCGGTCTTGTGGCATCGCATCAATGTGGGATGATGCTGAGAGATACTAACTCCCATGCCCAACTACACCCAGTACCACAGGTTCACTGGGCTTGTTTGTTGTACACTTGTATAACAACATGCATTTTAACTTATTTATTATTTCTTGTTATTTGTGTTGAGGGAATATTGCAGACTGATGCCCTGAAGAACCAGGCGCAGAACCAATACAGAGTGAAAGCCTTTCTCCTCCCCAGGTGATCACTGTCTAAGCAGTCAAGACAAAGAACAGAAGGCAGCATAATTTTTCTTATACAAGCTCAGGATGCAAAGCATGGGAGTTTTACTTGTCTTGCCCAAGACCACATAAGGAAAGCCTCTGTTGGAGCTGGGAATTGAATGCAGATTTCCTGCCTTAATCTCAAGACTGCCTTCTGCTTTTCACTAATACAAGCACTCGTATATTCTAACCTTAGCAAAATTACACTGTAAGCCAGACAGGCTTTTACAGCATCCTTTGTTGGTTGGGATCCAGGCAAGCCAGGAGTGCTGTGGTTTGTTGATAGCCCAGCCACACACATGTCCTGCTGTGGCGCAGCGAGTGCTGCCCAAAAGAGCCAGTCAGAACACTATGCTGTGTGCACCCTGTCATGCAAAGTGCGCTGCACTTGTTTAAACCCAAAACCCCATGTAGGAGCAGATTTTTTTTCAGTCTTGCTGTTCTTCCACCCTTCTCTCCTAATATCCTGTGGTCTTGGAGTCGCATCTCTCTTTAGCTACCAAAAATGAGCCCACAGAGGTGCTAAACCACCAGTGAGACAGAGCCGAGGGGATGAGTAATGAATGGGATGCTGAACCGTTAGCCTTGGGTCCCTTGCGAGCCCTGCTTCATCTCACATTAGTCTAGCCAGCCTTTTCCCCAGGGTTAAAAGAACTCGAGGCTTCACAGCACATTCTACATTCTTTTTTTCACTGCTGGCTTCTCAATCTGGATGGGTTTAGCCCATTCAGTGGCTGCCAGCCCCTGGGAGCAGGAGTGTGGGAATGGGTTGGGCACCGCCATGGGGTATAACTCAGCAGGCCATGGGGTATAACTCAGCAGACCGTCTTCTGCTTCACTGTGCCTTCCCAAATGGTGGGGGTTTGGTTGTTGTTGGGTTTTTTTGTTTGTTTTTTTTCAGTTCAGACAGCCAGGATAGGTAAATGGATGTTAAATCAGGCTGATTCTTTTCTGATGACTAAAACAGGGACCCAGACTGATGCAGTAATTTGCAGACACATGCTGTCTGTTGCAATATTCAGCCACAAGCTAAAGGGAAGAGGAAACACCTGCATGTAGAAAATGCTGTTGAGGGCAGGTACTTGCTTATTCCCTTCCCCGATTTATCATAAACCAGCACCTCACCAGGGGCTGTGCTGTTCCCCAGCTCACCAGGCTGGGAAATGCCAGGCACAGTGAGCAAAAGCTTGAGAGACCTGGGAAAAAGAGGATGGAAGAGCAAAAGCAAGAAGGAGGCCAAAAATGCTGAATTGGAGGAGGCACAAGAGGAGAAGAAAAGAACTGGGGAATTTAACCAGTCAAAGGAGTTTTGCAGCCACAGGCAAGTTAGGAGAGCTGGAGAAATGGATTTGGGGCATATCCTATGGCCAGGAGCAAAAATGAGACACGAAGTAGGAGGGCATGTACATGAGCAGCCCATTGAGCTCCTCTAAACAGCTTCATAAGAGAAAAGGCCACCTGGACACTCGGTCAATGGCTCTGTATTAAAGCAGCAGGTTGAGCAGCCACAAATGATTGAGGGCTGCAGCTCAGGCAGGTGGGTGTCTGCCCCACACAGGTGTGAAAACAAAGAGTCTGCTTCTGAAAACCTGAACCACGGTGTCTTCATTCTACAGAGCATCCTGTAGAGGAGACATTTTGTGGAAAATATCCCGAGGGTTTGGGAGAGGGGAGTTCGCAGGCAGTGGCTGAATGAAAGCGTGGAATCGCGCAGACAAACGGCTTCCTTCAGTCCTTTCATTCATACCCGCTCGTGGCATTGGCATTGTCACAAGCGGGGGCGATGCTGGGAGTGACAGGTGGAATTTAGTGCATTTGAATTTTAATCAGCAATTATTGTAAAACACAATAATGCTTCGACTGGTGGGTAATTTAGCTCCGATTCCAAAAATATAGACTCATCCACTCTAGCTGTAAATTTCCAACAGTTTCCTCCAAGCAAACTAGCATATAGAAATGTGTGAATGATAACCAGTAAAGTAATGATGGCTGGAGAATTAAGATGGCTCAGAGCTATCCAGCCAAATTACATAGCAATATTGTGGCACCCATCCCAGGTCATGCTTAGAAAGATTTGGTCTTACTTCTCTCCCTGACAGTAGAACTGTGACTCCACCTGATTCCCCCGTGCACACACTCGAGCTCATGTCTGTGTGTGTGCAAGGAGGGTAAATGTTTAAATACCACAGTAACGTCAATATTCAGTGCCAAGACTGGGAAGTTCTGCTGCCTGTACGACCAGGCCATTTCCTGGAAGGAATACAGAAAACAGACATCTCAGCTTTCTGATATTAGCTTCTGAGTTTGAAAATGTGAATGTAAGCTCAGGCTGGGTTCATCAGCTGCCTCTGTGTGCTGGAGGGTGGCAGCCCTTGGTGCAGAACATCCCCTGGCCCCCCTGAAAGCATCCCACACCCACGGCACCGAGGCGGCTTCACAGGGCTTGGGTAGCTCAGCCCCACGTCAGGAGGCCAAAAACCCCTAACACCACCAAGTCCACCACTAAACCGTGTCCCTAAGTGCCACATCTACATGTCTTTTAAATACCTCCAGGGATGGGGACTCAACCACTTCCCTCGGCAGCCTGTTGGTTTTTGGACTAGCATCCGCTTGCACGCACGCTCCCAGCCTGGGAGGTGATGGGTTTGTGAAATATCTGTTATAAATGAGTCTGCTGAGCCTGTAATAAGAAGAGGACAGAAATAATCCCGAGCGTGGCTTCCTACAGATGGGCTTTAGTACTTGTAAAAGTTGTAGCGAATGGATTTGCTCCGGGCTTGGGTAGACATTGACAGATTTATAGAATAAGAGGTGATACAGCAAAACTGCGTCTTGGAAGCAGAAATCACTGCAAGCACTTGAGGATGCTTCAGACGCGTTGCCGTCTTGTGCCTGCGCCTGTGCTGAGGCTGATCTCAGCCAAAGAGGGCTTTTGTGTCCTGCAGCGCTGGGCAAGATTCTAGAATCCAATGGGGAACAGGAAGAAAGCTTTTTCTTCACCTCAAATGCCAGCAACAGTTTGTTAAAATGCATTTCTATTTTTACAGTACTGCCACAAAAGCTGCTTTTACCCTTTTTCTTGTTTTGCTTTGCATTTTCCCTCCCTCCTTCCTCCAGACCGCGATAACCGTGTTCCAAAAGGAAAGGAAGATTCACTTGTCTGCGGTTACCAAAGGGGCTACATTTGTTATACTTTATGCACATTTTTGAGGATGCAGCATTTTTTTGCTGAACTCGAGAGGAATCAGGTTACATAAGGAGCCCCCAACAGATTGTTTATAGGAGAATATACAAGACAAATAATTCGAAGCTGTGACTCAAACTGTGTAGCTACAAACCGAAGGCAAGACCAGTTATGATCAACTGAGTGAGAACACAAGTTGTATCATAATACCCTAAAACATTGCATCAACTTGAAAATCAACAGAGATCTCCATACCCTGCTGGAGTCTTCCCCAGCAGCCTCACATTTAGCTTCACGACTCTCTTCTGTCTTCTGACATCACCCGTCTCAGCACCAAAAATAATGTGCTCTACCTTTCAAAATGCCTTATCGATACATGCCAGCACCAGACTGCTCTTTCAGGTGCTGTAACTCCTCTCTTCATTCTCCAAGTATAGAACACTATAGGAGGAAGTGTAAGGGATTTTGTTCTGGGCAGAATGTATATCCTCTGAAAGTTTAAAATGAAAGAAGCATATGATAAAATTCCCTACAAGTGTATCTTGGAAATTTCACATTGATTGCTTTAGTAGTTCCAGAGCTATTATATTTCTTATCATTGTCTATAAAGATAAATTGGTTCTGGTGGTACCACTAAAACCCCAGATAATGTTTTCATGTTTTTACTGAGACTATATTTCACACCAAGCACTTGAATATTTCACTCCAGTTCTTATCTCACCAGTCTTATTTTTATTCCCCTCTTCGCATTTAATTTCAACTTGTTTTTTAACATTTGCAAATTCATCAAACCATTCCCCTTTGTCAATCTTTTTGAGGGCGTCGTTGTCAACATCACTAAATGCATTTCAGACTGGGTTTCACACTATTTGCCAAGGAGAATTTTTCAAGTTCAACCAAATTGCTTCCAACCTTCAAAATATTAGGCCCACTCGTTCAAATACTCAGTGAAAATACTGCAAAAAACAGTTTGCCATATTTTTTTACTTTTTCTGCCAAAAAGACTCCGTCATTTTCAAGTTCAACTATTAAAGCATTTAGCATTATTGCCTGAAAACCTGCCCTTTTTTACTTCAATTCTTACTGTTAAAGGCTTGATGTTCCCCGTTTCGCAAAGGTACCGCGTTCAATTTCCTTGACCGTGGTGGAAAACATCCTCCGTTTGCTTTTGAGAAAATGGAGTTGCAGCAGCGATTCAGAGCTGCTGAAAAGCTGCTTCAATAAAATAGGACACTTGTCATATGAAAGAAAATATGTTTTGAATGCATCTTACAGGTCAATAAATCTGCTGCTGGCTGGCGGTAGAGATAACTACCTTGTCTTACAAGGTCCAGGAATTGCTTTTAGTTTATTGCAATAAAATCATGGGGAATGTGGAAATGTGGGAAGGAGGTGTTCATTGCTCATTATGCATCACCACAGAACGTACCAGCTCTTCTTTGGGTCCCGTGTGGATGGGGTGGATGGTAGAGTCCCCATCCTGGAGGCTAAGGTTTAGGGTTTTATTGGTGTTGTAAACACCATGTTTGTTCCTCTCCCTCCTGCTTGTTCTAGAATTCACATCACTATGGGAGACAGGAATTTTGTTTATCCGGCAGTGTCTGCCCAAGGTCTTCAGTGTCCTGGTGATGTGCTCCTCAGCATTTGTAGCAGCTCGCTGTGGGGATCCAGTGGCTCGAATCCACTCTCATTTCTTTCATGAACAAATTGCCTAAATAAACTTGTATGTGTCATGATCTCACGTGTTGGTTCTGACAGAGATGCACCATGTGCCACTGAACCCCAGGAAATCACTGACGGTGCCCTGATTCCCATGCAACACCCCTGCACCACCGACTGCTCTGCTTTTAGCTCGAGCACAGAAGGGCTTTTTCTCCAGCAGATGCATTGCTGCCCTGGGGCAGATCACTTACTGGAGCAGCTGCTTATTTTTGCTTTTCAAGGCTAAATACACTGATGCTGGAGCCCTGGAGGGATTTTGGAGAAGGTGCTCCCCCCTATAAGTCCTCAGCTGATGGCTCTGCAGGCATCTGCCCATCTTCCCTGTGCCAGGGGCTCTACTCCCTAACAAAGCCACTTTCCATAATGCCAGCGAGAGTGAGAGTGGCCTTAGACATCCAGGTTTTTGAAGGAAATGTGAAATACTAACATCTGAAGACGTGAGATGTTTGGGTAATTGAAGCCCGGGCTTAAGCACAGGGCCCTGAATTCCCAGAAAACTCTCGTATAATGGATTTTGCAGCAGAAACCTGCGCAGCCTGGGAGCTGTACCCCAGCCCTGTGGGGTTTGTCCCATCGCCGGGGTGCTGTGGCGCTCAGCCCTGTTGTCCCCACCTTGCTGGGATGGGGCCCTGACATGGCCAGTGCGGGAGCGCTCCTGTCCCCGGGCACGTCATGGGCGTTACGGGCATTGACGAGATGGAAGAACCTGCCAGGTTCTTCCTCATGCAGGAGCCACAGGCAGGGATTGTCTGACACCTCTAAGACATCTGCTTTTGTCACAGCACAAGGCCTCTTTGTCCCTCTTCAGTGCACAGCTTTATTCTGCAGGTTGGTCCCTGATGAGAGGTGGAGCATCTCCTCACAGATAGCGGGGTTCCCCTGCTTTTGCCTGTTTTCCTTAGGTTTTAGCTAGCTCTGCTCACCTCCCCACTCTTCTGCTGTCCCCCCGGTGCAGACACGAGGATCCGGAGGCGAGCAGCGCGGTGCCAGCGCTGTGCCGGGTGGGATGCCCCCCTTGGCTGCCAATCACAGCAAAATCTGGAAACTGGATCCGTCTCCAAAAGACTTTGATTTTTTAATTTGCTTTCTGCTTGATTTAGCTATTTTCTGAAACAATCTCTGCAGTGAAAAGCCTTTTCAGAATAGAACAGGAAGGTTTTCTTTCTGAAAAAGCTGAAACAAGATGTTTTGATGCTGCCAGATCTTTTTGTTTGTTTGTTTCATTTCGAAACAAAATTTCAGTGAAATGCAGTCAATTTTGTGAAGTACTTTGATTTCGCTGGGTCGGTCTATGCTGGCTTAAATATTTTTCTGGCTCTCTCTGTTTGGGAGAAGCAGTGGGGGGGGAAGGCAAGACCAGATGTCACACAGTGTGTTGCAGAACTGGAGATCTGGCACCCCTCTGACAAACAGCCTGAGGAAGTGTGGGGACACGGTGTGGGTGCAGCCAGGGCTCGGGAAGGGACATGCTGGGAAGAAGGAGAGTCGGGGAAACCTGTCTGATGAAAACCATGGTCCGTGGAAACCACCGGTGGCCTGGGTCTGCTACCGCCCCCTGCTACTGACGTGCCAAGTGACCTCAAGCAAATGTCTCTGGCCCAGTGACCTGTCAGAAAGGGACTAACAGAGTGACCCCTTGGACTGCGTCTGTTCAGAATTTAGGCTTTTTAGGGCTGTGACACCTTTTTGCGTTATTATTTTGAACATCAGCTTGAAGAACACAGCCCCCGTCTCGGTTGCGGGCTCTTTGCTCTGTGCAAAGCAAGCAAGAAGAGTAATAGCCTGGACCTGTGAGTTTTTGTTGAGACAGGCAGTGGCAGAAGAATTTAAATGCAGATCCCAGCATCCTGCAGACACAAAAAGAAATCCAGGCTTTGCAAAGTCAAAGAGAAGCGGTTTTGTCCTCCTGGGAGCTACGAAATAGGTTGGGATGCCAAAAATAACCTGCTACTAGTTATAGATGCTCCAGCCCTTTTACCGAGACATGAAAACTTGCTCTGGGTTTAATACAAGACACTCGTTTAGTGTCACTGTGACCTTCTGCAGATTTCCCACCCCAGCTCTAACCAAATTACAGATAAATCCATCCTGTCACTTCATTGCTTTATTCTGGCTCTTGTGCTGAGCTGGGCTCCTGCTGCAAAGCTTCCTCAGTGAGATTCAACTTGTTTTTGTAACAGCTCCATTTCCTCCGTGGATTCATTTGTGTGGAAACCTGGTGCCCAAGCCATGGCCCCATGTCATCAGGGAACGGAGAGGAATTTGGGCTCCAGTTCTCAGAAACACCCAAATGAAATGGGAGCTGCTCACACGTGGTTTTGGGGCTTGGGGTCACTGTTCCTACTGATTTAGGGTATGGGACCTGGCTGGCTTCAGACATTTAATAGCATCACACACTGCATCGACAGAGCAGCAACCCATGCCAAATTCCAGAGAGAAAATATTTGGCCCTTTTAAGAGAGTTTTGGCCCAAGGATTTTTTTCTAAAGGAAATTATCTAAACCACAAATCAAGCCGGCAACTTCCTCCTCTAGAGACCGTTCTGTTGGGCACAGGGAAAACAGAGGAAACCCTCTGAGAAGAGCCACAGAAGCGGCCTCACCCTGGGGACATTCAGGTGCCCGTAGCGGTGGGCCTCGGGGTGCTGGAGTGACATGGGGAGCACCCACGCAGGGTCTCACAGCCAGTTCCAAGCCCAGCTCCCCTCATCCAGTGTCCAGCCTGGCTCAGTCCCACTGGAGTTTGCCCCAGCCAAGCCAGGGTGGAACATCCATGTGTCCCTCCACCCCAGGACGTAGCTCTGGCACTCAACAGGAGGTGATGCCTCCACAGCCCTGTCCCTGAGCAGGCACAGACCTTCCTGTGCAAGCAAGAGAGCAGCCCCAAGCTCCCTCCATGGAAGTGGAGGAGAGTAGAGTCAGGAGATGAAGGGAGAGAGGGGGTGAGATGGGGAGGTGGGTCCTTCTCCTCCCCACCTCTCTCATTTCAGCTAGTACGTATTTCTCATGCTCCTTTCTAGTCCCAGGAATGCCAGACCCCTTTTGGAGGAACCGTGAGCTGGACGGAGGCAGGGTTTCAGCTGGGGACGGGATGGCTGGGAGGAAAGATGAGCAGCCTGATGTTTGGGGCTGGGAATGATCCCATCTCCTGCTCCCTCTGCCCTCGCTCCAGCAGCACCGGAGCGGAGGTGAGAGGAGAGGCAGCGAAGGAGGTCACTGGAACAAAGAGAGATAAACAAAGGATAATCTTTCAGGCAACAATTCATCATTTAAAGCCAAAGGAGAGGAACAGTTTCCCAGCTAGCACAGCATTAAACAGATGGACTAAACCACTTCAGCAGCAAGCAGGTCTCTCAGGGCTCAGAAAACCCATCAGTCCACAGCCACAGGGCGATTATCCCGGATGGCTCAGGTGTTTCCAAGCCCAGACAGCCAAATCCTTCGCTCCAGCCACTGCATTCATTGATTTATTTTTTTGCACACAGGGCCAGCGATGCCTCTGGAGGATGCCTGCAGTGGTACGGCCCCTGCCTGAGGAACAGATGCTCTCCTGGCGAATCATTTCCATTTGCAAGATCTCACATCAAGAGAGCAAACATGAGCCATTCGTGCTGCCTTCGCCCCAGCCTCCTCTGTCCTCAGCTCTGCCCTGACCTTGCCCTGCCCCTGCCAGAGCTGCTGTTTCAGTGTCAAGGCGTGCGATAACTGGTTTAGTTCCTGCTGATTTGCCTGCTTTGCTTCAGGCAGAGCCCTTGCTTCGTCCAGGTCATGTCAGAGGTGGCACAAAAGCCATCAAGGAGAGTGGGAAGGCCCAGGAGGTGGTTGGCATCACAGTCTGGCACTTAGCACATTCATGAACTTTCAGGAAGAAGTCAGGGAAGGGACTGTGGAGCACTTTGTTAGGAAAAATCCCCAGTGAATGTTTGGAGGTGTTTTCACAGCACCTGGGAGGTGCTGGGCTGGAGTCTGCTCTGCTGTACCCTGCCTGTGAGCAGCCCCGCTCCCCTCCATCGATCCCCTGCCCTCCTGCAGACCCAGCCAAGCTGCTGGCAAGGAGGGTCAGGGCTGCGGGAGAGGGAGGTGGCTCCGGGCACCTCCCTCTCTCTCTGCCAGGATGTCTCCATCACGGAGGTACAGCAGCTCCGTAGCCATGTGGCATCCAGTAAGTATGAAAGCATCTTTCCTCTCCTCCTCCTCCCAGGGGTTTCATGGGCAGGTCGGTGCTGGGGCAGCCTGCTCCTCTGCTCTGAAACCCCAGCAAGGAGGAGGAGGAGGAGAAGGAGGAGGAGGAGAGCTCAGAGCTACCCAGAGGCGGCTGATGCTGCTGTTGCCGTTGGCAAGCTGTCACTCCGACACCTCGCTGCGCAGAGCTCTGACGTCAGATGCCTCTGACAAACTTTGCTGTCAGTCAAAAGCCTTTTCACAAACAGAGATGGTGACAGTTTGCGATGCAAACACCAGTCCTCGGCCCTGGCTTCTTTCCCTTCTTTTCTTCTTTTTAAGCACACAGATTTAAATTTTCAATTGCTGGTCCATTAATGACCTCCTGAGTGAATGAACCTTCCCTGGTCTCTGGTGTTTGCATCCTCCCCTCTGCCTGCCCCCTGCCCCAGCCCTTGGGACTGTCCCTGGCCCCGGGAGCCTCCCTGCAGCAAGTGAGAGTCCCGAAGCCTTGGCTCCACCAACACCATGAAGCTCTGAGGAACCAGGAGCGTGGGAGATGGTGACCAGAACAAAACCCTCCATCTCCTGGGGATGGACGGGCTTAGCAGATGCCGGAGATCCTGCAAATGTTCATTGCCTCCTTCCCCTCCTATTCATCTTTCTTTCCTTTTCCCCCTTCCCTCCTTGCTGGAGGAAGCAAGGCTAGACCCTGCCTTGGAGATCCTGGGTCCTGCAGTCTGAGGCTCTGGGGGAAGACAGAGATCACCAGAGTTTAGGCACCCATGCAGGGAGGCAGCACAGCCTTTTCTCCTCAGTCCTGAGCTGTGCTGGATCCCAGGAAGTGTAATATTTGCTCGAACATGTCAGTAAATCCCCCCTGTGCTACAGGAGGTCACCTTCCCTAATCTACGATGTCCAATTGCGTAACTGAGATACTGAACAAATAGCTTAAATTTAATCTTTGTTTTCTTCCATCTCAAGCGTGGCAAATCAATTCCTGGGCAAGCACAGCTTCAGCGCAGGGCTGGGAACACGCACTGGTCACGTTAACCTCCAAAAGAGCAGAAAAAATGAGATGAATAAACTAAGTGAGGTTTTACTGCCTGTTGCAGCACCTTTCCCTCCCGGGCTGGGGTTTCGCTGCCTTTAGCGGGGCATTTCCACCCTTGGCTGCCCAACAGAACACGGTGGGTGCAGGGATATGTCCAGGTGAGGTCCTGGGGCGAAGGCAGGAGAAGAAGTTCTGGATGTCAGCAGATGGGAGCCGTTTTGAGCAGCCTCATGTCAGTGTGGTGAGGAACCAGTTCTCATCTTCCCAGCAACCCTCCCACCCCGTCCAGCATCAACGGGAGCCTGGTTCCCCCCTTGGCATCTTAAAGACAGCAGAGAAAGGCATGGGACAAGGAGCAGCAGGGCTTCAGCAGGGCTTGGGAGGTGTCCTGGTGGCAACGCAGACAGCAGGAGGCAGAGAGAGGGATTTGGTTCTCCTTTTTCCCTCCCCAATCATTTCATTTTTCTTTGGTTCATTAATGACCTTTCATACAACAGCGGGGATATTAATAGCATGCTTCAATTCCAAATGTCCCCATCTCCCCCCCCCCCCCCGCTCCCTCTCTCTCACCACTTTCTGGCACCATGGCAGCTTCATTCACATTAATTAGAACAAATAACAAGCTTATACATCTCATAAGGGTAAGTAAAAAACTAAATGCACCAGCCATCTATCACCCCAGTCACTACGGACAGAGCAAAACCAGCTCTTTTCTCCCTGCCATCATTTCTCCCTCACCCTGTTGGGATAAGGATGTGATTTAAATGCCCATCCTCTGTCAAACACCAGGGTGGGTGGGAGATTCCGTGCCTCTGAGCCCCTGCTGGGCCCTGCCTGCTCTGCTCTGTCCTGAGCTGTCACTCTCCTCTGCGTGGCAGGGATGTGCCAGGCGCTCTGGACCCGGGTTAGCACCACCACGCTCCCTCCAGCGCAGCTCAGGGCTCTGTCGGCCCCTGCTCTGCACCGGTATCTCACTGACTGCCTCTGGCATCCCTTTCCCAGGGCGAGGGAGGGATAAATGGTACCTGGCCCACTGCCCTTTGCAGCCAGCCCTTAACGTAGCCCCTCGCTGAGCCCCTCTGCCCCCAGGGATGCAGCTCAGCCCTTCCCAAGGCAAGCACAGCTCAGGACTTACTGCCTCTTATGGCTTATTTCAAACACCACAATTCAGGAGCGAACTCATGTTGCCTGCTCCCTTAGTAGAGAGTCTCAGTGTGGGCTCCCGTCAGACAGCAGGAGGGGGCCGGCACGGAGGCGTCGGGGGGCTCCGACCCCAAGCAGCTGGAGTCTGCGTGGGCACACGTGTGACAGGAAAATACCTCTATGGCTCCGAGCCTGGTGGTGCCAGTAGGCAACAAGAGTGGCCAGCATGGGCTTCCAAGGGAAAGACAGCAGAAACTGGGTGAGACCGCGATACTCGTGTCTCCAGGGCTGGGAGGAAGCACCAAATCTCTGCCCCTGGAGGCAGCCAGGGAGCAGGGGGCTGCTCCCCACCCCACAGAGCATCTTCTGCACATGAATTAAAAGCCTTAGCCTCAAATCTCCTAATTTACCCTGAGTTCTTCTCTTTAATAGTATTCATGGTGGGAGCCATCTGGACCAGGTACTTTATTAGCTTAGAATAATTCAGCTGCTTTGCTAATCTCATCTCATTTCATAGGGTTCACTCCAGTTTCCTCGTGGTGCAGCCTGGGACAGGGCAGTGCTGCTGCCCTCACTCTCCTGGCTGACGGCTGTTCCATCACCCAGAGACCCGCAATGGGGTGGCTACCTCCCTGCAGGTCCCTTCCCTCCAGACACGGGCTCACAGATTTCTTTAATGGCTCCGACTCTGCAGGCAGCCAGAGGGTGCTAAATGCACTGCGGTTTCCCATTGGCATGAGGAGGGGAACACAGCAGGTCCCTGCAACCCCTCACAAGGCCTCTCTGTCCCCTGGCAGGGACAGAGCTTGGCAGTCCCCGATGGTTCGTCCTTCCAGTGCCACATCCTACATCAGGGACCTTCCCCAGCCACCCAGGAGCTCAGAGAGCCAGGCTTCTCCTTGGCCACAGCAGCTGCTTGCTGCCCCATACACTGGCCTTGTTGCAAAGCCATAATTGAGCCCTTACCACCCAGAATGATTAAATTGCCCACTATTGAGAGAAACCAATTTGCCAGCAAATTCCCTTCTGCTCTGCCTGTAGCACTAAGTGGTCTGCAGGCTGGTGCTGGGCTTCCTGAGGACATAGGGAAGGACGGCTCTCATGGACATCATGTTCCTCTCCTCTCCTCTCCTCTCCTCTCCTCTCCTCTCCTCTCCTCTCCTCTCCTCTCCTCTCCTCTCCTCTCCTCT
>JAOXNO010000005.1:10963106-10973754 GCA_028565335.1 Limnodromus scolopaceus
ATGGTTGGACTAGATGATCTTAAAGGTCCCTTCCAACCTGGACAATTCTATGAATCTATGATTCTAAGAGGTGTCACAGGGTGAGGGATGGTCCAAGGAGTACCTGTGCAGGCCCCCCAGCTCCACAGGGCAGGAGGACTGGGGGTATCTGGGGATGATGGGGTACTCTGGTTATGCTGGGGACCACCTCTCTCTCCATCCCTGCTGGAGCAAAGCCCCAGTGAGGGACACAGTGCAGAGATGCTGTGCTGTTGCCTTCCTAAAAAAAGAGTCAAATTCTGCACTTAGCTCTTTGGTACCCACTTCCCCCACCCCTCCTTCCTTCCCTCCTTCCTTCCCTCCTTCCTTCCCTCCCTCCCTCCCTCCCTCCCTCCCTCACGCTTTTCAGCTCTTTTGCTGTCGCAGCAGGATTACTCCTGGAGTCCTGGCTGGCTGCCAGCTCAGGTCGTTAGACGCTGTCTTCTGGTATTCGAACAGGATATTTGTTCTCCTTGGTTTCCTGTCCCACACGCCCGTGCAGCGCTGCGGGCAGCACTGTCACCTGTCACCGAGAGCGACCCTATTTCCCTGGCAAGGGCCATCATCCCGGTGTGTCCAGCTCCAACACCACATGCACATTTTGTAAACATGGGATTATGTCAATGCCTTCCCCAGGGAGCCCGAGTGGGATGTAGGACCTCCTGGGCCGGACACAGTGCCTTGTACAGGCACGGAGCTGCAGCACTGTCCCTATCCCCATCCCAGGAGGACACCATTCAGCCTGGATTATTAGCTGGGAAAGCCCCCAGCCTCCCAGGTCCCTCTTTAAAAGGCTGTTTGAGGCCCACACCATGTCAACACTGTGATGAAACACCCTGTTTGCTATAAACTCTCCCTTCTGTTTAGGCTAACTGTTTACAGACGCGATCTCCAGCACTTACAGCCCACACCTGGCAGCAGGGCAGGAGAAATGGAGTTAATGTACGTCTGCCCTGATTTAAAAACCACCAGGAGATGATGAACGGAGCTGCAGCATCGAGCCCTTTGCCTGCTCTCCAGGAGCTCTGCGGAGCCGGGGCTGGGGACCCTCCACTTGCCTCTGGGGCTTGTTCCCATCAGGCTGCTGGGCGCGGGTGGATCACCCTGCTGCAGCTCGCTCCACGGCAGTGAGAACAAGCTCCAGGGAGGAAAAAGTCCTACTTTCTAGCGGATCGGATCTATTCTTGTGTTTTATCGGACTCCCTGGAAAGGAACCTCACAGAAAAGTTGGCAACAATTTGCTTTCTTCTCCTGAGTTTCTAGAGCAGGGATGTCTCATTAGCTAAAGGCTTGTGGCACTGCAGGGAGGAAGAAGTAAGTTCTTAGAGAAAAAGTGGAGCACGGTCCTGTTTCCTGAGGGTGGTGGGAAAAAGCGCTGGACGGTGGAACTCAACCCTCTGCTGCAAGAAGCCACCTTTGCCTGTGATCAGGTGCCACCACCTGAGCGCTGCAGAGCCTCTGGAGCTCACCCTGCCCTCGGGTGGGAAGGAATGGGTTTTGCCATCCAGGCTGGACCGGGCATTCCAGCTTCGTAAGAAGGGCTCAATGGGGCGCAGCGCCTTCTGCTTTGCTGCGTGTGCACAAGGCAGTGCAGCGTGTTGTCAGCCTCGGGCAGCTGCACTTCAGTCCCAGCCTGCAGAGGGTCGGGCAAGGGGGGATCCTACAGCTGCCAGCTCCTTGTGTCCGGCTCCTGCTGACTGCAGCACATCCCCGGGCTTTGCTGGAGTCGTCACCCTGCTGCCGGGCTGCAGCTGAGAACTGTAAGACTGTGGAGAATAAGGGCTGAGTTATTATAAAGCCCTGTTTTTCTTCCTGGGAAGGAACTCACTCGTAAGCATTTCAAAAGATTGGCATTCTCTTTCTTTTTTTTTTCTGCAAAGTCTCTGAATTTGAGCTGGGTGGTAGGCAGGTGCCAAGCAGCCTGGGAACCGAGAAAGATGCCTGGCGCGGGTTTGCTCCGTGTGCGGCAGCGAGAGCCCGGAGCAGCTCCGCTGCGCCGCCGGTCTCAGCCTCCCCGGTGATGGGAGTGCTCCAGGAGGATGCTGAGGCTGGGCCTGCTATTTTCTCACTGGGTTCCCAAGAGGCTTCTTTATCCCGGTGCTTGCAGACCCTGCTGGCTCACGGCTTCCCTGGGCTCGGGCAGATATTATTATCCCGAGGGCTGAGCCCCGGGGCAGGCAGAGCAGATGGTTGTCTCCGACAGCAAGAAAATCGGG
Source organism: Limnodromus scolopaceus (assembly GCA_028565335.1). Taxonomy (NCBI): domain Eukaryota; kingdom Metazoa; phylum Chordata; class Aves; order Charadriiformes; family Scolopacidae; genus Limnodromus; species Limnodromus scolopaceus. The sequence goes on from JAOXNO010000005.1 coordinate 10,965,341, forward strand.
AGAGAGAAGGGAGAGAGTGGGGGAGAGAAAAATCTGACACCCTTAGTGTTCATCAAATAACTGTTTTCTCTTAAAATGGCAAATTCCTCTAGCTGCGGGGGAGTGGTGCAGGGTAGGAAAGGTGGGAATAGACCAAATGTGGGAGACTGGCCCTATAGGAAACAAAACACAATTCCAAGTTTTCTTATGCACCCGTGGGAGGGACCCGGGTGTATTTCCTGGTGATGTGGATGGAAGGCAGACTCGGTCCTGCCGGCATCTCATGGGCTGCAGGAGATGAGCAGCATCGGCAGAGAAGTCAGCAGTTTGATAGACCCCTCATGCTCTGAAGCTGCTTGAGCTAATCGAGGTGCGAGGGGTCCCACGTGCACGTGCTCCACCACCCCACCCCAGCACAGAGTTCATCATGTTACTGTGAGCCAGAGACCAGCCCTGGCCGCCTCCTCTCCTTCTAGAGGTTTCTTCAAACCTTTGGCAGTGAGAAAGCCAGGGAAGATGAAGCCGTTTTGCCTTGTGGAGATGGCGGTTGTGTGAACGCTGGGTGCCGGGCAGACTGAGCAGCTCTTGTCTTCAACCATGGGAGATGCTCGGGGCTGTGCAGTTCTCCTGCCACATTTCACAGACCGCACTCGGTACCCCTGCGTGGGGTGGCGTTCGTTACCAGCCTCCTTCTCCCCGAGCTAATTTGCAGCCTCGCTTTGCAGAGCAGCTCTGCGTTCAGGCTGTGCTTGGGGAGGGCTGGTGGCAGATGGTGTGTGTGCGATGGCGAGGCAGTGCCACGTCACAAGCTCTCTGAGACATTTGGCCGGGCTTCCTGACAGCCGCATCCCACCACCCAGGAGTTCGGCTTTCTGGCAAAGCCAGCTCTCTGCTTCTGAGGAGTCCTCCTCTCCCTGGCACCGGGCAGAGCCGGCATCAAACGCTTCATCCTTGCTTCCTCACAGGCGAGAGACTCGTCGGTTGGTGGGGCCACCTTCTGCCCAGGACCACAGGAACCTGCCACCACAGCAAAAGCCACGCAACCGAACAGGGGAGCCATGGTCCCCTGCCAGCCCAGACACCACCCCCATCTCCTGCATCACACCCTAAGCTGCACTGTGTGTTCCCTCTGGTGAGGAATATCTTATTCCCGTGGTTTTGGATAAAACCCAGCACAAGCAAACCATAACTGGTGTTAGATATGACAAATAATGATGATCATGGGAATGGTGGCATCACAGCTTCTTCGATGTGTCTTCTGATTTCTTCCATTAATTAGATATATGTGCAGAGAAGACCACAGGGGTATGGCCGTATAAAGAAGAAGTGGGCATATAAAGAAGCATCAAAGGAACATATTACAAAGAACAGTAACGTCAGTCCTCTGAAGACTGGAAGAGTGTTAAGAGTCTGAGCTCACCTGCTATTCCTGTCCCAAATTATTGTCTGTATTAATGCCCCTAAGCTCAGTGCTATACATGCCCATGGGGGGCTCCTAGGCACTATGAGGGGCTGTCACACCATGCAGAGATGGAGCCTTGGCTGCCTTCCTGCCTTCTGCGGGGCTTCCCCAGGACCAAGGTGCAAAAGGACGGCTTTGTGGGATGAATGTGGTTTGCTAATGCTGCAACAGGTCCTGTTTTGTGGCTCCAATGGTCCCAGACAAGCTGCAGAAGAGCAGGACTCTGCCTGCTTTTAAATGGCATTAGAGCTTCCAGCCTCCAGCCGGTGCCTGGCAGAAGTGAGCAGTGACGGCTCCTTCCCCAGCACTGCCTGCACCCGGGGGAAAAGGCTTTATCCCTCCGTCTGCAGCTCTGGCTGCAGAAATGAGCCCTATGTGCACTTTCATTAGATGACATGAGAGGAAGAACATTTGAGGCCTGGGCTCATCTGCAGAATGGGCTCAGAACAGCCACAGATGAAAATGGCAGGACTTGATTAAGTCCATTTCCCAGGCAGGACAGGATACGGTCCCCTGACGGTGGTGTAGATTTGCCACTGTTCTTACTCAAAGGTCATTAAATTAAGATTTCATGAGACCCCACACTGTTATAAATGTTGCTGAGCTCATTTCCCTCACTGGGCAGTGATTTATCTCACAGGCTTGATAAAATGACTAAGCTAAAAAATGTCACCCAGTGTCACATGAGTTGTAAGTAAGGTAGAAGGAACACGAGAAGGACATGATGGATTTTCCTACCAAGGGAAGCATTAATAGATGGTTTCTTCCTGATGTTCTCATTAGTCCTCTCTCATTCATCCTCAGGACCTGCTGAGCACAAATGACACCACTCATTCTGCACCAGAATGGAGAGCAGATGCCCCTGTGCAACCCTCCTGCCTCCAAAACCCCTTTAGACACCCGTTTCTATCTCACCCTGCTTAGCAGCTGATATAATGGAGAAGAAGGAAATAAGAGATCAGAGTACTTCAAGAACCTCGTGCTACCACATCTAGCCTTGTCTCCTGGAATTTTTTATAACTTCTGGCAGGAATGGTTTAGAGGAGGCAGCACCACGGTGCTAGGACACGACCCTTTCTCCCTCCTCACCCAACACTCACTTGTGAGCTCAGTGGGATCTCACAAAAAATGATGCCCAGGATTAATTTGCCCTCCTTTCTTTCTCTGGGTAGGTTGTAGACTCCTTTACTTCCTTCAAATCTAATCAAGAATATGTTTGTGTTGGTTTTTTTCTTGAATCCTTACTCCCAGGAATGAATGCCAAAAAATTAACTTTGTTGCTTCATTGTGACTGATCATGAATCACAATAAATTGCTTCTGTTCCCTCATTTGGCATGTTGGCTGGTTCCTGGTATGTGTTATTGAATTGCTGCTCTGACAGAGAAGAAATAGCAACCGAGTGGCAAGTGAGTCCAGAAGATCCAGGAAAGAGGCAGATTCGAAGGACCACAGCCTTCTTCGTTCCCCTAATAATCAGAAGAAAGCCAGGGTGTTCATGCGAAGGAGTGTGCTTGGAGCAGTGGCCTTTTAAGGCCTTTTTTCCCAGGGTTTCTGAGCGTCTCAAAATCTCTACCATGCGTTCGGGGTACCTTCAGAGCAATCCCAAGGTTCCTGTGGAGTTGTCTGGCAGACCCCAGAAAGGAAGGACCTGCTGTGCTCACTCAATGCGTGTCCAGCAAAGCCATTTTGCTTGGGGGGTATCAGATGTACCGTGCAACAGCAGAGCCCATGGGCAGGAAAACATGGAGAAGAGAAATATGGGAGCCCAAACACAATACTCCAGCGCAGCAAAAGGCTTCCTACAAGCAGAGATAATGGTCTCAAGGCATCGATCGTCATAACGATTGTTCAGAGGAGAAGAGCTAGCGAAGAATGGGAGTGCGCAGGATGTTATACGTGGGCTGAAGGCGGCCTTGTGGGTACCACAATGTTGGAAAGGTATTTGTTTCTAAAACACTTTGTGTAGAAGGACCATGACCTGTACTTGAGCTGTTTTCTGTTTCTTTCCTCTTAGTGAGCTGTGCACAGTTTTCTCCTGGGTTGCACGCAGAATCAGTAAAACCTCCCGAACATTATGGCAAAGCAATCAAATGAAGGGAAAACCAGCGGGCATAGAACGGGGGTGTGTGTGTGTGCGTATAGAAACTTGCATCACTGCAGCTTGCTGAGCGAAGCCACTAAACTACAAATGAGGAAGAGAAGAAGAAAAGCAACTTGACATTGCACCTTTATATGACCCACGTCTACAGATCACACAGTTACATCAGCTTGACAAGAGCAGAAATACTTCTTTCTTCGGCTCTTCCATATTGTTGCTCTGAGGAGCTTATAAATGCTGAACTGTTGGCTTGCACATCTCACCCATCTCACTTTGCTTTCCTGTTGTGGCAGTAGTGCTGCCATACCCCAGTTTAAGGTAATAATAAATGAAGCAAGACCAACTTTGGGCTGTAGAAGGCCTTCTTTCAGGTGCATCTGTCCAGATTCCTTCTTTCCTCACACCATCACAGGTACAATCAGCCTAAAGAAGGGCATATGTGCTGGAAAGCTCATCTGGGTTTCCCAGCTGGATCAGTTATTCTGCTAGAAGATATTCTCCCTCCTTCCCCACCGAGTTTGCCCATCCTCTGTCCCTGCAGCTGATGGGTCGCAGGTTTGAGCGCAGTTCTGGGACATCTAGTGGCTGGTAACACTCGCAGTTCCAGGGCTCACGGCGATTTTGCAATTCTGCAAGATATCTGGCAGAAAACTGGTTTAAAACAAAAAGACACACACGCTGTCTCAGTTCCTGGAGCTACAGCTACAGATGACTTCATGCCTTGATGCATTTATGTTTGCAAAATGTTTAGGTATGCCTTTGTGAGGGGTTTGTTATCCCTTTGCACCTCAAACGCGCCCAGCTTGGGGAGCCGTCTTCTGCTATTTTCATTTCATCGTTTCTTTGCCACAGTTGCTTCTTTATTAAGGGCTTTTTGTGTTCCAAGGCAGCTGGCATTAACACAGATAATTAGACAATGTTTTGGCAATCCAAGGGTAAATGCATTAACACATTCCCATATACTGACCTGGCCTTTGGCTGATCTGTGAGTATTTGATAAATGAATCAGGACTGAAATAAAGATGTTTTGCAGACCCAGGCAGATCTTTAATATGAGTAGGGAAGTCTCAGCTGGGATTTTCAAGAAATCCTTAGGCTGTTACGGGCCTCAATCCTTATTCCTGCAGGATTCACCTTAGGCAAGAACCTAAAGGAGTCAAAAAAGAAGTAACGCTCCTAGTGTGCTTTTCTGAACCTGGAAAGTCTCAGACCAGCTGTAGCATCCTGGCCAGAAATCTGGTGATATTTGGTGACTTTCTGGGAATTTGAGCAAAAATTCATCTATGTCTTCTCTTAAGCGTTTAATGCAGCTTGTTCCTTTCGTCCCTGATGACACCTATTATCCCTGGGCAGAGGAAGGAGTCTGTCTCAACCAAGGGGACTGCCAGGCTGCCAGGGGAAACAATGCAGCGCTGAGAGGAGCTGTGTAACTGTGAGAATCTCTTCTGATGTCGTGTTTGTGTCTGCACTGCTCCAAAAAGGTGGCCTGGGGCACAGCTGAAATGCTGGCTGATGACCCACAGCAGCCTCACTTGCTCTTACCCACGCCAAAGCCCTTGGGCAACCTGTTGGGTACCTCCTGCACTGCCTCCAGGACCAAAACTCCAGACAATGTAATAAACTCCCAGGTGTCCTGTGCTCTCCAGAGTACACTCTCTGCTGGGTTATAATTTTTTTAATCTATACAAACACTAAGAAGGGGATCAATTTTCCCTGATTCTCATCTAGGAGTCCTGCTGAGGAAACTTGGGTGACCCATGATCAGCCCTGCTGACTTTTTTCTTGCTCTCCTCCTGGAAAGTGGGACTAACCCATACCGTTGGGAGAATGATGCCCATGATGTTAAGAGGTTCATTAAAAGGTGGGTGTCAGAAATTACTCACTTGGAGGGTTTCTCCTGGAGTCAAAGGGCAGTTTAAATTGTTTCTCACAAAGCGCAAGGGAACTGCAAAAAGCTGATTTGCACAGAAGACAAAGCTCAGGCCACCTCAACCGTCCCACCATTGCTCTCATCAAGAAGTTGCCAAGAAGAAACTTTTTGGTCACGGTGTTCCTCACTTGTGCCTGGGATAAAAATACGGTCTGCACTTGGAAATCATGCCCTGGTTTCCAAAGGCTTGTCACTAGATAAGCCTCAAAGCTAAAGTGAATCTCAGGTTTAGATTCTCTTTCTTGATTTGCCAGATGAGACCGTCTTACAGTTCAGCAGGGAGGTGACATTTTGTTTTGTAAATACCCACAGAAAAAACCTGAGGTTTTCCCGAAAGGCTTTACCGCTCTGTGAGAAAGTAGATCCATTCTAGTAACATATTGAATTTGGTGACTGAAATTTCAGGAAGATCGGTGTGATGAAATGTCCTTAGTTTGCCCTTGGGAGAAATGGTACCTTCATTATAACAAAACAGCTTTTTCATATGGAAATAGCAGGTGGCAGGAGTAAAAACAGACTTTCATTTTCAGAGAAACAGACGGAACAATTCCAAGAAAAGTGGGATAGCAGAACTAGGTTGGAACTGTTGGCGGTTTCATTCTGCAAAAATATTCTACTTTTGCCTGATGGAAGTGAGAAAAGGTGTCATCCCATAGCCTCTGCGTTTATCAGTCCAATCACTGTACCTCGAATAAAAGAGTCTGCTCTAAAGAGCAGAGTTTAAATATAATTTAGGAAGAAATCTAGTTCAGTTTGTTTGGGAAAGCTCTAGAAAGCCTATCCAAGAGCTGCACAGTGAACTTCTGGGGAGAAAAAGCAATTAACAGCACTGAATATAGGAAATAATCCTCAGTGCCAGTGTCAGACAAAACCGAACTCCCAGCTCTCCGTGCTGTGATTTATTAATCCTTTTATCAGACCTATGCCATCCTCTGAATTATTTTCCAGCTCTGACTGCTGGTAAGCATTTCCTTGGAAGCTGTGGACTGTTAAACTATCAATGGTCTAGTGGTAGGTGCTTATTAAGAAAAAGACATCCTGAACCACAAAGGTGAATAAAGAACAGAAATCCAGCTGGGGACGTGCTACTTCAGAGCTCTCACCCTGACTTCTCTGAGAAAAATGAAGTTTTTGAGAGCCATTTGCATGGGGAAGTGGAGGAACAGCCATCTCTTCTGCAATTGTTCATCGCACACTGGAATTTGAGATTTAGGGTAGAAATGGAAGGAGGGAAATTGTTGTCCTATTCAGGAGCAGATAAAACTCCACCCTATGCTGTAAATTCTTTTTTGAAAGTCAGGGTTTGCACAGGATGAAGGCTAAATATTTCATCCATTTATTCTAATTATAAAGAAATTCTTCAGAGCTCCAGGCAGCTTGCATAGTTCTTTAAGCTTCCGTTTTTCAAGCCTTCAGACAGTTTCTATTTAAAAGGAGCAAAGCAAACACCAAAAAAGCAGGCTCAGCTTTGAAGTATGGCCTGAAACAGATACATACTGCCGGGAGAGAAGCTGCCTTTCCCCGAAGACATTCAGAGAAAACATCATGCCAGGCTCCCCCAGGCTTTATACCAAAGAAGGAGCTCCACCACTCCATGCATTAGGGAGAGGTTTCTCCCATATTTGCCATAAGGGGCCCAGACGTGTCTACGTTGGTCTCATTGAACCCCAAAGGGTCCCGTCCTTCCGCCAAATGGAGGTTTCTCCTTTGGCTGCATCTCCCCATGAAGGAGTCCCACTCACCTGCACCCACTCAGGAGTGAAACTTCATCAACACTTTAACAGACCCAACTCTGACTGCAGCACGGAGGTATATTTCTTCCATAGCTACTTTTCGAGCAGAAATCACACTTCAAAGGGACCTGGAAGAGAGCTGGTTGTGAGGAAGCTGGAGCTGTGCGAGCCCCAGGCAGCCAAGCCTTGGAACCGACGCTGGCTGGGAAGAGCTGCAGAGCAGACTGGTATTAAATACCAAGGGAGAAAAAGAATGAGAAATCAGGAAATGGAATAGTATCGGTATTTCCTAAAGATCAGAGTTTCCTATGAAATGAACGCTTGCCATGCAATTTCAAAATATCGAGACATTTGCCTTTCTTTAGGGCTTGTCAGAAACAGCTAATAAATAAAGAACAGGGCTTGGGAAATTACCTCTTCAAGCCTCTCCTAACATGCTGCTTTGAAACTGGATTTCCTTAAGGTCGTTGTGTTGGCAGCTTTGAAGGGCTCACAATGTGTTCCTTGCCTGGGATGCTTTTTTAGGCATTACCTGGCATCAGATGTACCCGACAGCTCTACGGGTCTCAACGGCTACAAAATTCACAGCAATATATTCTGTTCCATTTCTGCTCGTTTTTTCACTGCCACTATTTACAAGCCGAACATAAATTACCTGAGTTTAATTCCTGACCCCGAGTTCAGTGCATTTCCCCAGAAATAGCATTCTCTGTTTGGGACACTACTGCCAAAATCGCATTCCTGGAACTGAATTCCTACCCCATCCAAGACATTTCTTCTACCCATATTTCCCATCGTACTATTTTATACTGTTTATGTCATTTATATTTTCCTGCTCTCACAGTTTCTTCTTATATGTTGCTTCGTTGCTTTGCAATTATGCTCTTCACTGTGTTCTCTAAAGTCACCTTCAGACCTTTAAACACCTTCAAATTAAAATAGCCATTTGACTTCAGTCCAAATTGCATTTAATAGAGAAGCTGCACTAGCCCACTTGCATTCCTTGGACAGAAGGAAGAACTGAAAGATGCCCAAACAAAGTATTATTTAGTCTAGCATTTAGCTGGCAGGGACCATGAGGAAAACCTGCTGCTCTTTGCTTTAAATTTAATTAAAGATAATAATAATTCTATCCTATGCAAGATGTTTATCCCTGATCCCAGTTTGGTTGTAAATTTAATTCTAACTAACCTAATTCTCATTTTAACTTC
>JAOXNO010000005.1:10978061-10988975 GCA_028565335.1 Limnodromus scolopaceus
CCACCCGCCATCCCTCCCCTCCTCCCGGGTCGGCGCAGCCCCGCGGCGGGGAGGGGCGTCGGAGGCCGCGGGGGCTGCCTGCCTCCCTCCTCCCCTCTCCGAGTAACGGTGTGACCCTCCCTCGGCTGCCGCTGCGGAGCCCGGGCGGGCGGCGCCGCCTCCTCCTCCTCCTCCTCCCCGAGCGGCCGGCCTTGCCCCGCCCGGGGTGAGTCACGGGCTCCCCCGGAGGGCGAGGCCGCGCACACCTGTACCGTGAAGGGCTCCCCTGCCCGGCCGCCGGGGAGGAGAGGGAGGCGAGCCCCGCCATGGGGCAGGGCCGGTGCCAGTCACTGCCCGCCCGGTCCCCAGGCCCTCAGCACCCCGCCTCGGGAAGGGGGCTTAGGGCAACCCCCCGGCTTCCTCCGCACTGGGAGAGCTGTGCGGGGTTCGAAATGCCGGGCCGTTTGTGCATCGGTCTGAGAGCCTGCTCACCTAGGACCAGAGGCGATCACAGCCGTGAGCACTGAAGAAAAGACACAACATGATTTTATTGTTATTTTCCAGTTTTGATCATTTGTGTCCATTTGGGAACAGAGATGTGTTTAGAGAGGGCTCCAGGGGGAAGGAAGGTTGCTTCAAGCCAGCCTCAGTCCACAAGAAGGCTGGGCAGTAACGCCAAGCTAACAACCATAGGTTTTATTTGAGGTATGTATAATCATGTATTAATTGGGAAGATCAAATGTCAGTGGTGAACAGTCCCAGTGTTAACATATGGGAGCAAAAAGGCATCTGATGCAAAGATCACAATATAAATGGGTTGCTTTTGGCTATATTTCATTGTTAATAGTTAAAGTAACTTTTCTGGTGGCAGGAAAACAAATTGCACATCATCCAGCACCATAAAAGCTAAATTCCTGCATAAAAATATCAGAGATCTTGAGAACATTTGTAAGGTTTTGTAACTTAAGTGCCTGGAGGAGTATTTGTGTCTTTACATATTCACTGCTGCTGGACACCTCAGAAATTTTAATACTTATTTATGAAAGGAAGAGCTTGCTTTTATTTTAAAATAATAATGAGGCATAAACTGGACTAGAAAAGGCAACAAGAAAGAATGCTCATGCATTTTTCACCCTTCATATTAAAGGATTGCAAAAATATACCTTGTATAATATTTTGTTTATTAAATTGGTACCAATAAAGTGATAGACTCATTGCACAGATGGGCCTAGTGCAGTTTTCTCAACCTCATTATGTCAGTACCGCATGTTCTGATCTCTGCTATTTTGATGTTGAGTCTTTTTTTTTCCTAAGCAGGCCTTTGCCAGGATGCAGCTTTTTGTGCTGTATGTGAATAAACTCAGATGAGGAGGAGTTAAGTAAATAATGATTTGAATAATGAGGTAAAAAGCTAGCGCTCTAATCCATATCTGAATACATCCCAGTAAGACTAGGCGTTATAGTAGTGTGTCTTTTATATGGCCACGCTTTTTGCCCCACCCTGTAATATAAATACTCTCAGTTTATTATTAACAAAAGCGATTTACCTGTGATATGAATACATGAGTTTGGCATGAACTTTATGCCTGGGGGGGGGGGGAAGATTTGTTGGGATAACACACTATTTCCACCTGGACTCTAGCCAAATCCAATTCTGCTAGTTGAAACAAAAAGGTGTTACCGTGTAAGTATATTGTACTTTGGAACTGTGCTTGTCTCCACCTGTGCGAAGTGCCGTAGGTGTGTAGCAGTGCAGTGCTTCTCGGCCTGTAGGCCCTCGCTTAAATGACATTCAGAACAAGGCTACTACTATCACTGAATTTAAGTTGTCCATACGATGTCAGTGTCCCTACACGCTATTGGTACTTGTCATAGAAATTTTGTAATTGTCTATTGAGATTGAAAAACGTTTAATGTCATTTTATTCAAAAATTATGTTGATCAGTTTTAGGAATAAGTAATGATGGCAGACAATGGCCAGAGCACCTTTAGGCATGGCCTTATAGAATGTTAATTTTATCTAAGCATTTGCATAAAGATTTGAGCTGAAGGCTAGGGCATACGGTTACTCAGTAGATGCAGAGGAGGCTAAAGTTATGTGCTGTACAAAGTCAGCAAGAAGATCACGTCTGTGAAGTCATTTTCCTTTTCCTCTCATCAAGTTTGCAGCATATTTTACTGAACTTGCTCTTGACAGCTGTAGGAGACGTCACTGTTCAGATCTCACCAGACACATTCATTTTCTAATCAGTTATTTATCAATACATGGTAGCCTTTGGGTGACCCAAAATAAGAGAAACACAAGTAATGAAGAGAAGTGCCTAATACTACAATAAAGCAAGGAGGGTTCCTCACGCTCCGTTTAAAGAGAGTTGATTCCTTTCCTGTAAGGAATATCTATTGGGAGCGATGTCTGTTTGACAGTGAATCCATCAACATCATGCGCATTGTTGTGTCAGCGTGTGTGTACCTGAATTTTGGAGAAGGATTTTCCATTTGTTTTAGAAATAGTATCTCCAAAGCTCTTACTCTCTAATTTGAAATACCACTTACCTCATGTGAATGTTTAATTTCGGAATGAGTTGCCCGTCCAGAAATCAGATAAGGTGTGTTCACAGACTGTTGGAAGATTGAACTACAAATTCTGTGCCAGTCTGCTGCTTTTCCTGTTGTAATTTGAATGGTCTCACAGATTCTGTGACTGAGAAGTCTGATTGCATCCCATTTCACCCAGTCTGGTTTCACATTCATTTCTCGTGGTGTAACATGCAGGTCTGTTAACCTGCATCTCTACTTGACTCATTAGGGACCAGCACGTCAAACCAGTAACCACACTGCTTTCTCACCAGTTTTTTTCTTTTTTTTAACAAAGTGGAAGTGTTTGTCTGATAGATTCTAATGCTTTCTATAAAGAGAAAAAACAGTACACAAAAATCAATTACTTAATTAGCATCAGAAGAACAGGTCATGGAGAGCAGCAGACTTCAGGCCAACGTAGGCTTATTAGTATTGTCTTGTCAGTTCGATATGTTATATAAGCCAGATTTTTTTCAGTGTCAGTTTTCATTTGATTTCTGCAGACTTTAAAGACAGTTACTTCTGATCTGTTTTGGCTTTGTCCTGAACAGCTCATGGAGACTGGAAACAATAAAGGCTACGGAGCAGATGTAGTAACTGCTGAGCAGTAAGATGTAGTTCTCGAGCTCCTGCAGTCTCCTGAAACCCGTTACCTGCACGTTTTACTCCTCAGCTGTTGCTGAGATGTAAATCTCCAGTTCTGTGTCCATCCGCTCTTGAAAGATCTGTGGCCGTGCAGACTTCAGGTGCTGTTCCCAGGATGGTTGCACCATCCCTTTGTTATGCATCTTCCACTAAGAGTAGCAAGGCAGCTACAAACTGATACGTTTTACAGGTTCTGACCCTTGATTCTCTACCTCTGATGCTTTGTAATATGTTTTAGAGTCCTGTTTGCCCAGGCATAGAGCTTTTCTGGGGGCAGGATGTAAGCACTTGGAACTTCTAGTACCTTTATACGTGCTATTCTACGTTTGTAAGGGAGATTGAAAGATCTTAGGCTGTATGGGAGGTAGAGAAAAAATAATAATAATTTAAAAATTATGTTTTGAGTGTGGGATTTAGGGTGATTCAAATTTCTGGTGGCTGGGTACTATTGGCTGCAACTGCTGGCTGGTGGTTGGCATTCCTTATTGGAAATAGTGGCCAGCCACTTCTTTTTGCAGGGCTACTAAGTTGTGATTTGGCAGATTCTTAAGAAGACAGAGTCTTAAGAATTTGAAATGTATTAACGCATGTGTGGACGAGAATCTTATGCTTAGAACGGGTAACTGTCAGGACTCCTCCATGGCTGTGATCTGCACGTCTCTGCTCCTTTTTCCATCTTCCCTCTTTCCCCCTTGCCGACACGGCATGGCTTCGTTAGTGCTAGAATAGCTCGTTCCCGTCGGCCTCCCGTTCGTCACCTCTGTGTGTGTTGCTCCCACCTGCAGGTAACCTTTGTTAGATGTCTTCTGTTTGTGGCCTAGGAGTATTTTTAGCCGTAGGCTTTGCTTGTTTGAGCCTGTGGCACACTGATCCATTGTTAGAGTGTGGCTTTTATCTGTCTCCTCGATGGGAGGGACCAGTTATAACTGATAGTTGCTTCTTTGCCTTTTCAAACATCACTCCTTTCCTTGTATCTTTTTTCCTTCTGGCAAACACTTCCCTCTTTTGGAGCTCAAGCCAGCATAGCTCTGCAAAGCTCTCTCCAAGCTTCTAACAAGGTAAGCAATGGAGAATCCAGTAAGGATTTTAAGTGTTCCTTTACACAGCACCCTGTGAACGAAATAATGGTAGGCCTCCTGTCCATTGCAGATGTTTTGGTGTGGGCAGTGATTTTTCTTACTGCATTTAAGTTCTGGTAAATCCATGTTATTGAATAATTGAATAATACTTCGTGTTTCATAGCAAACCTACTAACAGTACAGATATTAAGATGAATTAACTACACAACTCACACTCCTGTATGCTGAATTTTTATGTCAAAACTAAACCAGTGAAGTTCAGAGGAACTCCGTCTTCAGGAATCAGTTTGAGTTACATTTAAGATGTGCATAAATTAGTTACATTACTGAGGAAAGTTGTTTGGTGAGAAACAACATTCTAATGATTTGTGCTGGTATTTCGCCTGTATAATTGATACATTAAACTGGTTTCTGGATCTCTTTTGTCCACTAGGTCTTTATGCCCTTGCAGTTCCCTCTGTGATTTCCTTTGTGTGTCCTTATATGAACCCATTGACTGCTGTGAACTGACTTGCATCTAAAGATAAATATGTCAGTGAGCCTGATAAAACAAGCTCTGCACCATCTCTAAACTAAACTCTATATTGTTTGTAAACATAATTCTTCAGGGATTAGCGGTCTAATTTGTAGACAAGTATTGGCAAAGTGCAGATCAAAGATAAAACTGACCTTTCAACGGCAAAATGTAAATTCTGTTGGAGCAACTTGCCTCTGGACTTCAACAAACAGGCTTTTCCTACATAATAGTCACATTCCGCAAGAAGAGGAGGAGAAGAGAAGAGGGTTGCAGTAGAAATGCTTCTAGAAGCTGTGCAGACTGTGAGGAAACTAGAACTGCTCAGAAACTGTTTTGTTTACATGCCCTGTTATTTAAAGTTGGCTCTTGTAACTTTAAAAGCATTCTTCAGGTGTACTTTGTTCACGTTCAGATTTTAGTGAGTGGGTAGAGAAATGCCACTCACAAATTACTTCCTGCGTTAAGCGCATAGTCTAAATTTAGTGCTGAGTTAAGGGAATGGTTTACGAGGTTTGATAGACTCGACAGGGGAAAGTGGGATGGGTTTTCTTAATGGTAAATGGTCTGATGATTTCCTGAAGCTTGTTGTGCCTCGGCACTGAGATATGCTTCGGAGTAGGGAGAAAAAAATGCACATCACAAATTCCACTTACCCGGTTCCGTCCTGAGGAGCTATCCTTTTCATAAGTCTGCCAAAGCCAATGATAATGTAGCCTCTCCCCCGTGGTTAAAGCCTCTTGGGGAAGAGAGAGCCAAATTATTCATGCCTTACAGGAACTTGTCACACAACTACCCACAGTCTGTCTTGTTGATCCGAAGTCTGTGTGTCACCTTTTAATAGATGCCAGAATCCACTGGTTTATGGCGGTATTTGAGATGGCACTAAACTGCAGCCCAACTTTACTTACAAATCTGCAAGAGGTCTCTTTCCAGGAGGCTGGGTTTAGCGTTACATATCTTTACTTGAGTGCCTTACGTGGATGAATGCATTAGGCTAGATCTGCAAAGGATCAAAAGCAAGCAGGAGCGAGTGTGACTTGAAAAGACATAGCAGGTAGGACATTTGGTTGCTGGGTTTACTTCAAGGGCTTTCATGTGAAATAACAATATTTGGCTTGATATCTTGATGATTTTTTTTATTATTTTTTTTTTAGCTTTTTTTCTGAAATGGAGTGTCTTCAGCTGGAGGGACTGAATATGGTCATCTCAAACTAATTTTCTAGTTATGGCTCCATCCTTGGCAGTAGGAAACTCTGAAACTGCTCCTACATGATGGGAATTTGGGTCTGCATCTTGTTGTCCTGGTTGAGGATTAAGTACAGGTCTGGTTTCCCTGTATAATAGTGTGGTAGGTGATATTTGGATTAATATACAACTGAGCAGTGTGTGCGAGACGTTCTCCTTCAGGAGCCTGTCCAGCTGGGACCTTCACAAGGGAAAGGCAGGGGAAAAGCTACAGCAATCACTCTCAGCCTGTTTGTTCTTTCTGGTAGGGCTGTAGGTGTTGTGTAATGGACAGAAGCCTATGAAAGACAGTTGTGAACTTACTGTTCTGGTTTGCTTTTTATGGTTCTTTTAAAAGTTGTTTTTAGGCTGTTGGGTCTCAGCCTGAGAACTCATTATCTGGACAGTGAGGGTCCCGATTGGGATTTAGGGCATAGGAGAGGAACATTATTGCTCAGTACTGACAAGAATAACAGAAAAGTGAGCCTGTTCACCTGGAGAAATTTTACTGGTGAATTTGGAGCATCTGGGAGTTTGTGAGGTACTGAGGTCCACTTACTTTAATGAAGACAAAGAAACTTGTTTAAGTTCCCCTGTGAACCTGGCCCTTGGTTCTTGAGTATAAGGCTGGTAGCTCAATGGCTGAGTTAACTATACGTTAGCGTTGTCTTGTAGAAGTAAGCAACACTCAAGCTGCCTCGCTGGCACGTTCCTTACTAACCTCATTTGTCATTGCTGAAGCTTTTCAGGGGCCTTGTGCTCGTGTGATGTCTTTTTCTTGGCTTCGGTTGCTAAACTGCATTATCAGAAATGATAAACAAGTTGTTTCCATATAAGCAATTAGTTTAGCAGTAGTGACCATCACGTGAGCCACGTCCCATTTGGGTTTTGGGAACGTCAGTGTTCTTTAGAAGATTTTGAAAACCTGAGACTGCAGCCATCCTAGCTGTGTAGAATTGTCTATTATATATACGTTGATGCAGGTGTAAACCCCCCCAGTTTTCTGGCAGAACGGCATAAACGTGCTTTCCATAGAAACATCTCCTGTAGTGTGGAAAAAATCTTCAGTGTCCGTTGGAGCTGTCCAGGGCTTCCATGCTCCTGAGCAGCTGCTGTTGTATAATAGTGGGGGGGGAACAAATGAAAAAAAAACCACCACAAAAAACCAACCCAAAGTGGCGGTTTCTGAGTTAGAACACACGGTGTCTCCCAGGCTGGGCTGTGGCCAGTATGGGACAGGGGAGAGATTTATTGATGTGCTGTGCTTAATGCCAATATGAATTTTGCTGCATTTTGAAGAATAATGCTTATATACCTTCAGGATTGTGATTAGTCATATACACAGAAATTATACATATTTGGCAAAAGGTCAAATACATTCTTAAAAAGAAACCCTTCATATTACTTGATTAGAGTTGATAGATTTCTTACTTATTAGTGACTGTGAGTTCTGCTTCACCCTTCAACAGTAACTTCCACGGTGCAGGCAATCAAGAAATGTTTTTCTCTATTTTTATACCACATTAATTACAGGAGAGCCATGGATAAAAGTGAGTTGGTACAGAAAGCCAAGCTGGCTGAGCAGGCCGAGCGTTACGATGACATGGCTGCTGCTATGAAGGCTGTCACTGAGCAGGGACACGAACTGTCCAACGAAGAAAGGAATCTACTCTCAGTTGCCTACAAGAATGTGGTTGGTGCCCGTCGCTCCTCCTGGCGTGTAATTTCCAGCATTGAACAGAAAACAGAGAGGAATGAGAAGAAACAGCAGATGGGAAGAGAATATCGTGAGAAAATTGAGGCTGAATTGCAGGATATCTGCAATGATGTTCTGGTAATAATCCAACAGCAAAAATACCAGTAGTTAGTTCTGCAGCATTCTTCAGGGAGGCTTAAGGAGTCTTACTAGTGCTGTAGATACTGCAGCACCTTAGCAGGGGAATAACTTTGCATGACCACATACTTGGGTCCAGCTCTAGGTCCTGAGTCATCTAGTTTGTTTCCTAGGGAATTTGTTATAAAAGAGAATTTATTTATTTTAACAGAAAGAAGCAAACAAGGCAATGTTGAAGACCCCTAACTGCTGGCTAGGGGTCACCATGAAAACTACTTTAGATCTGGGGGACTGGCATGAGTGCTGCTAAAAGGCCTACCACTTAAATTGTTTCATTAATAAATGCTGACATCCTGAGTCTTGTTTAGTACTCTTTTTTTTTTCAGATGGGGAAGATATGTACTTCTTTCCCCAAACTGATTTTGCTATTTCTTTCACTTAAATGAGAGGGATTTTTTATTGCCGTTCAGTTTGCTAAAAATCAGTCAGGAGCAGTTGCTGTCAGTCTCTCCACCTCTTTCTGGGTGGACCTGTGCTGACTGTCCTTTTCAGCTGGAGTCACAGATAGAATTAGTTTGTTGTGGATAATTTCACTGCTCTGTTTAGAACTCAAGTTTGTGGCAGCAAAAGTGACCAAACTTGTGCTAATTACAGGCTGCTGCTTTTCGTTAACTTGGTTGTGGACATAGATTTGCATCAGCTTATTTCAAGGAAAATCTTTGCAGTCTTAAGCCCTGATAGCCATTAGATTCTGCCGGAGTGAATTGTGGATAGCCCTCAACATAGTGAGTTTTCTGCTTTCCAGGGATTAGGTTGCAAATAGTTTCTCTTTCCTTTTCTGACTTTAGACAACAATAGGCAAAGTGATTAACGCAAGAGTATTGGTATAAGTCATTGTTAATGTGTTTTAACAGTTCATGCTTACCATTGTAAGGAAGGCTCTGTTTCAGACATTATTTTTATGACTTGGGAAAAAAAAACCAACCTGATGTTTCCTTTCTCAGGAACTCCTGGATAAATACCTTATTGTCAATGCCACGCAGCCAGAAAGCAAGGTCTTTTATTTGAAAATGAAAGGCGATTACTACAGATACCTCTCAGAGGTGGCATCTGGGGACAATAAGCAAAGTAAGTAGAGATGAAGTCTCTCATTCTGCTGAGGGCTGGGCAGAATAAAGTATAAAAAATACTTGTATTCTTTTTTCCATAACATTAAGTATTTATTTCTTTTTACTACTGCTTTGTAGTATTGAAGACAGGTGCAGTGCAAATCACTTCTAGAGAAAGATTTCACTGAAATTATAGAAGTGATTGACAGCCATTCATCAAACCAGTCCAATTCTGCTTGCAGCCCCCAGCCTCAGTGGCTGATTCTCAAGCATATTTGACAGTGTAAAATCCTTTTCCTGGAGAATGTGGGTTTTTTCCTCATAGAAAATGCTTTGTTCTTGTCACCTTTTGTTTAAACTCTGAATTTAGCTCACAAATCTTCACTGTTTGCAAGCTTTCTGCAAGTAGATATAGGATATTGGGTTACTGGTGCTAAGCCAATTAATCCTGAAATGTTAAAGTAATGCTGAATTTTGCCTGAGTTCCTGGTGAGTGTCTGATGTAGTCCATGTCTTGCAAACTTAGTTTGATGCCATTCTGGACCTTATTGTTAACCACTAGCCAGGAAGGGAGTATTGTCTTCCCCTGAAACCCCAGAGTGAAATAGGAAGTTCATGACCTACCTGCTAAATGTTTCCTTAAGTTTAAATAGGTAGTTTAGATGCCTCCTCTTCCCCGTATGGTTTTCTCTGGTTTTATTATTCAGAACTACTACTTCTTCAGCTAGGCTGGAAGTGAGTGTTTAGCCACTACTGTGATTGACTTATGTAGAGCTTTTATGTATTCAGATTGGTTGGAATTTATTTTTAATAAATTTCATTTTAAGTCTCTCTTAAAATGTTGAACTTAATTTCTGTGTGTCAAAGCTTTATCTGAACAAATATTTCTGCCTTAATAGCTCAGCCAGTGGTAGGCTTTTACATCTAAAAACATCAAAAGAAGTGTCAGTGCATATGTAACTGTGATTTCTGGTGACACAATAGTCTAGGCCAAGAATGTAATAGTGTCCCAAAAATCTAATAGTTTCCCCCGTGAAGTACAGTGTATTCATATGATTGTAATTACTTCTTGCAGCAACGGTAGCAAACTCCCAGCAAGCTTACCAGGAGGCATTTGAAATTAGCAAGAAAGAGATGCAGCCAACACACCCCATTCGACTTGGTTTGGCTCTAAATTTCTCTGTCTTCTACTATGAGATACTAAATTCTCCTGAAAAAGCCTGTAATCTGGCAAAGACGGTAAGCAGACTCTTTATATTACCATTTTGTGTGGATGCTCAGGAGATAATTACATGGTTGCAGCAGCACTTTGTAGATGATTATGCTTTTGCATATCAGATTCCTTAAAAATGCCATCATCTTCAAACTGTTGTCATCCTAATGTATTTTCAGGTAAGTTGGCGAGACTGGGTTACCTTTAAGAAGAGCTAATTTGCTAGTGCAGCTGATCCAGTGAAGGGAGGCAAAGTGCCTCTTCTTATGTCCGTGTAATTCTCTTAGAATGCGCTCGTGTCAAATTTGAAAATTCTTGGATTAATTTAGCACTTCTGCAGTGAAATATTTACTTGAATTTGAACACTTAGCAACTACATGAAGTGTTGTCTTTGTGACTACAGTTGTAGCCCTAAATGCCTGTGTGTATCTGCGTGCGTGTGTTCCTACCTCTCCAAAAAGAGCTGGTGTGATGGGTTGTACCAAACAAATAGCAAATGACTCTTTTTTTACCTCCTTCTCCCTAAAATAGGATTAGAGCCTTCTAAGCAGAGCTCTTTACATCTGTGAAAATTGCCTGGTAATAACTTGAACAATATTGCATTAGGTGAATCTTTTTGTTCTTAATAAGCACTTCCATAATATTTTGTAACAGGAGCGATGTTTTGCTGTGTAAAATGCTGCTGCTGTTCCTGCGATTTTAGTTAATATGCTTACATCTGTTTGAAACCAGAATGA